>OZ010583.1:119575194-119780194 GCA_963932145.1 Acanthosepion lycidas
ATCACTACACTTCTTCCTCTATACATGATCAGCCATATCTAATTTCATTGTCTCATCCCCTCATTACACTTTTTTTTATATGTTCCTCTAGAGAGGAAACTTGTTTACCACAAATGCAAAGAATGGAATAAACACAGTTCTTGGTCATGTTCTCTCCCCTGTTAGGCTTTACTCAGCAGAGATTTCTCCATATAAATGAACTGCTTCAGAATATTGCCCTGATGTTGTATGGACTATAGATCTTCTGAATATTTTCTGATAAGACCTATGTGTAAGGCAGACAGACCATGGTAATTTTTTGGTTCTTCTTCTTGACCCTTATGTTTTCTGCAAACACTGATGTTATTTTTGAAGAGTAGCTGTTATTCTGAAGAGTATGCTTCATGTTGATTAGTTCCTGTTGGTATGTGTATGGGTTGCCACATGATTTTTGCATGGTGTTGTAGGCATTGGATGATTCTTTTATTTAGCTAATTATTTTCTTCTTCCATTGTGAACTGGAGTTCACATAATCCAGCAGTATTTGTACAGCTTCCTAATGAGGTAAATGTATCAAAGTGTCATCTACATATCTCAGCCATACTGTTGGCTTCAGTGGTGCCAATTCCTCAAAGAATTCCATGCATATGTTCACCATCATTGACAACAACAGTGAGCCCATAAACAAGCCCATTCTTACTGTTGGTGTATGTTACAATCGTTGGAAGAATGTTGTCTGTAAACAGAACATCAATATTTTCCCCCATCAGGTTATCTATTGTAATGTTAGTAAGTTCTCCTAGGGAGCGATCGGATTCCAATCAGTTTCAAACTACTGACAGGGCCTCATCTGTAGGAACTCTAGTCAACAGGCTCACTATATCCAAGCTTACTATCCAATTACTATGGATAAGAGCGTCTTGGATCAATTCCAGAAAGTAGTCTTTGTTCCTAACATATGACAAGGATTTCCTTGATAGTGGGTTAACTATTTCCACTAGGAATCTGCTCAGCAGCTGACATACTAAGTCCCTACAGCCAACTATAGGTCTCAAAGGAATACTAACTTTGTGAATCTTGAGAAGAGCATACATATGTAGCAGCTTGGTAAAATATTGAGTCACCTATCTGTACTTATTCAATGCGAAGCCGTACTTGTTTTGATTTAGAATCTATGACAGCTTCCTCTTAGTTCTTAGAGTCATCACCCTCTAAGGTCTTCATTATCAACCTTTCTTCCTTTGTGATGTTTGACTTAGCTTGGCCTTTTCTAGTACTTATCACATTTTCCATCTTAACTCATCTGCTTGGGAATTTGGGATCTTCATGGCAACCATCTCCACAGGCTGAAGTGCACAAGGGCTGGAACATTGAGATAACAAAGATGAGGACAATCGTCTGCATGTAAATAATGATAATTCCTCATCCCGAAAATTCTAACATAAATCCAGTAACTTGTTCCATATTTTTAACTACACCCAACTATCATCACCAGTTGTCCATGAAAAAAAATCAATAAATATTTTTAAAATTAATAAAGCTCTTAAACACAAAAATATGTTTCAATATATAACAACATAAGTATTTTGTTGAATCTGGTAAAATGCCATGTTTTTAGAGCATTCATCTCTTTTATCAGTTCTTTCTGTTACTATGAGGAGAGAAAGGATGAAGTAACATCGGCAAAAACCTTCTCTTACATGATATCCGACAGCCATGTTACTGCAGATTGATCCAAATCCTATACTTTTTCAAACTTATAAATAGTTGGCTTTCAAAAAATTGCAGATGATTCTATTTAGCATGTCATTAGAGTCAAATGTTTTATTAATTAGAACCTAAGCCAAATCCACAACAGAACATGCAAGATTTTTGTTTGTTTTAATTTTTTCATTGTAAACCTAATATTTTTGAGATTTTGAGCCATGACATGCACAAGACAAACTCAAAGTTTATTTAAATCTAGTTTACCCATAAAATCAAAAAATGACAACAAATATAAATAATTGTGTAATTATATTGTTTAAATTTCCTACAGGAGTAATGGAGGAGGTTTTTTTTGGATGCATTTAACTCAAGTGTTACACGTAAGAAGTTTGCTTTTTAAATCATTATGTTGCAAAGAATTGGGTCAACCCGAAAAGAGAATCAGAGTTGTGTGGTGCTGTAAACACCAGGAGTTACATCACCCTTCCACAATCGGCTGTTGAGAGAAATCCTACTTACAATTGGTGGTGCTATTTGCATACAAATGATACTGGACAGGTATTAGCCAATAGTCGGCATAGGTCTGGAACAGGGAGAGACACTAGTTTTTTATCAGTCGAGGTAATTACTCATAAAATATTTACTTGTTGGTATTAAGGAATGCTTCTTATTAACATAACATCAGAATATTTAATTATTAAAAAAGGAAGATCAGATTGTGCAACTGATAAATACATAGCATTAAATTTTTTTTTTATTTTATACAACACATTTGGGGTCTGCAGTTAAGGAAATATTTTGATTTGGATTCTATAAACACTAAGCAAAATGACAAATCCAAAGGTTATTTTCCATTTTCCTTACCTGGTATTCCAAAGATGGGAAATTGTTTGAAGAGGGAGCTCCAACCACAACATCTTTAATTCCATCGACATTCAGATCCAGGATAACAACTGAAGCTCCAAATCGTGACTGATTCTGCAGAAACAAGAAATTCTATGCAAAGCATTTTTATAGAAGAAATTATCTTTCAACAGATCATTGAACTGGGAGCATAAAGGTCTATGAATTGATATTTTATTAAGACTGAATGGATACATTTGTCTTTAATTTTTTTACATTAGAAAAATTAAAAATAAGAATTAAATTGAAATCTGAAAAAAATCATTTATAACTGTCTTAGCCATTGATCAATTTTTATTAAGAATTTTATTATTTTGGGCATGACATAATTGATTTGGATTTGAAACCCATATGGAGTTTAGCAGAAATTAAAATCTGCATGTTATACTTATTTCTGTGACCAAAAATAAATATTAAGTAGACTACCATGGAACCAATGAAAATTTGAAGGAACATAAAGGGGGGGGAAGCAAACCCCTTTCTTCTTCTTTTTTTTATCTCTCCAGACATTGGTCATGAGGCTCGGATTCTTTTTCGTCAGTTCATCACTGTTATAAGATGTTATGTTAATGCCTCCCAAAATGCAGCCTTCACAACCAGGATATTTTTATCATCCTGAAAAAAGGACTCTTATTTCAAGTGCATTTCAGGTATGGACATTTTTATACACCAACCACGCTTGTACAGGTCTTTCTTATTATTTGTTTGTTATAAATTGTTTTCTGTGTAACTCACTAAATGGTTGGTCTTATTTACTGGTTTGCATCCAGTTTCGTCTGATTTGGCTTTTTCTCTCCCTCCAAATCTGCTTTTTAAAACTACTAGGATTAATGGGAATGGCAGACAGTAACAGAAATTGTTACTTTCAGGCAGCATGACCATTTGTCTTTGTTTGAACGGAGTGTACAAGTTACCTTTAAAAGCTTTAGCTAAGAAAAGGATAATACCTGCACACCCAGAACTCCATTCAACATGGCTTCTCTCTCTTATTTAAAACACCAACTACAGAATTTACCTTTGTACCATAATACATTTACTTTGGATTTAGCCATTTCCCACACAAACAAATTTCAACTTAAGACAAGTTTAGGATAGAAAAATTCAAGCTGAAATTAAATGATGGTCCAAGCTGAAAAAAAATAAAAAAACAGTAGATCAAATTTCAGGAGGGTCTGAATTCAATTTCACACCAATAAGTTCAATGAGTGATTGGAATTTATAAGTGGAAAGTAATTAATGAGGAATAATTTGATTCCACTTTCTACTCCAAGATGAGAAAATGTTTCAGGGCAAATTTCGAAGCCAAAATGCAGAGGACTTCTCCCCATTTACTAGCTATTAACAATAAGTAGAATTTTCACTTTCAAATTTTGAAACTGACACTCATTTCAGTTGTGTCCTTTTTGAAAGGATAATAATGAAAGATTACAAAGTAATCTTTCATTATTCAATCTTTAATGCATGATAAGAATTTATTAAACCTGATCATCATGCCAGAAAAACCTAACTTCTGTTTCAACATTTTCATCTATTGTCACAAAAATGTGAACAAATTAAAAAATTTTTGTCAAAATTAAACTAAAATATCTGGAAGACTAAAATTAAAATTCACAGAAAAAAAAATGAATAGAAAATAATTTTTGCTGTAACCACATTTTCTTAAAATTGACCCACAATTCATCTAATTCATGTGTATTAATACTGTGCTTCAAGGTTAACTTTTTGGTAACATGGTGTCTCACCAAATATCTAAGAGGGCCTTGTGGAAATATAACTCACACTGCACCTTTTTGTTTTGTTTCATCAAATTTATTTCCTACCCCAGTGTTACCAGAATGTATTATTGTTGGCATTGTCACTTGGTCATGTTTTTGATCTTATGAGCCATCAGATGTCAGACTCTATGAGAATTTCAGGTGTGAAATCCTCACAGCCATACTAAGGTCGTTGCTGACAACCAATTTCAAAAGTACAAATCAACAAACTCTGTTGATTACTAACAATGTGCTTAATGAAAACAAATTGAAGAATTTTAAAGTACATAAGAATTATTAATCTTTCTATGTAGACTGATTGATGGTCTTTCAAGCAGGAAAATTATTCTGGTAATTTGTAATAAATGGAGAGACCTCTCTCTCTCAAATGAGTATATAAGAAAATTTGTACACTTTTGGCATTGATTTATTGAATGTGTTTCAATAATGTTGTATCATTGAGGTGATTGATACACAAAGAAGAATGAATGCTTAATATATTTATTCAGCATCAGTATCCAGTGTTAATGGATACATAGAAAAAACACAAGACAGTAAGTTATAAAACAATTAACAAGACAACTTAAAAGGAATAGAGGAAGGTCAAATGCAGGATAGCCAAATGATCAGTCTGAATATTAATCAGCTTAGTATCAACTTATTAATCAACTGTTGAAGTCCTTAACCATAGGCTATTTAAGGCTATGAGTGAGGCCATCTGGTAGAGTGCTGAAGGGGTGCTAGCTACTCTACAACAAATAAGATATTCATGACCTTTCTTTGTGTAAAAAAAACAGATGGCTTTTCATGGAATGTGGTCAGTCTAAACCCCTAATATTGAATTTGGCAGCATTATAACATTTGTGGGTTTTGACTGTATCTTAAATAAACATAGTAAGAATTCTTTGGAATTTGGGATATTTTAGAAAACCCTAAATCATGTCATAGCGCTCCAGAAGCAAATGGGTGGGCTGGGAAAGATCAAGTCTAAATCTTAATGAATTCTACTTGGTTTATTTCAGGTTCAAATCTTCCTAAAGCCTTCTCCAAGTTCATTTTATGACTTCTAATTATTATTTTTAATCCATTCTTTCTTTCCTTTTTTTCTTAATTATTTTCTCAGAGATTTTTTTCCCATTTTTATCTTATCATTAGTCAATATCATGAATTAAAATGTTGAACAAAGCTTGTCATTCTGCTATATCCCTCATGCAGTAAACTGTTGAACCAGGGTTACCACCCTGTTAAGAGAAAGAATTAAGGAAAATCAAAGATGAGTGTTAGTAGATGAGAACTTACTTCCCATACAAAGAACAATAACTCAAAATACGATTGAGTTACTTCCCTTGTCTGAGAGATCAATGCAGCACTTCTGAATTCAACATGGTGACAAGTTGACACACAGATGAAAATCATGGTTTAAATCCAAACTAATCCTTGCTGTTCTCAGGTAGTCAATTAATAAAAAGTAGTTTCATTATGTGTCAAAATACACTTGTCTTTTATTTTCATTCCTTTTTGTTCATCCCAACAATCTAGGATATAACAACGAGAATAGACAAAAGAAAGCTTATATGAATTAAATATATTTTTTTTTTACATTAGGAAGGATTGATTAATTTAAAATTCTCAGGTGTTTAAAGATAAAGATCCTTGTACATATGAAAACAAAACTCCTAGTGTGTATGCATGTCCAAGGTTCACATTAGACAAATATAAGTGTTTATGTATAAACATATGCGTGAGTGTAGTTATCCATGAAAATTGTTACAAGTGAGCTGACCTGAATGATCTGAAGTATGTATGTGTCTAGGTGTGTGCGCATGTCATTCATATGCGAGTAATTTCGCCCTATGGTATTTTTTTTTTTACAATGATATTCACCCTGTACAAGGCCCAAGAGCCACTCGATGTAGAGAGTTACAGAGTAAGAGGCACAATTTGTGTAGATATCTGGGGAAGATAACAGTCAACCCTAGACTTGAACAGGTTAAGATTTTAGTGATCAGGGAAGTCGGTTGCACAAAGCTGCAGTATTGTTTAACAATGACAGCCAATACTAGGGAACTATCTGAAATAGAATTATCAAGTTTTTTTTTTATATCGCTATCTTGTTGAACTATTTGAATATTACTGGTTGGCTTCTGATTGGCTGACCAGGTTATGATGTATTCATGTTGGAAGAAGATCTTGTTTCTGTTTGGCTCATGAAATTATGACTTCATGGCCTAGCAATTTTCTTTCTTTGATATATCCTGAATTTTTGTCTCTTTTCAGCAATGATGAAACTTGTTTGAATTTTCTCATTTTAAATTATCCATCCAGTATTAAATTCCAATTTTTGTTATACAATTTGAACTTATTTGCCTTTTGACAATTAATGAAGACTTTCTAATCATCCACAGAGTACCAGGATTAAAATAGCTACAAAACATGATCACTAAGTTTTGCTAGCTAATTTTATCTGTTCCACATTTAACATTATGGTTAATAAATAGAATAGAGCACAAAGAATCTGTGGAAGAAATAAATGGCAAATATATTTGCAATCCAACAATTCAATAAAACAATTGTTTTCCTGGCCTTTTTCCTTGTAATATTCTTTAAAACTAATCTCAAAAGACATTGATAGTGACTTTATTCTTCACTAACTTTTCCATGATAATGGCCGATAATGATTTAGTTTAATATTAATTTATTTGTGGTAACTAAATACCAAGATGTATTTTCATTGCCTTCCCCTCAAAAAAGTAGAACATCTCTGTTGTATGTTGCATCTTGAGTAGTCCTAAATAACTCCTAAATTTGATCAGATACCACATAAACTTGAAGAAGGCTGAAGAACCTATTGGCTTAAGATGAAGACACTGCACTGAAAACTGTATGAAATAGTGCTTGAAACTATTTGAACTCAGTCATGGGTTAGGGTTAACTGATTGTTTTGTTGGAGTGGCAGTTTTAAATAAGAAACTTACCTTTGGCAATCCACAACTAAATGCTTCCAGAGAATCCAGATGGAAATGTCCTGGAAGGATCCCAGATTTATTACCTACAATAAAAGTCTCAGACATTTCTTATACAAAATTCATATTAGTGAATGAATGAATATATATATATATATATATTTATTTAAAAATATGATTCCAACATGCTACATAAGAGTTCTCATGTTTCAAAACAAGAGCCAAAAACTTCAATATAATTATTTGAATTAAAGTAAGCTCTATTCCATCTTCAAGCAAAATTTTTTGGGGAATAACTTATTTCTGAAATTTACGTGTTTTAATAGCATATTCATTATTGAAATCAAAATTTCTATGGTAACAGCTAGAGCGATTGTTTAAATAAAAAGGGGTGTAGGGTGTGAATATTTTGTATCAGTATAGAGTTACATTCACAGATGTCAAGTCAGGCTAAGCTTGGGGTGTCTAAATTTAAAACGGAAGATGATTTCGCCTAGTCTGGTTTACGTGTCTATGGAGATTTATTTATTTTTTTTTTTTTTTCTGAAAGGGTTTTGTGTATATAAAAAAACTGCCGTAACATTAGTTTTTTGATGACTTCATAAAGGGTTATCTTTTTTTGTAGTGTATTTAAACTATTTATTAGGACTATGGATTTTAAAAATTATTTTATTGCTTGTTTGTTTTTATGCTAATTATTCAACGCAAAAATTTGATGATGTCGGCAGAAAACCGTTAACTCATGTCTAATAAAAATCTATTAAACAATGTTTAATAGATTTTTATTGTTTAGAAACTTATATATATGAGAAAGACATAAACAGATAAATCTTTATGTATTTCATTTATTTATTTGGTTGAAACAAATGTTCATAATGTTTTTCAATATGTTGCATTTGAACACATCATACAACTAATGTTTATGACTTATATACAGGGTATGATGGGTAAATTGTTGCCATTTTATATTTTTAATTTCGTGCATGTGCGTTGTTTGTTTTTGATTTTCTCTACTGCACAGTATAATAGGCTCAGTTGGGCACCATCTGTGAGAAAAAGAGCACCATGACACAATTCACTTCACCAGAAATTTGGAAATGGCATGCTGTACTGCTTGGCATTCACACTGGAAGTTCCAATATGAACATTTCAGAGTATCTGGGTGTTAATCTGAGGACAGTACAGAGGATTCAGAAAGAGTTGGATGAGTTTAATGGTGATTACACAGGTGTTTCGAGTGATCACTACTGATGGTGATGTTATGCCCCCATTAATCTTCCTACAAGACCTCAGACTCAACACGGAGGCCTACATCAAGTGCCTTGAGGAGGTAGTGCTGCCCTAGGTAAAGAGGGTGGCTGGTGGAAGACCCTGTGTCTGGCAACAGGATTCTACACCATGCTACATAAATAGAACCCAGTCATGGCTAGCAGACAATTTTTGCAAACACATCTCTCTTTACACCGAACTCCCCAAACTACAAACCCTCTTCATTATTATGTGTGGGGCACAGTTGAGCAAGAGATCAACAAAACTTCTTGTAACAACAAAGATGAACTGAATGCAAAAATTATGGTAGCATTCCCCAACTTAAACAAGGAGACCATCCAGAAGAGATGCAGGAGATTCTGAAGTCGTCTGGCATAGAATAAATTTACTCTTTAGTATTTCAAGATATTTTTGTGTAATTTTTGTGTAATTTTGGTAAAGATATCTGTTAAAATGAAATGTCAGTATATTTGTATTTTTGTGCAATTTAGGCGACGATTTATCCATCGCACCTTGTAGATATACTGAAAGATGATATTTCAACATATCTTTTGATACATTAGTGTATGGATTGTGAATTCTAAATGTTTTATAGTACAAGTGAAAATGGAGTAAAAATGAGATGCATTTTCATCATTGGATGCTTTTTTTACTGCCAAAAAGAACAAAAATGCTGGACAAACAGCAAAAAAGATATGTGCCATTTATAGAGAGGGTGCCATAACTGAGAGTACTGTTTGTCAGTGGTTCACTAGATTCAAAAGTGGAAATTTTGGTTTAGAAAACTGAAAACATTCTGGCTGTTACTGATGATGACCAAATTGAAATACTGATTAAAAATAATCCAGGTCACACAACTGAGTTTATCATCCAGAAAGATACTAAATTCCGGGAGGACGAAATCATGAAGTTGTTGCAATGATGCCGAAATGTAGTGGAAGAAAATAACTTGTATGTAGTTGAATAAATCAATGCTGAATATATCAATGTACAAATATCTAAATAGTGTCTTTGAAATTCACTTAAAAACATCAGGAACTTTTGTTTCAATCCAACAATTTATTAATATTTAAATTATTTGATGGGATATAAAATCTCAATCACCTTTTTCTTTTCCAAAATAAAATCTTCTAGGTTTTGCATGTGAAGTTGAAACATCTGGAAGGCTATTTGTTATGTAGATGTCAGATTAAAATTGTAAAAAGGCAACAGTTAAAGTAATGAAGTTGTGTAGAAGAAAAAAATGTTTTAAATGTTTCGCTGACCTTATGGAAGAGTAAAAACAATTTTAATAAATTTATAAAATAATGTTTTTTTTTTTTTGCTAATGTAATTTCTAAAGGAATATTCTGCATTGTGAAAATACCTCCATTCTTAAAGGTTCAATAAGTTGAGAATATAAAATAGCAATGCATTATACACAACTCTACTGTATCAGTAACACATACATTCATTCCTGACCACTAACAATCCATTTCTTCCTGATTTTCAATTTCTTTCCCTCCCTGTCAAAAATATTTTAAATTGTTCATGCAGATTAAATCTGCTAATTGGGTAATGGAGAGTTGTGGTAAAGTCAGTAGAAAGTGACTAGGTAAAAGCTCATCAGTTGAATTCAAAATACATTTGGGCTAAAATAAAAAATTTGTGATGCCCACCCCCACACCTCTTATCCAACTCACAACCAGAATCAGCTGTGTTACTAAACTGAAGTGTGAGAAAATTAGAGACATCAATATTGGCATGTAGCTCCTCCCTTTGCCTTAATGATGTGGCGTTTATATGGTGTTTGTTGGTGGGTGTGACTGCAATATGCCCCCATACATGCTTAATAGGGTTTTAATCTGCAAATATAGAGCCCATTGGAATATTGGAGTCTACAAGGTGCTGACATCATTACATGGTTATATATATATATATATATATATATATATCCAGGCATATTCCAAGGCTGTCTATAATCAAGTTGTGCTTGTTGGGTGTGACTGTCCCATGCATGATCAATAGAGTTTAGATCTGGTGGAAATGGGGACCATTGAAATACTGACTGTTCCTGGAACCAATTTCATGCCATCCATACATGATTGGAGGGAGATGTCTTGCCTGTGTCACTTTTCTGGAAAAAGAAAAAAAAAAAACATCACCCCCAGGAAAGATGATAGGTGCAAATGGTTTGCTGCAAGATTTGTAGATGTCAAGTAAAACTTAAATTTTACTTGTGGTGCTTGCAAACTGATAAAACACACCCCACACCATTATATAATCACTACCAGTTTGCATAAAACATTTCTGATAGGCTTCATCCATAACTTCTTCTTCATGCATGAACTTGACCATCTTCCTAAAAGAGTTGAAAACCTGACTAGGAAACATGGCACCAGTTTTTCATAGTCCAATGACAATCTTTTCTGGCTGATACCATGGTGACAATAATAATAATCTTGTTAGTTGTTATGGTCCGGTTCCTTGTACCACGGTAATAGTCCAACGTACAACCAATAAAAGAAGAACTCAAACACAGGTATGGAATAACACAGATATATTACAAACAGTAATATATACAGAGAAGTAGAAGTGTTAGTATGAACAATCAGGTTTAGTAGAGAGAACAATGTAGTCTCAACCAGTATAACTATTCCAATGTCTTGCAGTAATTGTCTGAATGCGACTCTGTTTCGTCCTGCCTCTGACTCGACTCTTGACTCGACTTGAACTACTGACTCCTTCCTTACTCCTGAGGCGCAGTATTTATTAAGCATGGAATAGTCCATTATTATTTTATGGGTAAGATCCCATAACAGTAGTCAATAATTATGAAACCCTATAGAATGCTGTGTACACTATACAGGACTAATGCTGAACAACAGTAGCCTTGAATTGGGATGTGATTTGATGTAAAGTTTCCGTTTGATGAGGGAGTGCTTGTTACCCTCTTTACTAGTTGCTGATGATTCCATTTTGCATTTCTCATGGACACCGATTGTTTTCACAAGCTGCCGTTTACCTAGAATTCCCATATTCTTGGAATACCGATATACAATACATTCATATATTCTTGGAGTAAAACCCAGTGCAGTTGCCACCTCAGAAATGTTCCCCATTCTTCAATATTTCTCTTACACATACACACACACATTCGATGATCATGTACTGTTTATTCTTGCTGATACATCTTTACACATCATCTGACAGAGTCCATTTCTACAAGTGTGAGCAAGATTAAACTATTTAGTGTATTGGTATTTTTAATTCGGGGGTACTTCAATTTACATATCCAATCATGAGAGTAAATTAAATTTTTGACATATTTGTTTAATAAAACCTGGCTGTGATATCATGGGTTATATAAACAATTAATAAAATTGATCTTGAATACATGGAAAACAGAAAAAAAGCAGAATTACCATAAATAACAAAGATACATCCTTGCTGTGGGCTCTGTTCAGCTCCATAGCCTGGGGCACCAATGACTAAATCATCAAATCCATCATTATCCACATCCCCAGTGGTGAGAGACCTGGAGAAGAGAAAATATTTCATGAAACAAACAAACAAATAAAGTGTGTGTGATACAATAAAAAGCAAAGAGACGTAGATTAATGATATGTTGTGTTTGGCTATTTCTTATTGGTTAGATATGTGTCAATGTTTTCTGGCACTTTGGCTCTAAGCAGACGGCACAGATACTTTGATCCTAGGCAGAAGTGCAAATCTATATATAGCTAAATCCATCAGTTTTTATGAATTTTCAAGACTTCTCTCTGTTTGAAAAATTAGCACAACACAATCTTCCAAGCCTCGTTTTGATGAAGCCTTGTGCCAAATTAAGCTTAGTAAATATTAAAACTAATCCAATTCAATTTCTGTCTGAATTTCTGGGATGAACAGTTTTCATAATTTACCTAATGTAAATAGTGTAAATAATGGTTGAATGATTGTGATAATAACAACAAAGATGAGGACAATAGCCCAAATATAAATTCTGTAAATATTGATAATTCCTCATCCCAGAAATTCAGAGATTTTATTGAATCAATAAAAACCTGATTTGATAAACCAATTCAGTTGAACCATTGTGATAACAACAACAAAGATGAGGACAACTGTCTGAATGTAAATATTGTAAATAATAATCCAATTCAGATTCAAACAAATTTAGTGCATCATTTTTATTTCTTTTTAAGAATGTGGAATTAGTAAATGCTTCAAATACCTTAGTATATGAATCAGTTAACATAGAATAGGATATATACAAGAAAGTTTTGTTCAACATCACCATTTTCCTTACTATATTATAACATTAACCTGAAAACTCAAGTCATTTATTTGACAAGATGTTGTTTTTTTTTGTTTTCTGTCAGAGTCTATGGTTTTAGATAGAACCCCTCACCTACTAAGCAGATAACTGAAGTGAGTTAGTGCCCTTTGCACAGTTAGAGAATTAGTTTAGTCTTGAGAAGGGGTGGCAGCAAAAATTACTGCCATCAATGTCCAGACTCACACCAATGGAGAACAAAGATATTCCAAGATGGTAGATGACAAACCCACCATAACTTAAATGGTAGTAATTTTTTACAGTACAAACTTCACCTATTGGAAGTACAATGTTTATGCCATGTTTTATTGTTGTTTAACATTTAATAAAAATGATAAATATATTTTGGCACCCCTCTTTTCATTTCTTTTAGTACCTCTTATTTAGGTTTGGGGACTTCTTGAGGCAGGGAGCTGTTATAAAATAACAACCCAACAAGAGTAACCTTATTTTAGCTGGATTGCTACACAGGACAAAAGGTACACCAACTGCCCTGCTATTTAAAAGTTATAGGGATCTGTTGATTCATGTGTTTCTCAAAAGTATTAGTATGAGTCAAACATAAGCAAGTCCTATTTCCCGTACCACTCTGCACATTGTTATTTACAAAAGAAACATAAAAAAGAAACTCACCAGCCAAATTTACTGTAAGAATTGTTAACTGTATACAGAGAATATGGTTTCATTTGTAGTCTGGAATTAGATGAAATTTTCTTGACATGTGGAACAGCTGCTTTTGCATTCTGCAGTCTTTCCTAAAAAAAAATGTAAAGAAAAACACTGATGCCTGTTTTAAATTGAAACTTTAATATCAACCATTTACTTAATAGTAAGTCTAAGCAGTTCAATAAGGTCAAATTGGCAGCTGACCTAAAAAATGACATACAATCTGTTGTTAACTGGGGCAAGGAGTAGCTTGTTAATTTTAACACCCCCAAAAAGAAACTGCTCTGTTTTGATCATCTGAGAGAACCCTTTTTAGCTAAAATTAGCATGGCTGATTTTAACCTCCAAGAGAGTGACTCCTTGCACCTTTTCCACTGACATATAATGGAAAGATTATATTGAATCAATTGCTGGATCTGCTGTTAAGAAAGTTGGTTCCCTGTGTCATGCTAGACAATTTTTCTCAACAGAATCTATCTTGCATATTTATAAGTCTACCATTCATCTATTGGTGCCACATCTGATCTGGTGCTTCTGCTATATATTTAGAGATTATTGATAAAATAGAAGAAGAATCTGCAATGTTATTGGTCCTGACGTGGCATCTCAGCTTCAGTAACTTTCTCACTGTCATAACATAGCTTCCCTATGCATTTTCTATAAATACTTTCATGGTAATCGTTCTGATGAACTTCCCTCTATGGTATCTTTATGAATTTAAACGTAATACTTAATTGGTGGAAGGGTCTCATCATTTTGCAGTTGAAATGGCTAGATGTAACCATAAGTTCTATGCCAAAAGTTTCTTCCATTGCATTCCTTGTGGAACTCTTTTTTGGCTTCTTGCTTCCCAGTCAATTTTGACCTTCAAAAATTTAAATACAATGTCAATTGTCATCATCTGTCATCTTAATTCTTGTTCTTTTATTGCTCTCTCTCCTTAATAGTGTTTTTTTCCTCTCATATTTTCTAACCCCTTGCATGTTAATGGCTTTATTGCCTAGCTTGGGATGAAATAATTAAAACAAAAGGAAAAACTGATTACACTTTCAACAGTAGGATGATTCCTTCCCCAATGGAAAATCTGATATACACTAGGATATTCATAATTTTACAAGTATTATATTGGCAAGGAAGGTCATTTTAAACCACGGCAAACATAACCACATTACAAAAGTAATCAGTTTCATAAACTCAATGATACCCACAGGACATGTTTATAATTTTGTTAATTATGGCTTTGATTTAATTTCTTAGAATTGGATAAAAGTTTTAACTCAAAGAATATGCTTATTTCGTCTACTTGTCATTATTTTTGTTTTTTTTAACCATTTCACCCGAAGCAAAGCAGTATAGCTACTAAGGCATAAGGGATTACTGAGTAAAAGAATAAGAAAAAAGCAAAACATCATCAAGGAGCAAAAACAATAAAAGAAGAATCAAGAAGACAGTAGATGACAATTAACATTGCATTTAATTGTTTGTTTAATGGCATAACAACTCCTAGTAAGTCATCTAATGCCAAAGCAAGTAAGGTCGGGATTGTATATTTGTGGATTATTATTATTTTATAGTGAAATTAAGTTGTTTTTTTTTTTTTAACATTATAGTCATGTCAAAAGTAGTATTTAGTTTTTGTATTTATAAACTCTACTTTAACTGTAAAAAGTTAAGTTTTTTTTTTCAGATTTTGGTAATAGGTGTGTTTCTTTTAAGAATTTAAAAAATGTTATCTGGTAAAGAGTTTGTTCAGGTTATTTGTTTGGTAATATTTGATTTAGGCTAGTTTCAGGTTCTTACATATTGTCAGTATGTCGTGTCCACTAAAATATCAACTACAATATTTATAAACAAATCACACTCAAGAAAACACTTACATCTTAAAACACACCAATAAAATCATAGATTACAAATCAGAATGTTTGTTGTATTAGTCATAATTATTTTTAGGTAGATACCGACCAAATATCATACGGACGTAGTAGAAGACATACCACGTGACTTCTAAGGGCCAATTAGGAATAAATAAATAATTTAATTCTGGAGCCGATATTGTTCGGAAAATGTGTATAAAAACATGAAATCCGTTCCCAAAACAATATACACGCGGCTGCCAACAAGCTACACACACCTCTCACCGATGACCTTCATGAACTCATGTCAAAAACGACAGCGTTGACAAACTCCAGACGACGGCATCACCGCCAACAGTAAGAAACAATTCATATTTCTCGTATCCGTTTTTACTATGAATCACGCACACACATGTTGACTTTTTCGTACAAACACACATATCACAACATTTTATTGTTTCTCACACACGTACACAAAGACTGTTTATATTTTATTTCAGAACTATATCAACCCAAACAAAAGACATTACTTTCCAATCTATTATCAACTGTTTGTATTCCTATCGTTATATTAAATCAATGTTTATTTGTTGAAACTACGTCGCCTTTTCTACTGAATTTTATTCATTCAATGAAAAGTGTTTTATTATTTTAGATGGCCAAATTACGAGCGACCCTGTAACGATATTTTATTAATGTATTGAATCCCGACACTCCAAATTTTAACATTCAACGAAAAACTGAGTAGAAGGATTCCTACAAGTATATAGCTTTCTGTGTACTTTTTTTGGCATATCATACATATTGGAGCTTCCTCCTCTTTTAGTAGGTATGAGTGCAGGACAGACTTTTGTCATATATGGAGCCTTGCCACTATCATTACCTCTTTTCTGGACAGCATATAGCTCTGTCACTTTCCTAAGGTTGGTTTTATTTTATGTAATTTATTGCTTGAGCAAGAGAGCCAAAGCTCTTGCCACCTTTTTATTATATATTTGTCGATGGTTTGTTTTTAGTCTGTGTATGGTATTTTGCTGTTTGATTGTCTTAATTTCAGCGATTTATTTACTGTTGTATCATTTCTGTTGACATTGCATTTAAATTTTTTAAGATCAAAGTTGGTTGGAAAGAATAGGGCTAGAACAGAGTCCCACAAGCAAAAAGTATGTGAGAAGAAACTGTTAGCATAGAACTATGGTTTAAAAGCAACACCAAAGAAATGGTGGCTGTAGTAAAAAAAAAAAAAAAAAAAAAACCTCAAAAGTAGATAAGAAAAGTCAATTCATAATACAACAATCATTAATGAGTAACTCCCTCACATGTAGTTATTGAACCAAAAGGGCAGCTGACATTTTCAAATCTACCTTCAAAATTTAGGAAGTGAATATATCACCATTTTTCTGGGGGAGACAATGGTATTCAGTAAAATCTAACAGATCGGGCAATTCAAGAATTCATTTTCAACCCTACTAATGCCTCTTGTTGTCATATAGGAATAAAGTGTTACTGCCAATACTTGGGTTTGAACATTGATCGCCAGAGAGCAAGAACAGTCAATCTCATCTTGAAATAATTAGATCATGTGATGGGTAAAGGAAAACTATATATATATATATATATATGAGAATTAGCAGAGTCTAACCAAGTATTGTTCAAAAGCATTACTATTATTGTATCTGTGATTTACAAAGTCTCTCCTACAAATGGGCATTACCAAACTTATATATCTATCAATTGACCCAATTCTTTAAATTTCTCAATTTCAACAGTGTACACAAACTCTCCTGTGTCAACCTCCATCATCACCCTCTGATTGTTCATAAATAATTCAATTTCCACAGGTAAGGAACGAGACACAACAAATATATAAAGCTGCAACATCTCCATGTCTTCATCCAAACAATTGTCAATGTTATTCACAATTTTCATTCTGTACTTTTTCCCCGGCACAATTACTTCCATACTGCCTAGACTTTTCACAAGTATGTCTGATAAACTTGCATCTGAAACATTCCTTATTTTTAAAAGAATAATTATCAAACACTTCAACAACAATAGTATTCCCATTTTTTTGGCAATCAATCGATTTGTTGTTTTTTTTCTGCAGCTTATCAACACTTTGTGATAATGTTTAAAGCAAAAATGTATTTTGGATTGTAAGAATAATATTGCATTATTGACTTTTTGAAAGCAAAGATTTTTTTTAAGGTACATATTATACTATTTAACCTATAGATAGGAGAGAGGAGATGAATTCATATCTTTTTCAAAAATGTTTGTGCATAACTGAATTAACAATCTGACTAAAATTTGAACTCTCTTCTCTGATTTCTTATTCTGAGCCACTATCCATTACACCACCTGCACATCTACCCTATAAAAAGAACTCTCCTCAGATTCAGACCTTGCATATTTTAAGTAGAAAATTTTGTGGTTAACTGTTAAAGATATTTCAAGGACACAATTTTCTTTGACTGAGCAATTACCGTTAATTTTTTTTTTATTCTTTACTCACATCACTATACTATATTTTAAATGTCCATTGAGTTTGTCCCTAAAATTACACTTATCAGACATTTTTCTAAGCATGATAAAAATGCTGACTGGTGAATTTCATTGTCCCTTCTACCCAGGAAATAGAAGAAAAAATGCTTATGAATTGGTTGGGAGCAACATGATTGTGCTTTCCTTAAGTTGACATCGCCTGTAAAATGTTTTCTCACTTGATCTCTTATCCACTGCAAACAGCTGTACATAATCTTTAGCATGAACCAAAAACAATATTTTTTGTTGCTTACAATCATCTTTCATATTGTTGGTTAAAAACTTCAAGCACTTGTGGGTTATTCCACTTGATTTTGCTAAAAAAACTGTCTCCTTAAGCCTAAATAAAGGCATGCATTTATCTTCATAGCCTCTTTTGTCTTTTACAGCATTTCAACTCTGGCATTAAGATATAGTTTATATACAGTTGGAACATGGCCACTAAGTTTGCATACATTTTTCTTTCTCTCTCTTGACTTTTGAACACTTTTACACACATGTATCACGTAGACAAATTTCACACACACAAAAATGCACAATCTCTTATAGCTAGCTTAAAGGTTTTTCTATGCAACTAGTCTTTAAATGTTTCCCTTAATCATAATTGTATATTAATGTAATTCCTTTTCGTCAAAACATGCAATTAGTTATCGTTTGTTTTACTCATTTTTTTTTATATGGACTCATATTGAGTCTGCAATAAATGGTGTGGGGTAAAAATATTCTAGGAGACATGTTTCAATCTAAAACCACTAGTAATCTTGTAACACACTCAACTCAATTATTCCCAAATTCTTTGTTGTTATTCCACTCTGTTATAATGCCAAATAACACCTTTTTATTGGTGCTGCTGGAATTTGTAATTCCAAGATTTGATCTTTTTATCTATCTCCAATTTTACATACAGTATACCATCAAAGAAATGGCCACTTAAATAGAAAGAGCCTCCCTTCTGAAATTTATATTCTCATAAGCAGCATTCCTATCGAAGGGGTTCTAGCAAAACTAAAGGCAGACAACTCTCTAAGGTCAGATAACAAGTGAAGAATGGAGCATAACATATATTATATCTACTTACACAATTTGAGAATTTTAAATAATTTTGACCATGAAACAGATGATTACACTTTACACCATGCTGTATTGGTGAACATCCTTCTTCATTTAATCTTTTTAATCAGGGTTTAATTTTATTTTTTATATATTTATTTTTTGCAATATTCGATAACTTACATTTCTAATATCAAGAAGCTAAGAACAAATTATCCAGAAGCAAGAATTAGTTATCTCCCTTCGCATGAACAACTACATCAATTTCAATAAATGTGCTTATTTATTGAAATTGATGTAGTTGTTCATGCGAAGGGAGATAACTCTAATTCTTGCTTCTGGATAATTTGTTCTTAGCTTCTAGGATCAGATTAAGTCATTTAAATCAATGAATTGTGGCAAATTCTAAAAAAAATTATTTCTTGGACCTGTGGTGGTACACTGAATGCATTAGCTTACTAATTGTTGACTTGTAACATCACTACTGTTAAAAATAGAACTCTTCATTAAAAAGAAAACAAAAAAGAGCAAAAGACACACAGAAAGATGGTGTACATTTTTAAAGTTATGCTAACTAAAAAAAAGAAGTTTTATTGAAAAGAAAACATGTTTATATTTTAAAGGTTTCAATATATAAAAAAAATTGAACAGAATTTCAGTAGTAAGAATAATTGTTATTTCGATATGTTAATCCACTCCCCCAAAAAGATAATAAAATATATTAATAAAAGGAAATTTATTTTAATATATGTTTTTAACTGACAAACATACACAATTTACATATCAAATCCCACAGGTCATCCAGTACAGACATACCATCTTATTTTGAGTCTAGTCTTAGAAAAACAAATCATCATAAATGAAAGTCAGAAAATAAACTGGATGAAACATTATGATTGGTGGGAGGATAGTGAATAAAATGATGATGTTCAAGAGATAAATAACACAAGTTGAAGGTGGCCTAGTGGTTACTAACTTGAGACACTATCATCAAATGAAATTTGAATCCCAATTAAGTTAGTTTATATCACTTTTGTATTAATCTCTTGCAAAAGACATGAATTCAACTCAGGTTCTGTCCTTTTACTACCTATCTTGGTCATGGTCTTGTCACTGACATGTCACAACTGTAGACAAGTTAACTGTAACTGGTGTTTCTTAACCTTTGTACGAAGAGATTAAATAACCAAGGTCAATCATCAAATGAGTCATTATCAATAAAAAAAAGAAAATACTGACTTCAAAAACAGACACACAACAATAATAAGCTTTAGTTAGTTCATGCCTATCGTTCTCTATAGAACATTGGGTTCCTTTTGATGCCATATCCAAGGATATGCTAATAGTAGGAGTTTTAGTGGGAATTTCGATTCACAATGGTCACCAGCTGCATGTCTACACACTTTTTTTTAGGATATTGCAATCTGGTTTGAATTCAAAGTTTCCTTCTCCTAGACTGGTTACCACACAAGGTTATAGGACCCAGTCTGTCCTGCTATTTTGCTCATAGCTAGGAGGAGAAGAGATGGATTCATACCTTTATCAAAGGTTTTAGCATATGATGAACTCAAATGGAATTCGTACTCAGCTCTCCGTTTCCTCAAGCCAAGCTACAATCCATTACTCCGTGCCTTAATAGTGCAAAAAAATCAAAATAAAAATGAGGAGAATCATGTCAGTCAGTTATGTGCCATGCATGATACACACTTAGGCGATCATGTATCTTTTGATACACGACTCTTTTACGAGGCCCCATTTTGTTTTACTTCTTTACACTTATACTCTAAAATACAAAATCTAACTTAAAATGACGACTTAAATCTGTAGCTACTAGGTGCCCTTTTTGCCTTACAAAAAGCTCCCATTCACCAAACATTTTAGATTCCATAATGATAGAATGGAACTTTCTAGAAGTCTCTAGAAACTTCTACTGGGTTCTAGAAGGTCCAAAAAACATATAAACAGGAACCAACAGCCATGACTATTGAGGTCAACTCCAGTCCTTTTTGATTCAAGAACAAAGTTTCAACTGAAAGAATCTAAGTTCTGACACTTCCTGAAAAGAAAACACTATCGGTAAATACTTCACCTTTTTATTCCTTGATATTATTGACCAAACTCCTTTATTTTATATACATGTGAATATGTAACTATTTTTCTAAGAAGAAAATAATATGATTCTTTGACTAGCAACAGATTCCCATCCATCACCTTAATCTTAACTGTATTGGATTTCCTCTCCCTCGTATAACTACACATTTAGCCAACTACTTTCTGGGCTCTCGCACGCTTAGTAACTTGTTAGCATTTCCTATCTTATACTGTTTAAATCTTATCCCAACAGTTCTGAAAAAATATTGTATTATACGTTAAATAAAACCCGCTTTTCACTATTAGATGTAATCTTTTGCAATTTTAATTTCTACAAATCTGCTTCTTATTTTGTGTTGTGCCAGCCGTAACAACTGACGAGGCAGATTTTTCGTGCAATAGGTTGACATTTCTTTCTGCAGTAGACCAGTTACCATCCAAGGCTATAGAACCCAATCTGTCCTGCTATTTCCCCATTGCTGGGGGAGGGGGAGAGGAAAAGGATTCATACCTTTCCCAAGGGTATTAGCACATAACTGAATGTAACAGATTCAACTGGAATTCCAATTCCTCAATTCTAGCCGTTATCCATTACTCCACCGTGCCTCATGACCATACCTTAAAAATGTATGTTTAAGCAATATAAGCTATTGAAAAAAAACTGACAATCTTACCTTTAAATTTATTGAAGGTTTCATAAAAACACCTTTGGCAGTTTTCTGAACATGGATGTCATCAGGTGTTAAATGAAGATCTGATGCTGCTTCCATAGCAACAGCTAATGATGCTGGAGGTACAGATTGATAAATGCCATTCTCTGAAGATTTATTGCAAACAATGTTTTTGTTCTTATGTTTTGTACACTGTAGACATAACGTGTTGTAAGGAATGACACATGAACTGCAAAGAAACAAAAGATTTGCTTCAGTTGTTGTTTTGGTGAAGAATCAAAACATTTTCATTCTTCTTGCATATTCAGCTGAACTTTATAAAAAAACTAAGTTTTTCAGTCACAAATTTTTAATTGTAAAAAGACAAAAAAGTTCATACTGCAAGGTGGTCCCAACAATGGGATGAAAACAGAAACATTAAGTACTGCAACCATTGATTCATTCATATTGAATCTAAGTAAAGCAAAAAGATAATGAAAACATCAGTAAGTTTCTATCCAGTAACAAACTGGAAAAGCAGACACACAAAATCTGGGTTCAGGCAACAATCATATGTGAATTTTGCATAAGCACAGGTCATTCATCTTGTTAATTCTATGGAAGATTTTAGCATTTCTTTGGGTTTCTTACATAAAGAAAACACATACTAATTTCTTCCAAATTTTTGTAATCTTCGGATACTACATGTCTGCATCTATTTTTCACTGAAAACCTTGGCTTCTCTAACGATAAAAATGACACACCCTTTTTAAACTAGTGTTCCAGTTGAAACTTTGTTTAAGTTTTTATATTGAGTTTCTCAGTTCATGTCTTGGGGTTGAAATTTTAGTAATATGACCAAGAGTAACTTGCTTAATAAAGCTACATGAGTGCGGGGTAAAGGAAAATGAATGGGGGAGGACAACAATGTGTGGCAGAGGGGGATGAAAAACGAGCATTGGAGGGAGGAAAGGAGAACGGGCGTCGGAGGCGGGGGAAGGGAGAACGGGCGTCGGAGGCGGGGGAAGGGAGAACGGGCGGGGGAAGGGAGGGAAAACGAGCGTCGGAGGCGGCGGCAAGGGGAAGCGGGCGTCGGAGGCGGGGGCAAGGGGAGGCGGTGGCAAGGGGAAGCGGGGGCATCGGAGGCGGGGGAAGGGGTGGCGGGGTCAAGGGGAAGCGGGCGTCGGAGGCGGGGGCAAGGGGAAGCGGGCATCGGAGGCGGGGGCAAGGGGAAGCGAGCGTCAGAGGCGAGGGCAAGGGGAAGCGAGCATCGGAGGTAGGGAGAAAAGGAGAATGAGCGTCGGAAGCAAGGGGAAGGAGAATGGGTGTTGGAGTCTGGGGGAAAGGAGAATGAGTGTCAGAGGCAGGGGAAAGGAGAATGAGTATCAGTGGGATGAGAAGTAGGTGTGGACAGGGGAGCAGGAGAATGATTGGTGGTTGTCCAAATTAATCAGATGAAAATATCAATTTGGACACTGCTAACATCCATTCTCGTCAATAGAGGAACACAAATCTGAACTAATCCTGGTTAATTTAACAATTATTCTAATCAAGTAACAAAAAACCATTACATATTAACACCTGTCACAAGATTTACTAGAAGTGCTGAAAATCTACAACTTTTACAAAATTATCAAGCTTCCAAACCATAACTAGTAGAACTTAAGCATTTTTCTTTCATTCAATTAATAAAATGAATAAAGATGCAGGACATTGCTTAAAATATGAGATTTTACAAATAAAATCATATTATTTGTCATTTAAATAATAAAATTCTAGAGTTGAATATTGAAGGAATTTTAATATAATTAGAAAAATTATTCCAACCCTGTTTAAAGTGGATGACTGTCATTAAACCAACTGAAAAACTTTCTATTCACAGAAAAGAGAACAATAGCAACTACTCAACTCTATCACTAGTAACCAAAAACTTGTATCCAGGACAATCTTAAAATGATATATTAATGAAACTTTTAAAATTTTGTTAGGATAATCCTAAATTCAGATCAACAGCATTTGGAGAAACATTTCCCTATACAGCAGAAATTATTCTGACCAATAACCTGATCCTAACCTTACTGTTGATACATTCTTCAGCCTTCTTCAAGAAATTTTTAACAGAATCATTTATTTTGGTTATAATTGTATGGTTGTTCATTGGGTCTAGAAGAAATATATACTCCTGAGAATTAAGAAAAATTCTTCCCAAAATATAAGAGCAGAAAGCATAATGGCTGTGACATTGATATTGAAATAATAAAAAATTAGAAAGCAACCTAATTGATCTCTTAATAATCCTTAAAGCTTAAAAATGAAAATAAAAGATGTTTTCAGTTTCTTACCTTGTATTATTCACAAGCATTTCTGCTACACTCTGCCAAATTATTTGTGTCCATCCTGCCATATCGTCCAGTCCCCCAAGAAAGAAGTCATCAAGTTGTTGGACAAGAAAAGGATTTTTATAAGCTATAATGTTGTATAACTATGAAAATAGATGAAAATTATCATTAAGTCCTTAGAAAAGATAACTGACAAGCAAATGTATTTTGAAATCTACAAAACACAATGACAAGAAAAATAGTAGGGTAGATGATGACAGCATTTTAAAACTTCAAAAGCTTCATCTTACTACAGCTTTATTTACATGCAACTTAAGCAAAAAGAAAATCAAAGAACTGAATGAGAATGAATGAAGCCAAAAGTATAAATTTCAGTGTTATATAGAGGCCTGTGCTTAGAAAAGAATGAAGAAAAAATAACAGTCACAGAAGCCTTCCAAAGCTAAGAAAGTACATTGTCAATATTGAACACATGTATTTGGGAAAATTCCACAGCCCAGTCCTCAGAGTCTTAGGTCAATGTATTAACCACAGGGCTAACCCTATACTGGTCAATACAGACACTGGTTCAAGCTGGCTGTTGGTTGCTGGCTGCTTTGACCCACACCACTCTGCCTACATTGTGTTTTTGAACACAGAGCAGTGACAGATTGAACAACGAAGTAATCGTAACAGAGGGTCGAACTATGGTGAGAGCTATATCAAAGGAAGAAATATTTTCACAAATGAAATGTAAATAAAACACAAAAGGTTCCTTGGGTTAATTTTCAATTTACTTATGTAGTTCCTGATGCAACAAAAATTAACCCTTCCCACATAAATCTCTATAGTGACACTGGGCCTTGTCAGAAATTCTGAAGTAGTTGGTGTTCAGGGTTCTAGATCAGGAGGTGTTAGTGGCAACTGTCTGCTTATATGGACTTCGGCCCATAACCAGCATGGGCGCAACAGGTTCTGGGGATTCAGTAATTCATCAATTATCGCATTAATCCCAACAAGAGTCCTTTGTCTCCTATTTCTGCTTTTTTTTTAACCAACTTTCCAAATTTGAAGAATTATCCACCTTCCTTGGGAGTAGTCACAGGGATAGCTCCTCCCCTCAACCCAGACTTTTTTTCCCTTAACATCTCACACCATCACTCCATACAGGTGGTACCAATTTCTTCTCCTTTCTTCTACTCTCTCAACACTCAATTTCAGCCTACTTCCCAGGGCAGGCATAACTGTCTTTGTGACAAATATAATTTTTAAAGCACATAGGTGAAAAGTCGGTGTTTTATTCTATTCATTAATTTTAATTTTCTGGTTCCTTTCTATTTTTCTGAACTTATCTACATCCAGCAAAAATATAACCCAGAGCACTCTCTCTCCTGCCAACAACATGAACTTGTTTTCTTAACTTCCATCCTAGCCATACATTCGACCCTTAAGAAGAGTGATATATTCTTATTTAACCTTCTGAGGGAAGATAAAAATTATTTCCCCAATTCATTTTGCTCCATGCCAGATTTTGAATAAATAAAAAAAAAAGTAACTCTTGTCCACATCAACCTCACTTATCCCCTTCATAAGAGAGAGAAAAACCAAATGGCTCCTTCATTTTCCACCTTCTAATCTCTTTCTTATACTTAATCTTAATATTAATCCCTTCATGACCTCAGTGTCACAGGATTAACTTTATTGAAAAATATATTTACCATTTTGTTCCAATATTTTCATAGTTCCATCCTCCCAGAATTTACCTTTCTCACCAAAGAACTGCTTTAAGTTCCTTTTGCAGTCTTCCAGAAAATTTAAGTTTTTTTTTTAAGACTGGAATTAATACTAATCCATAAGAGGTAAAATGTGGTGGATGACAAGTGAAAACTTTCCAACTAAATTGTAACAATTTTTGCTTGATCACCAAAAGAAATATGCTTTTTAATGTTACCTTTAGTATAAGTAATTCTTGACACTCTTAATCTACTGCTGGCTTCAGTTAGTCTGATTTCATTTATGTCTCCAAAAGGAATTCTTATTGAAAGATTCCCTTCCAATCTTACAATATACACTGCATTAGCTTCTTTGAAGAAAGATTGGTTTTTAGCATGGTTTCATTTCACTTGTTGCAAAATCTTTTGTTTTTCATATTGTTGTAAATTATTCACTTTTCATCACCCAAATAAATTTTTTTTCTCTGGCCATCAATGTAATATGCAATCTAACATTAACCTGGTTGATTATTATTCATTTTCTGTTCCTTAATTTCAGATTGTATTTTTTTATTGATCACTGCTTTCAATTTGTTTATTAAGAATCAGTACTCTTTCAAATCAATTGTTTGCTTCTCCAGGAGCTCATAATGCTATCAGATAGATATTATCAACTTCTTTACTATGCTTATTGATGGTTCATTTCACTTATCACACAATCTCTTGCAGTTCACCTTGTTGCAACCTATCCAATTGTCATCACCCACAAGAATTTGTTAACAAAAAACATATATTTAATTTATATTTAAAATCAAAAAGTATTTTTTTACCTATATGGAAGCTACACATCAAAACAAGATAATCAAGCCAATATTTTTCAAAGCTTGAGTTGAACATTTTCATTATGTTGCCAATCTCTCTCATATAAAAGCAATTATTCTCTTGTAATATCTTCATTTGACTAAGTCAGTTATGTGTCATGTGTGATATACACTTAGGCGATCATGTATCTTTCAATACATGCAACTGACAATGCAGGTCCCCCCCCCACAGTAGGTTGCCATTTCTTTCTGCAGTAGACTAGTTGCCATCCAAGGCTATAGAACCCAGTCTGTCTTGCTATTTACCCATAGATGGGGGAGAAGAGGAGGATTCATACCTTTTCCAAGGGTATTAGCACTTAAGTGAATCTAATGGATTTGACTGGAATTCAAACTCAGCTCTCCAATTCCTCAATCTGAGCCTCTATCTATTACTCCACTGTGCCTCCCTTGATCACTATTAATCTCAATTGATATGCATGTGAAACACCATTCAGCAAGAAATTATAAACCTTGACAAAGCACTTTTAACACATTAATCATTTACAGTAATTTCTCCATGAATCATGAATAATACGACACAGCTGGTGTGGTATTTTTATCTTCAATGTTAGAATAAATCATCAAAAATAAACCAGTTTTGATATTTTTCAAAAAATGCAAGCTGATGTAACAGCTGTCATAATAAAAAGTGATCTTTTAACATAACAAAAGCTACAGCAGTGATGCTATTTCATGATATATTAGGTTGGTGCAAAAATAATGATGTAATAATGTCGTTTTTTGACGTTAAAAATACGTCAAAAAACAACATTATTACATCATTATTTTTGCACCAACCTAATAACATTGATGTTGATATAACAACTATCATAATAAAATCAAAGTACAGGGAGACTGCTTTTATTCTGCTTCCCATGTGTAAGGGGAGGTAACTCACATTAGTGATACTGAAATAAGTATTATTTACATATGAGTGTCTTGATCATTGTATAGTCCTATTACTGAGGAAAAGGATCTTCAAGTACAAGAACTTGAATAACATAATCAAAGGTTTTTGATTCTTTTAATTAAAAGCACCTAATATCATCTTACAACAAAAAACTTCTGCAGTAACCCAATATTTCTTGCTCTATTCAGCAAAATAACTACTAAAAATGGTTGCTGCCACAAAGCAGCAAAAAGTTTTATTCTAACAGTTTCTTCTCTCATACTTTTTGCTTGTTGGACTCTTCTGGCTTCTTGCTTTCCAGTCAACTTTGATCTTCAAAAATTTAAATGCAATGTCAATCATTATCCTCTCTTTTCTTAATTGCTGTTCTTTTATTGTTCTCTCTCCTTAATAATGTCTTCTTTTTCTCTCACACTGAGTAACCTGCTGCATCTTAGTGGCTTTATTGCTGTGCCTGGGGTGAAATAATTAAAAAAAAACTGTCAAAATTGTGATACGGAATTATGTTTTTCCATTTAGCATTCTCCCAAGAACTGCTAATTTGTGGAAAAGACTCCCATGTGGATGCTTCCTCAAACACAACAATCTTAACTTCTTTAAGTCTAAGGTCAATCACTATCTAACGATCATATCATTGTAATCTTCACTTCCTCCTCTTATGTTCATATTACACGCTTCATTCAGTAATCCTCTACCTTGAGTGGCTCTTGGACCTGTCGTAAAAAAACCCCAAAAACAACAAAAACATCTTGACTGTTATACTCACAGTATTTTGTCTGTTGTACAGCCTTCTTCAGTTGTCTGTCATTGTACTTTGTAGTAACCTTTTTGTAATTTTGAACTATACTCTTTATTCCATTAGAGGTAGATTGCTCTTATTCTGCTTTCCATATTTTAGGGGAAATAACTCACAACAGTTCATACTCACCAGTCTTATTCATCTTTGTGTCATTTGATCGTTTCTTTCACTGAACCAGAGTATAGTACTTTTTACCCAACCAAGGGATTGGACTCACAAGTGTCAAGGAACCAGATATGTTTGACCCAATGGTTTAATCCTCTAGACCACTGTCAGACAATTTGGGGCCTGAATCTTTATGTTGTTCATCTCAATGCTTGGTCTACTGATGAGGTTGCCAGCTTAACCTGTGTGGATACTTTCATGTTTTATCCTCCAGTATTGTTCTTTGTTTATTGTTAAATTCATTACACAAAAGTGGATGACCACCCTTTTCCCTAGCCATGATTGATTTCAATGTCTCTCCCTGATGTTCCACCACACTTAATTTAAAGGGGAAAACTAGTTTTACCCTTGTATTCTTTGCCATGGATACATTTGATGGAATATACATAGTTCTTGGTTATGCTCTTTTCTGATGGGAGAAAATATCTCTGAAGGGTTGAAGTGATTTAGAATAACGTCCTTATGTTGCATGGACTATAGACCATGTGAATACTTTCAGATGTACCCTTTATGCATGGTAGACAGACTGGCAGATTTTTATTGCTTTTCTAGATTTTTTTTTCTTCCCATGATTGTGGCAGCTTTTACAGTAACTTACCTGCTGTTGTTTGGTTGGAATTGATGTTGAGATAGTGACTGGTAAATGTTACTTTACAACATACAGATGGCTTAAGCCTATACTGTGTGCAAGTTATTGGTCCATCCAAGAAGTCCAGTTGATGTTCTGCTTCTTTTCCAATATGAAGTGTATGGAATGTCTTATTGAATTCAAATGGCCCAACTGTGCTTGCACATCTGCCCGAGGTTGTCATCTACATAGGTAAGCTTTAATGGTGATGCTCCTATAGCAATTTCCTTAAAGTATTCCATGTATATTTTTGCCATTACTGAAGATAATAGTGATCCCATAGCTAAGATTTCTTCCTGTTGATAATTGGAAAAATGTTATTTGCAAATGGAATGTCAACATTTTCAGGTTATCTATCATGACCATTTGGATGCGCATTTAGAGATGAGTTCAATTCTAATTTGTCTTGAACTACTGATAGAGTTTTGGTGAATAGACTACACCATTTAGCTGGTATGAAAGGGAGAATCACTGATCTCTATTTTTTTGTTTTTACATAAAACGGAGACTTAGTAGTTGATGGGTTGATTATATCTACAAGAAATCTGTTCAGTAGGTAACAGACTGAGCCCCAATACTGCCTTTGTGAATTTGGGGGAAGCCTGTATATGTATGGTAGGACAGATGAGTGTTCAATCCTTGGGTCAGATAGTACAGGAAAGTCATATCCTCTAGTAGAAGAAACAGACAACAAAGTCAAATAAATTGGAGAGTTTTTTTTTTATGGCTTATCAACACTTTGCAGGTTATTTAAAGTCAGAAAATATTTTTAGATTGTAAGAATTTTTTTTTTTAGTTAATAATGATTTACTGATATACGTCTTACTAATTAACCCATAGCCGGGGAAGAAAAGAGGTAGATTCATACCTTTACCAAGAATATTTATATGTAAATGAATATAACAAACTTAACTGAAATTTGAACTTGGCTCTCCAATTAACAATTTCAAGTCATTATCCATTACAATACCTGCATATCCAAGCTTTCCCAAGAAGTTACCCATCTAGGTACTGGCCAGGCTCAACATTGATTAACTTCAGTGATTGTATGGGAACCAGTGTTTCAGCATAATATGGCTGTAAGCCTATACAAAGCATGGAAAGTGGAACAAGAACAATTTATTCTGATAAAGTAACAATCTATGATGTCAGACACCTGAAGAAAACTAGAGGGTATGGTGGCTGTAAAATTATGAGTCTGACAGCAAAGATGAGTATGCTAGTCCACATGGAAAGGTAAATTTTAGGTCAAAATTGTCAAATTTATCTTTTGTCAATTACCCTAAACACACACACTTCTGACAATTAGGTTTATTATTGCAGAAAATATCACAAACAGAATGCAGAGTGTAACAGTGAAGATAGTCATAAAAAAGGCTGAAACATTGCATATGCATACAAATTAATGGCTGGCCACTCATATTCAAGGATACCCATTGTCTACTAGGGCAGCTAGCTAATCCCTATTGCAGACGTTTGTTCAGACAAATTTGTGTTTTTTTTTTCCACACCTACAGAGCCCACCTGTGGTTTATACTGCAACTATGCTGAGCAGAACTTAGTTACAGTTTCTTGGAGAGAATCATGGTATTAGGTTGGTGCAAAAATAATGTCGTTTTCTCACATAGTAACATATGTGAGAAAACGACATTATTTTTGCACCAACCTAATATCTAGTGTAATCAACAATTTGAACAAGGCCAGCATGCTGAAACCCCCAGTCACAATGACTTGTGAGTTTGTGCTAGCACAGCCATCAATCAACCCCAATGGTTCCATCTAACCAATTTCACTCACAAGGCTATGGTATAGTTTTTTGGGAACTTTCCATCCAAAGGTACTGCACACTGGGATTGCCTCCTCCAGACCAATAAAATCAAGAAGTCTCCTTCCTGACAAATCAACTATGGTGACATTCAAACCTGGGGCCTCATGGTCAGAAAGCAAACATTCTAACCACTTGGCCACATGCCTGCATTCAAATACAATTATGATTATTATTTTATTCTGTGTTACTATATATGTAAATAATTGATTGAATGTAAGTCATGATGGTTTTAATAAATCCTACCTATGATTTGATTAATTCAGGTTACATAATAATAAATGACAATAATGAAGATAGCAAAGACTTACTTTTGGTAAGGCTAATAACTCTGCAATTCTGAAAAATAGAAAATATATAAAATCAATTATAATGAATGAAAGTGAATTGAAATTTGATTTCTGAATCTGTAAAAGGATTTTATTCAAAGTCATTCCATGAAACATTTATCGCAGAAAGATATTTGCAATAAGTCACAAATCTTGGAAGATTCCACTACCATGTTGCACATAAAACAAAAACATCTTCCCTTCTTCTCAAAATCAAGTGCTTATATACACTTAAGATGTCCCCGATTGGGGAAACACAAATTTACATTTCACTATGAAAGAGGTTCAGGTTCTTTTCTGCAGAGAACACATGCAACATGTGAGTGTTTTGTTCAGCAAGGTAAGCTACTATCTTTGTGACAATATCAACCAGAGAAAGTTGAAACCCTGTCATTATTTAATAATAAATATAATAATTATTATCATAATAAATAACAGTCATTAATAAATTTTATATTAGTCAAGTAAGATTTTACAAGTTAAAAATAAAATCCATAGCCAAAGCTTTAAGGTATTATATTCTGTTTAAAGATGTCATTTCTCTAAACACACAATAAAAATGGAAAACTCAAAAAAAAGAAAAAAAAGATAAGAAAAATGTTATTAATGCTGTGCTGAATCACTTTCTTAGTTGTTTAAATTTTCTTTATTTTTTATTATCAAATATGAACAAGTTCTAATTAAGTTAATTAAAGACAAGTATAAGAAAAGAAATATAAAAATATTATATATGTATGTATGTGTGTATTTAGGCAGCAATCCCTCTTTTATACATGTTTCATTAAAGGTTTCAGCCTTGATTTCAAGATATATTTTGCCAAAGAATGACCATAAGTGTTGGCTTAACCAGGATTGGCTAAAAATATAAATCTGTTAAAAAAGAGTGAAACACATGATCCATGGATAGATTTATGATTATGGTTTATGATTATAAGGCAATGAAGACACTGCCTGCAATTTTGTAAAATAAAACAAACAACAAAGATGGTAAAAAAAAAAATAATTACTCACCTTAAAATATAAAGTTGTTTGAAACATTCCAAAATCACATTTTTTGATATTTTCTCATGACCATAGAGTTCCATATAAATATTAAACAAATCTGTTGTTGGAATATACCTGGGAAAGTATTGTAAATAACACAATGTGGTTATCAATACATATCAATACCTTATTTAAAGCTGTGATGGATTCACTTAGAAGGAGCAAGACAAATCTCTTCAAAATGCAATTTATCCTCTTTGTAATGGAGATAAATCTTTATGGTCAAGGACAGAAAGAAGGTGACCTCATATGTTAAACTTTATGGCAAAACCCAAGTTCTACTCTAACCCTTTTTCTACACACTTAGCTGGTTAAGATCTGAAATAATCTTTTACAATACAGAACAAATTAAACTCTAATTTATGAGTAATTCATACATACTATAGACAGAATTACCCTTTTATAAGAAAGGTACAGATCTCTGGACTTTTCAGTGTTTTTATCATTTAACTTATATTTCCGTACCTGAAAGTACAAAGTAATTTAAACAATAGATTTTTTAAATCAACAATATTTCTTATAATAATTATTTTAATGGGTTGTCAGATTATTTGTTTTAATGGGTTGCAAAATTGCTTATTTATTTTAATGTGTTTTATTTATTTTAATATTGTTGTTTTTTTGGTTGTAAGATTATTTATTTTAATAGGTTATCAGAGTAAAAACATCAATTAATTGCTTAAAGTACTTTGTTTACATTTTGGGTAAAAAAATGTAAGTTAAATCACAATCACAAATCCTGTAAGCCCTTAGGGTTGTAGGGGCATCACATCTATTGCAGCTATAGCAGTAGTGGTGTTTCCAGGACAGAAGACAGCTTGGCAGAGCCCAGGTTGGTTTAAATTCAATGTCTTCCTTCTCCTAGAAGGATTGCCACCCAAGGTTGTAGAACCCAGTCTGTCCTGCTATTTACCCATAACTGGGGGGGAGAAGTGATGGATTCATACCTTTCCCAAGGGTATTAGCACATAAGTGAATGTAATGTTAGTAAAGTTAGTAGATATGAACACCAAAATGTCTCAAAGACCGATGTATATTTCTTAAAAAGGGTAATTGAGGATTGCCTTGCTGCAAGGACCTCTGTAGCCTAATGGTTAGTCATGCCTGGTTAAAACACTCTATAAACAGAGGAAAAGAAGAGAGCTAAATATGTAACAATAAAACAAAGTCGCATAGTTACCATGAATGTGGATCTGACCCAGTTGGAATGTAAGTAATATTCTGTTCATAGGCATTCAGGACATCACCACCTGTAAAGGGTCATGTGACAAAACAGAAAAAATATATTCATGTTATATTAAGCGTATGGTGACAGAACAAAGAAGAACCAATTGTATTAATATAAAAATACAACAAATGGTAAACTGGTGTAAATGTCTCTCGTTGAAAAAAAAGAAATAAGTAAAATTGTAAAAGTCGTCCACAGAGGCATACGATACGAGAGGGAGGGTGAGTTGCGATTTACTGCGGCAATGACCTTTGGCAAGTTGTCTTTGGAGATGGGAGGTTGTTAATTAATGTTAAGGTTGTTAATAGGCAGGAGTGGGTGCTATTGGATAGAAATTCTGGATTGTATTTTTCTTTGAGGGTGTAAGTAAAATGGAAGTTATGTGTGAAGCTGATGCGCAGTTGACGGAAATTTTAGTTTAGTCTTGGTTTATGGAGCATTCACATTTGATCAGTGGTGGAAATTTGTTTAACATGAATTAGAAGGTTTTAGGAAGATTATAACATTTATAAGGTGTAGTATCTTCAATTATGTGGAAGCAAATTGTCAGTTATTTTTTGATAAATTCATAATAGGAAAGAAAAGATTTTAATCATGGATAATGTTATCAAAATCAGACTAGAATAGTATTATTCAAAACAAATTAAAAATGATTTGCTTATGACAGGAATTGCTGTAAAGGTCTCAAACCAATCCATCTCCCAACATCTGACCAATCATCAAAATTTTTTTTGAATCATCTTTGGTCAGGCTGATAACTTTTCAGCAGCCTTCAGTTTTGGGTACTTTTTTATAATGTAAAATTGTTTATTTGACACTATGACAAATGCAAATTTTATCAGTATGTAAAATCTACAATCTATTATCTGTCATAATAGAAACCTTGAAAAGGAAATTTGGATTTTGTAAACAATCTAGATTGTTACTCTCAGAAAAGTTCATAGACATAATTCCCTGGAAATAAAAATTTTTAAAAAATCAGCAATTTACAAATGAATAACTCATTTCAAAGGATAAGATATAATGGAAAATGACAAACGTATTAGCATATCATCAAAATATCTGTTAGGAAAAAGAAAGAAAGAAAAAAAGATCAATGTTGTTTGAGATTTAATCTAGAGTCAGCAGAAATAAAAGCTAACACTCTTGACACCTCACTTGATTCAGCCCCACACTATTTTACCAGAAAATTTATTTGAGTGATCTTTTCTGTTTGTTAGATACAAAAACTGTTGGAGACTTTAATGGAGAAGAGTGAAGAAAGGACAATAAAGAACTAAGTTCAAGAAAACAAAAAATGGTGATTGACATTGCATTTACATTTTTTAAAATTGTAGTTGGCTGGGAAGCAAGAATTCAGAAGTCAGTTCAACAGGTGAGAAGTGCAAGAAAAGAAACTATTAGAATAGAACTGGCGATTATATCTAATTAGTTCAACGGTAAAACAGTGAGACCTAGTTGCCAATTTAGTAGCACACTTAAATTCATGTAGTTAATGCAGCAGTGAAAATAGCTCATCAGAACAATTGTCATGAAAATATTTTATAGAAAAGACAGAAGAAAGCCACATCACATCTATGAAAAAGTGACTGAAGTCAAGATGCCTGGTCAGGATCATTTCCATTACAGACCTTTCATTGAATATTGTCAAGAACTGAAATAAACAGCAGGAGCACCAGAGCAGATATAGCAGGAGTATTCCATGCATTGACAAATGGTAGATTTGTAAATGTGCAAGATAGATTCTGATGTGAAGAATTGTCTGCCCCAATACAGTGAATCAACTTTCCTAGCAGTAGACATAGCAAATCAATTTGATATAGTCACTCCATATCAGTGGAAAATGAATTGGAGTGATAATATTGAATCTACCGCTATGAAAGTTGGTTCACTGTGAATAGATGATTAAAATCATGTATAGAAGTCATGACTCCAGTATACAATAAAACTGGTTAAATCTTAGAAGCAAAAAAAAAAAAAAAAAAACATTTATGATTAGTTCTGCTAAATATATAAAACCACGTCTTACCAAGATCTCCCCATGAATGAGCAGCAGGAAATGATCCATGGAAATTCACCTGAAAAATTAAAAAATAAAATAACAATGACTCACTATTCACATGATTTTTTTTCATTTTCTAGTGAGAGAGAGATGGTTATAATGTTTTATAGTGAGTAATCCAGAAATTGGTAACCCTTGACCATTAATATAAACATTAGGGGATGCATAGACTACACCTCTTACAGTATAATGAGAAGCTGCTAAGCTGAAGGGTGAACTGAGTCACCAATTATTGTTTTTTCAACATTGAAAAGAAGGCCAGTAAACTTTGTTCAGAGGAAAGATTATAATAATAATGCAATAACTATAATATATGATAATTATATTCCCTTTTAGTTAATCAACATTACTCAATGTCAGGAATGAATGCTACTGTGAAGATTGAAACAAAAAGAATATTTTGAAGATTGTTAAGTTGATGTACACCTTTTTAGCAGATTGTTAAAATGGATATGCGTACTTTTTAATGGATTGTTAATGGTGGGATACATTTTTTTTATATACTGTTAAATGGTGAGGTGAACTTTTTAATAGATTTTTAATGGTGGCATTCACATTTTAACATATTGTTAATGGTGATTGACAATATAAAAGATGGTGGATCGTAGTACAAATAACTGAATAAAGAAATTATTTAGCAAAATGAAGATAAATCACAAATGATTTGTTTTCAACTCTCATGATTTAAAATCTGAAGTTATTCTTCAAGCCTATGTCTTCCGAGTTGCTTTCATTCTTTCTACATGGATATTATTGTTTGTTATTCTAATACTGACTAGCTACAAGCAAAAGTTCCTTGCACCTTTTCTATAGAGAATTAACGAGGCTAAGAATACCAAACGTTTTATTCAACTCACTGAAGCCATTGTCTGAAGAAAACCTTGTTCAATGCCAAGACTGTGCCAGAGAATATCTGCTACTTGGTGTGAGGTGATTCCAAACAAAAAAGCAATAAGTTTCTCAGCCTTCTGCAAAAATACAAAAAGATTGAAACTGAAAAAAATAATCATCTTTTAAATTATAAGACAAATATGAAACAGTAGTCATTTTTAAAAAAAATTCTTAAATACTAGTATACTAATGTTGTCAAATATGTCATTATTATTATTATTGTAATCTGAGGTTTCTTTTCTCTTTCTGGTTCTATAAGCGTCTTGGAACAGTCCATTATTGTCATAACTCTCCACTTGTTATTGAAAATGCAAAAGAGATTATTCTAGTAAAGTTACAAATATTACAGACAAAAAAAAAAAACATACAAATATACTTGGTCAATTATTTAGTAACATTCTTAAACTGAAAAGTCAGTAGAGTATGAAATAAAGAAGCTTTGTTGGTGGGTTGTTTTTGTTTAGTCGCATATCAACACCTCTATGGGTTATTTAATGCCAAAATTTGACTATTTTGTATGCAATTTTATATTTTTTTGAGATGGTTTTAGTGTTACAAGTCTTACTTATTAACTCATAGCTGGAGAGAGAGGAGATGGATTCATACCTTTCCCAAGGGCATTTGCCCATAAATGAATATATCAAACACAATTGGAATTGGAACTCGTTACATCACCTATATATACAAGATTACAGCACCTGACATTCCCAAGTGGTCACCCATCTAGGTACTGACTAGGCTTGACATTGCTTATCATATGAGAACCAATGTTTCAACCAGATGTGGCAATAAGCTGCTTTCATTTGACAAATCAGTTAAACAATAGTTCATAATAAAAGTTAAATTTTTACAATAAAACATCAGATAATTTTAAAGTATACAAGGATTCAGCATTTAATTAAAAGATACTTTGTATTTTATCAATACTTTGTATTAAAACAAATATATGGACATGCTCATAGTGTAGTGGTTATCAGCACAGAAAGTGGAATCAGCATGCCATGTTTAAATTCAGGCAAAGTTCATTACTTTCACAGAAATACCCTCAGGAAATGTATAAATCTGTCTCTTCTTTTCCCAGCTATGGGTTAAATAGCAGGGCAAACTGGGCTCTTTAGTCTTGGTCTACAACCAGTCTAAGAGAAGGAAAACACCAAATTTAAAACTAGTTAGCTATGAGACTGGGAACTCCACACCATAAAAACCTACTTTCTATGATAATCACAGCAGTAAGACTGCAGCCCCAAGATAATGAATCTGTAGCCCTATATTCCACAAGGTAGTCAAAAGAAGATTAACTTTTGACTTCAAAACAAATATATTTGATGAGATTAATTTACAAAGTAACATTAACTCTTTCCTAGAATAATGGTAAAATTGTATATCTGAGGAATTTCAGTAACAAAAAAAAAACATTTTAACAATATCTAAAAGTAATTTTACTTAGGTTTGTATGTGTGTGTGGGGGGGATAACTGATTGACATATCAGATTACAAATTAAGTGCACATTCAGTCTGCACATTTACAGACAAGCTGAAAATTACCAGTTTTACAAATCCACTATTGGCAGCCATTATTTGGGTGCATATTTCAAATTACTGATTTGAAGAAAAACAGTAAAAAACAAAATAAGATACAGGTTTTGTTTTTTATTTGTTTTTCTAGGTTTTCTCATTACAAAAGCACATCTCATGTCATTTTCTTGTTGAAGTGAATCTTTATGTTGCACAGTTATCAAATTACTTGTACGAAAAAAATTCTCCAATTGAATCAATGAAACTTGTTTTTTTATAGAATTTTTGGCCCTGAATCAAACTTATAGACACTGGGGAGGGAAAATCTTCTACATCTCAAACCCATTAACACAGATAAACTTGGAAGATAGGCAATAATATACAAGGAGAAGAAACATCTATCCTTTGATTTATACAGGTATATAAGAGAGAGTATCAGGTAAAAATGTTATGCCTTTGCCTTTGGGAATAGCTTAAGGTTAAGCTCACATTAACAATGGTATTTTTTATCATATGCTTGTGCATTTGTCTACTTGTAAAATTTGAGATGATCTTAGATAAATATCTAGCAGCCATAAACAAAAAAAAAACCCACTTGTGCAAAAGGGTGCTGAAAAGTTTTTCACTCAACCCACTTTCCAAGATTTAGCCAAATGACGAAACACTTTTAAGTGCTTCTTGATAAATAAATTATATTTATAAATTGAAACCTGTGTAATCCCTATACATGACCTTATATTTTTACCTCACTCATTCAAGTCCCATAGACTCCATTATGAAATATGAGGTCACAACTCTCAACATGCAAGACATTGATAGCCCTCTACCTAATCTGTTTTGAATTCTGGATTGTTTTCCTTCTAGAATTGTTGCCAACCAAAGCTCAAGAACTTAGTCTGCCCTACTATTTAGCCAAAAGCTGAGAGAGGGGAAAAAATAACTTCATACCTTTCCAAAGGCCATTTTTATGAAAGTGAATATAATGATCGTGACTGTAATTTGAACTTGGTTTGCTGATTTTTCATGCAGAGCTGCAAGCAATTACACCATCTGGACATCCATCTGTTTTTACCTATTCACTCCAGATTTGACAAACCAAACTGTCAGATTTCCAATAAGATTTATCCTCAAAATTATGGTGGTAGTTTATTTTTTTATTTTATTATTTTTCTTGCATATAATATTGGCCATGATGTTTGGTCAGAAAAGAAATCATTGTCACTTGGCATATTGACTACTACACTACACAAAGGTCATATACATTGTTAAGATTAAATCATCATCTCTCTTCTCCATTAGGCAAGAAAAAAAATCAAATTTAGGATTATATATTTAACAAAGATGCAGATTTAGTGGCCATTTTTAAATGTAAAAGAACAGGGCAAAAACTTATATAAAGCAAGCAAACAATACATGCAAGGCAAATTAACCGTAATAATTCAAAACGTTCCCAGACTAAGTATTGGGGTTGACACACAAGAGTAAATTCAGATAAGTGAATGTAACATTCTGACTTCAGGACAAGACAGGCTGGGACTGAGTCAGATGAAACTGAGAACTGGCCTATTTTATTGGCTAGGAAGAAATCCCAGCATGCATTTCTGTGCTTCTGCCTATAAAGGGGGGTGGCAAATATTTTGTAGTCATTCCAACTAAGATTATCCCTGTGAATATGTTGTATATGTCAGATTTAATGGTGATGGATGAGTTCTTGTAGTGAAAGAGTAAATTGTTAGGAATGAATGAGTCATGAATCAGATTAGCTAGGTTTAGGATAGTTAGTGTAGACCAGCCTCTCCCACTTCCCCTCAGCCTTGTGCCACAATTGTTATATTTCATAGTAACAAATAATCATTCCAACTAAGATTGGAACCAACAAAAAATGCAGGGGGTGCTGAAAAGGTCTGCACCAACCCAAGATGTGATTTAAAAAGATTCTGATGTTTGATCAGATTTTAGGTAAGTGGGTTGAACTGGAAATTTTTCAACACCTCTCCATAAATATTCTCTTTCAGCATATCTTGACTATCCTCTTGTTAAGTATTGACTTTAATATTAAAAGTAGATGTGATTTACCCTAAAAGGCTGAGTGATGATTTTGGAAGTCATTCTCATTGTCTACTTGTGTATTCAATTGCACTAAACTGCATGTAACACCCAACTATATCAAAGAGAGACTTACAGTATCTGTCTATATTTCTGAGTTGAGGTATTATGTACACTATTTACATTATTCGGATTACTGCTGTGATTTCCATAGAAAGTAGGTTTTATGGTGTGGAGTAGCCAGTCTCACACCTAACTAGTTTTTATTCTAACCCCTTTATCCACTGTGCCATGTGTCCTTGAGGACACATGGCACAGTGGATAAAGGTGTTAGTTAGATCCAGTGACAGGACGCAAAGAGTGTGAGTTTAATACCTGGTTAAGGCAGTGGAGAACTTGGAGAGGGGAATTAAGTAGGAGATAACTGACATCCATTAGACATGGCACGTGAAACTAGAACGGCCTGTCCCAGTGAGCGAAATAAAGGGTTCAGTTTGACATTCCAACCACCTGAAGAAGGCCAGAGCATACAATAGCCAAAGCATTGTGATAAACATGGTGACAAAGATGAGGACAATAGTACAAATAATGTAAATAGAGACTTACAGATGTTGTACTTTACCAAAGGACAACCTGAAAATATACACAGCAGGGTATAAGAATGTTTAAAAACTTGAATCATACAGAAAAAAAAAATGGCTTACTTCATCCCATGGCTGTGAATAGTGCTTCTTGATGTAATTCACAGTTGCATTAATAAAAGGAGCAAAGTGAGTGTCTTCAGATATACTGTGGTACTTTCCTACAAATAAAGACAAAGTACTGTGGTAAATAGCAAAAGGGAGTTTCAGATCAAAAAATCATAAGTGTGAGGCTGTAATTCTAAGGGTCATAAATTAATCTTGAGCAAGTCCAAAATTAGAAAATGCCAGGGGTGTTAATCAAAACGGTCAAAAATCCACATAACAATGCACAACTCTTCACCCATGATGAGCCAAGGCAATCCTGTGGTCCAAAGTAAAGTTCTTATATTGAAATAATCACTGTCTCTTCCAGTCATCTTCCAAGGAATTGTAAATCTCCGAGTCATTCATTGGTTGAAACTTTTTGGGAAGTGCAAACAATTTCCATAATTTTAGGCCTGCTAAAGTTGACCCAATCTTGATGCAAATTTTCTTTTTTAACAGATAACACAGAGTACACAAATTCTTTGCTGAAGTAAGACTTAGTTTTCTCTGTTGCCACAAATACATATGTATGTATGTGTGTGTGCATACCATAACGTTGTTGTCAGCATGGAATACAAACTCAGCATGTTGAATGCAAATTCCAGTCAAGGTCATTGAGCTCACTTTCACACAAATACCTTTGAGAAAAGTGAGTATACATCTTTTCCTTTTAAATTATGGATTAAATAGAAAGGAAGACTAGTCTCTCTAGCCTTGATTAGAGAAGGGAAACCCTGAATTTAATTTAAGGAGAGTTGTTTGAAGACTTTGTGGCACACTGTGCATCATTTCCCTCTTATCAGTTCTTTCAAAAGGTGTGGCTGGTTCTGCACAAGCCCTCACCACTATAATCAAATGTGTCAGTAGTCTAAATGTTACATTCTAAAACAACTCAACATGATTTCCTTGTGCCAAGCAAATTTTATAGTGGCTACTTTATTGTGGAGTAATGGTTAATAAAGTCTTCCTGCAGGTCATTGTTAATATAGTGTTCCATATTTTTGGCCTTGCACCAGACTAAGTTTAAGAGATATTGATATATACAACCCTTTGATGTACTATTAACTTACACTAGCAGATATTCAAATTCATATTTGGAATTTAAATTGAAAAATAAAATCACAAACAAGTTTAAACTAAAATTAAAAATAGGTTTTGTATTTACCTCCAAAGCAAATTGTGGAATAAAATGCATCTGGGAAAGGAGTTCCTGCTTGGAAGGCATCTGAATGCTTCAACAAGAGCTACACAGAAAAAAATAATGAAAATGTTGAATATGAAGAACATTTCTTATTAAAAAAACAAAAAACAAATCTGAAACAAAAAAAATGTGTAGCAATAAAATTTCAAATTCTTATTCAGGTTTGCCAATAGAGTTGATAGTTAAATCCTTCACTTTGAAGTCAGCCAAATAAATCTTCAATAAACTTCTCAAGCATACATTAAAAAGATTTTGCATTTTTTCAATGAAAAAAAAAAAAAACATCTTTTCTTCATTAAATGCTTTCAAGTAGTATTATTCGTCAAAGCTACTTTTATCTTGCAGAAGACTACAATAATTGAACACCAGGATTGAACTCACAACTTTAGTAAACGTCTTTCAAGGTCAGTTTATTGAACTATTAAATTAAACTGTTTATTAAATTATTCCGCCCAATGATTCAGTTTAGTCTAGTCTGGCAGAGGGCCACAAATATAGTGATCACACATTAAAATCATGACAATAATAATAGTGTGCAATACATACTTAATAATCATTGATCAAAGATATGGTACACACTGATCTTTGGCTGACACAGGGCCACAACAATAAGAGTACCCAGTAAAGATCAAACTCATTAATCAAGACAAATGTCTTCCTGATAATTAGATAAACTTCTTTTTATACCACTTAACTCTGTTCATTCCTCTTTATTTCGTTAATAGCTATCATATTAAAAGTGAATGTGACATGAAATTATCCTAAGCATTTTCAACTTACTTGTATATTTCACATAAGTCATATAATGGCTTAGTTTTTTTTTTCACAAGGTCACAACAACGGGGAGCCAAAAGAGAATAGAAATTACTATACTTATGATCTATAAAATAAGTGCTTGAGAGAAAAGAGAAAGAGAGAGAGAGATTGTACCTTTCCCAAGAGCAATTGTATAATGTGAACACATGTAGCGTCAGTAAAAATTTGAACTCAGTTTGAAAATTCTGTTTTCCACACAAATGACTATGGCCATATATCTCCAATTTAAAAAAAAAAACAAAAACATAATATCCATATATATATACATACATATATATAGCTACATGGATGTCAATTAGCTTACCTTAGTTAGGCCACAATAGTAAGGCACCCAACAAGGAACAAAATCACTACCCAATAATAGCCACTGGCCTGCAAGAAGTACCTCCAAACCTATATTCTTAATGGAAAATCTGTATCGAAACAACAATACAGATGTTTAGTAAGATCAACTGCTGTGGAAAAGCAACAATACAGTTAGGATTGAAGAAATAAAACTCAAGTTTATTTCTTTGGTTTTATTCAACAAAGAACAATCAACCTATGTGTCCTTTCAGTAAGAAACAAAGTCCACTATCTTCATATGAAAAAGTGGTCAAGTATATATGCAGTCTTGTCAGCCATGATGCTTCTAATCTTACACTGAGTAGCTGGAAGGGTTATCACAATATGGAAGAGTGCTTCAAGATGAACTGATTCATTTGATTATTTAATGTTGTCCTCATTTTTGTTGCCATATTCACAACATTCATTTAAATACTTATAAGAATGTAACTTACTAAGTAAACAAAAATAAATCTTCTTTTCAATAAATGAGACTTAAAAAAGTAAACCTTCTTTTATGAAACAAATCTGGTCTTTTGTACAAAATTCATGTATTTTATAGCTTTCAAAATTGATTTTCGTCTTTTAGTTAAAAAAACAAAAAAAAAAAACAAATTTTTATTTGAAGCTTCCTGAAAAAAGCTTTTTAACACAAAAGTTTGTATTAAAAAACCTAAAATTTAATTTCAATCAAAAATTGTATTTAATTTTATTTTACTAATATTTTTCTTTGGTGTAATTAAACTTTCCTGTGTTAAATTATTATGGCATTTAAAATATTTTAAACTTTTTTTTCTCATTTATTTGTCCTCGGGAACAAACGAGATGCAAGTTTTGTAAGCAGTGAGAAGTGTATAAAAAAGTTAAAAACAAGTATTCTTATCCCATTTTTATCTGGCGTGATTAAACTATAGCTTTATTCCACTTTTAACATGATTTGTTTTAATATTTTAAAAATAAAACTAGTAAAATTTCATCTTCTAATAATCTAAAAAATAACTTTAAAACATCAAACCCATGCAAAAAATACACATTTACAGTTGTTCTCATCCTTATGAAGATTTTAATCAGCTTTAATCTTATTTTTATTTTAATACTTTGTAACAGTTCAATTTGAATCTAACTTCCTTATAAAATGATCAAGTAGATATCAGTACTATTTAGCTTTCAACTTCACAATATTTTTTCAATTTATTGTAAAGTTTGCTAAAATTACTTATATCTCTTTTAAAAAAATAAATCATGGGATACTGTTGTTGTATGTTTACTCTTTTTTTTCCTTTAACTAAAATAAAACATCTTGATTCTTTTTAGAAATTATTAAATTTTTTAGTTGTGAGAAACTTATTTTAGACAGTAAACCTTATCAGTGATTAAATGTTTTAGCTAAGATTGAAGACCCTTTATTATTTATTAATTTGCTGTGATAATTCATATTTAATTCTTATTAAACGTCTGTAAGTAAATTTAAAATTTGCATTTATTTTATTCACTGTCCTGAAGAATTAGTTACTCCTTGTACTTTATCAAAATGTATGCATAAGTTAAACCACAATACATAGGACAATGCCTTTCTGTTTAGAATACTATTGCTGCAATATATATATATATATATATATATATATATATATATATATATATATTATAGCTCTACTTCTGTATAGAGCACTGTCTTCTTAAAAATAAAAATACTAAGGAACCCCGGATTATGCACCCAACGTGTTCTTTTCTATTTTCTGCATACCTGCACAATGATTTTATATATATATATATATATATATATATATATATATATATATATATTATTCAGACTATTGTCCTCATCTTTGTTACCATATTTATTACAACATTTTGGCTGTTATATACTCTGGCCTTCTTCAGGTGGTTGGAATGTCGAACTGAACCCTTTATTTTGCTCACTGGGGTAGACTGTTCTAGTTCCACGTGCCATGTTTAATGGATGTCAGTTATCAGTTATCTCCTGTTAATTCCCCTCTGAAAGTTCTCCACTGCCTTAAACAGGTATTGAACTCACACTCTTTGCGTCCTGTCACTGGATCTAACTAACAAGGACACATGGCACAGTGGATAAAGATGTTTGCAACAATTTGCATGGACAACCGTGATTAAAAAGGAATTCTCCCAAAATTATGGAAAACGAGTTTTTCGTAAAAGACACACTTATCATGGAGGATTTCAAAAGTATCTTATTAGAACTTGTAACATATCAGAATGAACAACAATTACAGCTACAAGAAAGAATGGAAGAGAAGTGGCAAAAACAACTGCTCTCTCAACAAGAAAAAAATAGAAAATTTATTGCTGCAAACCCAAAAGAAAAATCAAGAGAGACAGCTCAAATTTCAAAAGAAAAATCAAGAGAGACAGCTTGAATTTCAAAAGCAAGTGTAAGAACTGACAAGTCATAGCAATCCCGTCAAAAATGAATTTTCTTTTTTGTAAAACACCATTTGGAGCACGATAAAGAATTTTTCATACAATCCCGAGGAAGACATAACCTTTGCGTCTTACTTTAGGAGGTATGAGGACTTGTATACTTCAGATTGTGTGGATTGGAGTGACTCGAAAAAAGTATGTCTTCTTCTGACGAAACTTGGCACAACTGAGCACACAAAATTTGTAAACTACATTCTGCCCTGTAAGACTAGCGAGTTGACATTCACTGAAGCAGTGGAATTACTCACAGAGCTTTTCAGCCCAAAGACATCTTTTTTCGTAGGAGATGGGACTGTCTTAATCTAACTAGGAAAGAATGGGAAGACTACACCACTTTTGCGTCAATTGTAAACAAGCACTGCAATGATTTTAGACTTGTGGAGCTATGTGCAAATAACTTCAAAGGTTTGATATTCGTGCAAGGACTAGTTTCAGCAAAAGATGCAGAAATTAGGCAAAGAATACTAAACAAATTGGAGAATGAGCCAAAAATAACTCTACAGCAGATTGCTGAAGAATGTCAGAAGTACATCAGTGTAAAGCAGGATCCTAAAAATATCGGAGAATCGGGGATTGCTCACATCAAAAAAGTTTGCTACAAACAGAAACAAAGTCTCCTAAAACTGATGAAACAGAAAAAGCCAAATAAGTTGTCCCCTAACCCATGCTACGGATGTGGGGCCCTACATTGGTACAAAGATTGTATGTTCTGGAGCAAAAAATGTTACATTTGTATCAGAGTCAAAAACAAAAGTTTGTATTACCAATCTAAAAATAAAACCAATAGCTGCATAAAAAATACAAGGTCAAATGAACTAGACAGTGCTAATATCAGGAAATTCGTACACGTAAAAATATTAAACAAAAATGTGGAATTTCAACTAGACTTGGGTTCTGATTTAACAATAAGAAAATTGCAAACATGGAAAAGATTGGGTAAGCCAACCATGATAAAATCTAGCAAGATTACAAGACCAGTAACAGGGGAAAAAATTAAATTCGAGGAAGAATTGATTGCAAATATAACATTCAATGGGAAGACTCTTAAATTAAAGTTGTTTGTCCTGAAAAATACTTATAACCTATTTGGCACTGATTGGATGAGACAATTCCAGCTTTGGAACTTACCTATAAATTCATACTGCCAAAATTTGAAAGTTGGAATACCAAAGCTGAAAAACTCAAAAAAGAACTGAGGGAAGCCTATCCAGAAATTTTTTCTGGTAGGTTAGGCAGGTGTACCAAGATGATGGCAAAAATTGAACTTCAAGACAACATCCAGCCAGTGTTCAAAAAGAAGTGAAATGTGCTTTTTGCCTCATTGGAACAAAATAATGAGGAACTTGACAGATTAGTAAAAAATGGAGTTCTATCAAAGGTAGAAACAAAAAACAGTTCACCTGAAAAGGCTAAAAATTTAGCTGCCAAGAAAGTGGAATTCAAGAAATTAGCCAAGGTAAAAACAAAAGAGCTTCATGCTGACAAGACGAAAAAGAAGAAAGTTTTTGTTAGAGGCAAAGTAGCCAAAGCAAAGAAACTGGCTCAAGGAACACAGGCCTCTATCCCTAAACAGAAACAGAGCAAGAAAGTTGCATCAGTTTCAGCAAACTCTGGTGATGATCAGAAAAACATTGTGTTAGACTTAAGAAAAAAACCTGTACCAGTGAAGGAAAGTAAGCATTTTTGTGCAAAAGGTTTCAGTTTCTGGAGAAAACAGCAGCAAAATCCACAAAGTCAGCAAAACCCTTGCCGACAAAAAAAAAAAAAAAAAAAAAAAAAATTTCTTTAGACTCCTGCGGAGTAAGATCTTAGGTGGAGGTGAGTGGTTGTTAGGCAGCAGAGACGCAGTGTAACCTGATCGTTCATACGGACACATCTATTTGGTTATTACTAACACTCTTGCTTTGTATATATCTGTTATTTCAATACACTTATTCAACCTACCTTTGTCTTCTGTCTTTCTTTTCTGGCCCCTAAAAAGGCCACAACATTAAGTTTGTCAGGAATGTATTGAAATGATTTAGTTACAGGGCTATAATCTTTGTTGAACATAGGAAATGTAAGGTATATTGTAACTCCTTAGCAAACTTCTGATTATCTATGTTATCATTAGTATCATCTACTAGCAACTGAGGAATCATATGTGTTTCTGTAACTGCAAAGAAGGGTGAAGTATTAAAAGAATTAGGTGTGGTACGGATACCCATTAGTATTATTGGAAGGGAGTTCAGTCATGATTCCTTTCTAGCTAATAATGCTGCCTTAATTGTTCTATGTGTACATTCAATTATTCCATTTGTTTGTAGATATATATTAGTCATGCACAATCTATAGAAGCCAACTATTGAGGCTATTTCTGAAAACAATTTGCTCTCAGACTGAGTACCATGATTGGTTATCAAAGTGGAACATGTGATCCATGCGTGAACAAATGCATTGGCAACAGACCGTGCTGTTATATCTGGTAATGGTCCTGCTTCAATTCACTCAGTTGTGCAATCAATGCAGGTTAACATGTATCTGTAAGGAGTATTGTACGTTTCATAATGTTTCCTAGTAACATGGAGTGGACCAATTATATACAAGTGTACCACATTAAAGCGAATAGTAGGCAATAGGGTGAATAGCAGATTTAGTATGACTCTGAATTTTTCTTTTCTGGCAAGTTCATTACACATTTCTACCATAACTGCTAGGGTAGGACTTGACAAGCTACATTTTAATCTTCCTTTATGTGCCCTATATATATATTCTGTGAAAAATGCTAATTGCATTTGCTGTCTATCTGACTTAGCAAGGTTTAGACCATGGAATGCACCGCATAAAGGTTTACGGTTAGTTAATAACTTGTTTTCCTTCAATATGTTTAAAATATAATGTAGCTGAATATGCTGCAAAAAGTTCCTTATTGAAAGTTGAATACGTCATTTGAGTTTGAGTTAGCTTTTTAGAGAAGAAGCCTATTGGATTTGGTGTTCTTTCTATTACTTGATGTAGGGATGCACCATTTGCATAATTACTGCTATCAGTAATCAACTGATATTCAGTACAGTTGGTGATCTATAGACAGAAATTCACTGATTCTGCTTTTAATATTGTTAAACAATTGCAATTCCAAGTCACCTAATGTAGTACTACTACATATACATATTTTTTCTGTTAATGGCATGACTATGTCTGCAAAGTTTGGGATTAATTTTCTATAAAAATTTACCATGCCTAAGAAACAATGAAGATTTTTACTGTCCTTATGACGGAGAAAATTCTGTAATGCACTAACAACATTTTGTGTCGGTTTAATACCATCAGGGTTAATATTATAATCCAAAAATCAACTGAAGTCACATGAAATGTTGTCTTTGTTATTGAAATTTTTAGGTTATTATCATGTAGGATTTTTATAACTATTTCAATGCCTTTTATGTGCTAAAGAAAATATAGTGAAAATAAGAATATATTCAACGTATGTAAATACATGTCAACATGTTAAAAGGTCTTGTCTATGTATCTTTGAAAAGTGGATACTGCATTCTTTAGTCAAAATGGCATGTATTTGTATTCATGCAATCCGAGAGAATAAATAAGTTCTGTTTTGTTTATATCATCCGTGTACATTTTGATTTGATGGTTTGCTGATACCAGGTCAATTTTGCTAAATCTTGTTTTGTTGGCTAGTTTATCAGCAATTGAATTAATGTTCGGGATGGGGTATTTAACACTTTTTGTAATGCTGTTTAATGTGTGGTAATCCCATCAGCGTCTGAAATTGTCATGTCTTTTCTAGCATGTCTAAGGGGTTGGCTCATTCACTATCAGGCATAATGACACCATTGTTTTGTAATTTCAAAAATTCCCTCTTTACTGCTTGGTTTTTCTCTTCTGATAGATGTCTTGCCTTAGTAAAAGTAGGAACATGACTGGCTGTATCAATTCTATGGTATACTCCTGCATATGTGCCTGATGGGTTGGCATGTGGCAATATAATGTTGGGATATATTTTTAGAAAGCCCTTAATGAAATCAGGCATATTATCATTCACAAACAAGTTGATAGAGTCATTGAATGTTGTTTCTTTGAACACAATTTGGGATTGATGATCATCCTCTGTTGGCAATCTATCAATGAACCAAAATTGTTTAGGAAGTCGAATACTAGTAGGGGGTGTTGAATGTCCATTATTATAAACATCCACAGAAAAGATCTTTGTAGGGTCAGTAGGCTTATCCCTGCTTTAATTTGCCGTAGCAGTGTATGTCTGAGCCTGTAGCCATTGTTAGATATATATCTAACAATGGCTACAAGCTTAGACATACAACTGCTACGGTTGATGTAGCTATGTGGAATGATAGATAAGCTGGCACAGGTATCTATTATGAATGAAAATTTTTTTTGTCCCCAACATTGTTGATATCTGTAATAATGGCAAATTCATGGGGGATGTTGTCATCCACCCAAATAGTTTCCCCACTTCATTTGGTGATGGTGAAGATGGATGTGAACTTGGCTGTTGTATCAAGTTTCTTTTTTTGTTTGGCCATTTGCACCAGTGTTTACATGAACATGCCATGTTCGCATAATGTGTGCTCTACATATTATTTGTAATTGTCTCTTTTGGAAAGCTTTGAGATCGTAAAGTATTGTTGTGGTTTTGGTAGGCACTTCTTTCATCTGAATTTGGTTATGTGCTTATTTTAGCAGTACCTTGTATTAAAGGCACTGCTAAAATTAAATTAAAATTAATCCGACAATTGTCCAAACTTGGTCAGGTTTAAATCTTTTTGTGTTGCTCACACAGGGACAATGGAAGATGGTAACACTTGCAAAAATTTATGTAAAACTATGTCGTTGACTATCTCAAATCTTTTTTGGCAGTTGACAACATTTTGTGAAGTTAGATTGATGGTTGGCCTGTAATAATGGAGGTGGACATTATCTAACAGTCCTGGCTTTCTTTGTTAGTTTGTTTCAATTAAAGTCTTTTTTAACACATCATATTTGCGAGTATCCAAAATGTTCCTAGCTATTTTTGCCACCATTTCCAGAAGTAGAGATGCAATAACATTATAAAATTTGTTGATTTATGAAGTTACATTTCTCAGATAGAAATGAGATTCAGTAATTGTGAATCGACTGATAATATTAGTTTGCAGAAATTGATGTGTTTTAATTGTTATTTGTTGGACAGTCGGCTCATGGTCCATTATATTTTTATTTTTTGTATTCTGGGTGTTAGATAGATATTGGAATTCACCAGATATGGTGTTATGGATTTGTCTCTTTTTTTTCTTTTGCGTCAGCTTATCAAAATGTGCTTTTCATCTGGGTCACCAAATATGTAGTGTGGGGATATGAAAAACACACCTCGTTTGAATCATATGAAACATGCAGCAACAAATATATGAAAAGTTCAAACAAAACACAAAAGCATTTATATAAAAAAAAAAACTTCTATGTATATATTTTATATTCAAAATTCTTAATATAAGGTTTGCTTATATTTACTTGGGTACGAAAAACAATATAAATTTTGTACATATCTGTTTGTCATGAGCATAAAAAGGGTATGTCTTGTGTAACTTCATGGAGCAAAAAGAGGAAGATTGACTTTCCTGCTTAATAATGTCTCATGCAGGTGTCACATCACTGTTTTTTATTCTTGTGAATATAATAACTTTTTATTGCTATTTTTGTTTTGGGTCATGGAAAGATAACATTTTGTTTCTTGCTACAGGTCTATAGATTGATACATTTTACATTTTTTGTGCTGTGAGCACCTTAATCCCCCTCTTCCTCCAAAGACAACAAACTGAACTGCTCATGACCGTGCAAGAGCAGCCAGTGTTCACCAATTCTGCACAGCACTGTAATAGTATTCACTCTACATTTGATAAACACTGTGGCCACACTGAGCCAACCACACACAGGAAAATGTTCTACGAGCTTTCAGAGAGATGCCATTCTGTCATGTGATGACATCAGGGATTTCTGAAATGATGCTTTCATACATCCATCAGAGTTTACTGTGCTCCCCACAGACCTGTAAACCCAACGCGCACACACACACACTGTTTTTAAACACTCTGGATCCTTACACATTAAATCTTGTGTATTGCTTTTTCACATGTGCTGCCAACACTATATCTTCATTAATATAGGCATCATCTATTTTAATATATTTATTGTTTATATGCTATTTTTATAAATACAAATATTTAAGTAAATGCTCTGTTTATAATAAACAGTATAAACAACATTTACTGGCTTGAATGTCCAAGAAATCTCATAGAATCTTTAAAAATAATGTATAAACAATAAATATATTAAAATAATTGTCAGACTTAGTCCAATTCATAATAGATGCCATCAATATATGCAGAGGTTGGTTTTTCTTTAGATCATGAAGACAATGGCATGAGCAATCACATACATTCAACCTTTTTGAAGGTAAGTGGATTTCTTCTGTACAAACCAAACTTTGATGAACTGATTTTGTTAATATATCAATCTTAACATTCGAAGAACATTGATTATAAAGGATGAAAATAACTCAAAAAATTTAGATAAGCAAAGAAAGAAGAATTTGTTTTGTTAACATTTGAAAATTGCAAATCAGTAATTTTTAGAAGTTCAGGAAATGTTATTATTTACCTGTTGGAAATTAAGTTTTGTTGATGCTTTAAATTGGTATACTGCTCGATAACCTGGAAAAAAGTGGAGGTTAAAAAATGCAAATATCATATATTGTTAGCAGAATATAAATTCTTAAAGGCTAACAAACAAATGCATATTATCAAACCAATGTATATTCAGCAGGCAAATGATAGAAACTGTCACAAAAAGAATTTCTCAATCTATCAAAAAAAATAAATAAATAAATAAAAATAAAGATCTTAAAAAGTTTCAATTTGCATGAAAAATAATTTAAACTAAATAATGAACATCATTTTCAGCAGAGGAAGAATCAGATTTTTAAAGTTTTTGCGACATTCTCTGTACTGCCTCCCGGCACGTGTCTGTTTCACATGTATGCATACCTCAAAAAGCTAGATAAACACCTTATGGTAATTAAAACTCTGAAGACAAAGTCCTGTTCATCAGCAGGTTTTATTTTATTGAAAGCCAAAAGCGTGAAACTAGAAAAAAGAAATAAATACAACTTTGAGAATAGTTGGTAAAAAAAAAAAAAAAAAAAAACAAATACAGGAGATAAATAGGAGAAGGGGTAAATGAGAAATATGACTTTTTTTGGGGGGGGGGGTCAAAGACAGTACATGACTGAGAGATCAAGGGTCTAAATGGAAAAAGGACATTAAGTAGTTTACTGATAGGAATTATATTTTAAAGTTTACAATAATTTAGTCTACTGAAAAGAAGAAAGTTGCATGAACATACGGTATCATTAAAATATGACATGCAAGAAGAGTTTGTGGTAATTTGCTAGAGAGTACTCTTGGTGTTTATTTACTGGAACTTCAGATATAAAATTGACTCAGTCAAGAGTACAAAATAAATAATAAATATTTGATTTGAATTAGAGTTACTCCTTTGATATTCAGGTTAGTAAAATGTTTGTTTATAAGACAGATCTTAGTAGCAGTCCAGAGAAAATCCGTTTCGACTCAGTAGTGAGTCATTTGACAAGAAGTCATCTTAAAAATAGGTCAGTGTCAACCTACTGTGTTTTTCTGACCTAAGAAGGGCAGAAAATATCATTAACAAATGACCTCTTAACTAATTCATGCATGACTGGTTTATCTGGTGTCCATGTCTCTTGCCCCATGCTTTCTCTTACTGTCCCTTCTTCTCATCTAGCCCAGAACTGTCAGCTTATATTCTTTTGACCAGGCTTACAGACTCTGGTGTGAAGTTTGGTTTTGGTTAACATCAAAAGTTTCTTTGTACTAATTTTTTTGATTGGCCCAAATTATTTTATTTTCTGGCATTCCTTCCTTTTGCATTTTTTTTTTTTTTTTATATATGGTAAAAATTATATGTAGAGCCCATTTTATTTTGGTAGATTCATAGTCATAAATATTAGGTTGGTGCAAAAATAATGACGTAATAATGTCGTTTTTTGACGTTATACGTCAAAAAACGACATTATTACGTCATTATTTTTGCACCAACCTAATAAATAGGATATGGTTCTGCAAACTTCTGGCATTTTTCTGCCAGTTTCAGTCTTTTCTTCTTTCTCTTTTTATTTAAAATGTATCTACCTTGTATATTACATATATTATATGTACATAATATTGGTATGTTTGTTGTGTTTTGGGATTATATAGGCAAAATAGATATAAACAAAAACAGTGTGACATGTTTTGTGTTCCAAATCAATGGACAAAAATTCTATTAGTTAAACTGAAAGAGAAACCTTAACATATCCATTGTAGTTGTATATGCACCAACAGCACAAAGTACAAAAGAGGAAATTGAACAGACAATGAAAACTACTAGAATCTAGAAACTGATATTGCTTATGTTTAAAAATAAATTATCTTTAATTATAACTGCTAGTTTACAAATATAATTTTTTGATTCAATAAGATTTTATGAAAGTTATAGGTACCATGAAATGAAAGCAAAAAATGTTACCCAGTTTTTAAAAATTTGCAAAAAAAAAAAAAAATAAATAAAAAAATAAGGAATTATTCAATGTAAACAAAATGTTCAGTACTTATTGAATGGATCCTTTTATTAGTAAACTTTGTGGAAATGTTTTGGAGGTCAGTTTTATACCCAGTTTTTAATATTTCCTTTGTACTTTTTAATTTGGAAAGGATGTTTGCAAAATTTTTTTTTTTACAAGTTATATAAAAGAAAGATCCTTGAAGATATTATTTCAGTAAATAATTTATGCAATATCATGTGTGAAATTTGTCACAAACTTTCCCAAAAATAATTCAATAAAACTCAAAAAGTAATTTTTGTTGAGACTTGGTGCCTGCATAATTTAATAAAAACAAATTTTCTTTTCGATTGGACAGGGGAAAAAATTATACTGAATATTTGTTTTTTTTAAATTTACTTATTTATAAGTCTAAATTACCACCTTTACTTTTTCCTATTAGAAGATTAATATATCATAATTAAATAACTCTTAAATTCAGAATAATTAAAAAAAGACCACAGTTTTGTCTTTTTGTTATTTCTCCCAAACCCTGTTCTACTATATATTTTCTGAAGCTCATCATATATGTTACATGCTGTTTTCTTCTGTCCCTCAAGCTGTCCTCTGAGTATCAGATTTTTCAAGCCATCCTTCCTCGTTATGTGTCCCAGAAATTTCAACTGCCTCTTCCTGATGTTAAGTATAAGTTTCCTCTTTGTTTCCATTCTCTCCAAAATCTCATAATTGCTGACATATTCAGTCTATGGTATCTTTAGCATCCTTCTGTAGAATCACACCTCTGTTCCCTCAAGTCTCTTCTTCATCTTTGAGATTGTCCAGCATTGTACAGGAGGACAGATATCACGTAACATTTCATTACACTTTTCTTCGTTTCCAATGAAACTTTCCTGCCTTGTAATACTTTGCTTAGCTTTTGGAATGCATCTTTGGCTATCCTTATATTGTCTTCAGATCCCAATGTCGCACTTTCCATCCTCTGCCAGAACACCTCCCAGATATTTAAATTTCTGTACCTGCTTGATTTTAGTGTCCTCAATATGTAAAATTTCATTTTAAGCTCATCATCTTGCTGATAATCATGCATTTTATCTTGTAGTTTATGTTTAGTCCCTTCTTCTCACTCTCCTTTGCTACTTTCTGTAGGAGATTTTGTCGTTTCCTTTCCCTGTCTTCTATCAGCACTGTGTCATCTGCATATCTGATGTTGTTAAGATTGTTGTCGCCAATGATGAATCCTGGTAGGCTTATTTATGTACAGTAGCATGTGAGCCTATTTTTATTGCATTTTAAGTAAAAGTTAGCATTAATTTTACAAAATCTAGTTAACTAAATGTACTAATTTACTTTGAAACACATCTCTAGAACAAATATTGGATTTTTAAGAGATTTCAAACAAATATTACTTACTTTTAGTTTAAAATATTGCAGAAAATCATTTTTTAGCAATGAGGTGGGTGTGTTGTGGGGCCAATAAGGATGTCACCCCCGCAAGCTTTTAGAAGAAAGTCAGAATAGCAATACGACTTCCAGGGTGGATCAACCGTGGAGACAGGATTGCACCGAAGTGTAACACTTGACGAAGCTGGTCTGAGAGGTGATATGTCTTCCAGGGCAAATCGACTGTGGAAACGGGATCACGCCAAAGAGTATTCACTCGACAAAGCACCGGAAGCTCACAAAGGCAGTGTACTACACTTTGATACAGGCCCCCAGGCCAAGGAGCTCGAATTTGGAGAGAAAAAAAAAAAATGGGGCTAACAATATGTGAAACAATTTGTTCAAGTACACCCTGGCTAGAGGGAGTAGAAAACCGTAGATATGAAATTACTCCCCATGTTGTTCGATGTTTGGAAAGCGCTGCCTAATCCAATGCTCACAAGGTATGATTTTGGAGTCAACCATATTGGCCAGTTGTTCATTTTCTCGCCTGCTGCTGGACTTAAGTCAGCGAGATCAGGGGTTGTGAAGGTCAAGATCATTTTTCTAAGGAGCGGCTAATGGCGTCTGCAACAGGTGTTTTCATGAGGTGCTGACAACTCTCTTGATAGAAATATGTTTGGGAATTTTTTCCACGAGGTGGGGATATAACTGTAAAAATTACTTGGCAAATATAACGCGAGTGCTTTTTTATATAAGTTTTTTCTAACTACCCAGTAATCTTATAAACCTTTAGGAAAATATCCTAAATAATCTAATATTTTATTGAATTTTAGGTACTTTGATTTTAGTTACTTACAAAGACGTTTGTTCAGTAAATGTTAGAAAACTACCAATAAATTTTAAATTTACTATATATACTTACCGGTCTTATTTTCTGATAAAGTTGTGTATGAACGTCGTTTATTTACTAAAAAAACGGCACGTTTAAACACACAAAGAAAAAGAATTCGAAATTCTTTTTAAAATACTGGCGGTCGGGTCGTTAAATATTGTGTAAGTGTTTCCATTTTTTTTATGATTAGTACTTAATAACAGCAGCTATAAGCACAAATTCTTGGAAAATTTAAATTTTAGATCATGATTTATTTTTTAGCTTTTGAGCAGGACCCCCAGTGGCAGAAAATTTGCTCTGAAACGTAAAATTATTATTATTGTGACTGTTTTAAGAATTTTTTTTTTTTTGATGAATTTTGAATTTTTTTACAAGAATTTTCATTTTTTAAAAAATTTAATTATAATAATTCATAAAGTTTTTTTAAATCTTAGAATTCTGTATTAACTTGTAGTGGTTAGGTGATTTATAAACAAAGCGCTGAAAAAAAAAAAAAAAAAAAAAAAGAATTGAAATTTCATAAAAATAAGTTAGAGTAGAGAGGATAACTAACAGTTGAAAATAATTTGTACCAAGATTTTCTAAAAGAGTAAGAAAATCATTTCTAAAATAACTTTCTTTATTCATGCATGAAGTCCTGCAAGTTTTAAATTCTAACAAGTAACAATTATCTGACTTTTGCAAGAATTTACAAATCAATGAGATTGTGTTGGCGTTTTTTTTTTTAATATACCGCAAAAAAAAAAAAAAAAAAAAAAAAAAAAAAAAAAAATGCTAAAAAAATTTTTCCACATTATGATTAAATTAATTATGTCATATGGTCACTAGCGGACGAAAAAATTTCTTTGAAGACTAACTTTCTAAGTTAAAAGTAGAAATTAAAAGATAATAAAAAAAAAAAATCCTTAAATGAAGATTGTTTGACGATAAAACTTTTTTTTTATTAAGTTTTTTGGGACATTTTTTTTTTCATGAGGTAATCGAATCTTTCGCAAGAAAACCATTTTTTAATTCTTCATGTGCATGTTATTAAAACTTTACGTACATCGAAGCGTGTCCATTTTTTTTTTTTTGTCATGTGCGTGTTAGAAAAGTACATTTTTTTTTTTTTTTTTTACAAACAAACGTAAAATTAACGGTTTCTTTCTTTTGTTGGCGGTGGGGAGGCAAATATTTTTATGTCACTTTAAAAAGACTATTTTTTGTATTTGGATATAATTTTACTTAAAAGCAATATTGTTGTAAAAACGATATAAAATTTATTAAAAACTTTTTATAGTTTCACTTTTAATTTTAAAATGTTCTATTCCGAAAATTGAAAAACGATTTCGTCACTATTTAAAACTGGATTTAAAATAAAAAATAATAATTATTAAAAAAAAAAAAAAAGCGAGTTCACTAATGAAAACAAAGTTGTTTCTTTTTAAAGCAATTTTAAATACAGGTAACTTATCCAAAAATAATTATTTTCGAACGTTTTTTATCAATTTTATTTACCCTCAATAAGAAGGATGGGAAGTTTTCAATTTTTTTGCGTACCCGAGAGAAAAGTAAAGCTTCTGCTTTAAAAACATTAAACAAGTAGGGAAATGAAGAAAAATTAAATGTTCATATCGTACCTATTTCGGCATGAGTAAGGCTACCACAAGCCTGTAAAAGTCCTGGAAACGAAATGAAAATTAATAAAGAAATATAAAACATTGTGTAATAAACAATGTTTATCATTCATTGGAATATTTCACGTGAGTGTTTTCAATGAATGAACGGAAGTAAGATCGGTTATTCCAATACACATTCGTTTTATTATTCCTTCTCGACGATTATTCTACGATTAGCACTTGCAGGTAAAAGCCGGGTGTCAGAGCATAAAACTAAAACATTTACGCGAGTCCCTCTGCTAGGTTGGAGTCTCGTTAATGAATAACTTGAGGACAAATATTCTTGCAATAATCATTATGCGTAGTTAGGGGTAAGAAGAAGAACAATCGACTGCATGTCGAGAGTTGATCAGACTGATGAGGGAGACAAAAATTAAATTTCAGCGAAATTTAGTCTCTCTAGTTACATTTTTCCTCCTCACCGGTCGCACCTGATGTATTAAATTATTTATAGCTCTGTTAAACATCGAACACTATCACCAGCTTTCAATGTGCGATATAGATCGCACATAAACCTGGAAAACCGAGGACTTATGATGAATATGCCATGAGCCTTCCCTTGTTTTTATATTAACTTACTTTCAATACGGTTCCTATACGCCGGGGCTACTATTAGGTTGGTGCAAAAATAATGTCGTTTTATCACATAGTAACATATGTGAGAAAACGACATTTTTGCACCAGCCTAATATCATTCAGTTGAAAGACAGCTTTGATTTTTTTATCCTAATTTTTCGTCTATAGAAGGGGTACTGAAAATTTCTCGGTTCGACTCGCTCCACCAACAACTGAATGACCATGACCAAGAGCATAATTTTCTTAGTCGGCCGAGAAATTTTTCAGCATCCAGTATAAAGAATTAATAATTCAGCTGAAAAAAATATTCGTGGAAAAAAAAAAAAAAATTATCATGCAACCACTTCCTTAAAAATAAAATTGGCTGAAATAAGTAAATATTTACTTTGTCTACTAAACTAAACTAAAAAAAAAAAAAAAGGTATGACGAATGTACAGTGTAATCATTTAATGGCAACAATTTGGCACTTAAAAAATAAAATACAATTTTTTAAGCTTAAAAAATGTGCAGAGTCAAAGGCTCAAAGCACACACTGCGTAGTGCAAAGAAATTCAGGGAAATATAAATTTTAAATACTTTCCTTAAAAAATATTTTTTTATACTAACTAGATTCCTATCAATTTCACGGCTATACAACTAAAAACAAGTACAACTATTAATTTAGTAACAAACTTCCTCGCTAAGTGCAGAGTAGAATTTGTAACCCAAGAGAATGTTATCACGTGAAGAGAACTCTTTTGTTGACGGAGGTAAAAGAAGTCGAAAACTTTGAGTGTTGCTTAGAAAGACAGATTTTTAAATGTTTTGGCGGTTTACTATAGGACAACGTGAAATTTACTTTCAATCAACATCTGAGGTAAAACAAATATCAGAATTTTATTTTTTATAATCATACCTTTTTTTTCTCTTCAGCACCTAATTTTCGCCTATTTACTGTTATTTTTTTAAAATAATGTCAATTAACTACAAAGTAAACAACTCACAAGTAAGTATCAGCCCGGGTTAAATTGTTAGTAGACACTTGGTATCCTAATCAATAAAGATTTATTTTAAATAATTTTTTTTTTTTTATCTAATCCTAAGTTCCCTTGGAAACCCAGTTATCTGTTTCTTCTGTTATTAATATTTTATTTAATTTAAGTATACTACTTCAGATTCTTATTGTTGTTTTTTTTGTTTTTTTATCTCTCTCTCTCTCCCTATGCAGGGAACCGTAAAACAGGCACTGCAACTATAAATAATCTTCTTTTTTTTCATAAGTACTCCAGATCATGAATATAAAAAGACATTTTTATTAAATTTTATAAACGTTAATAGGTGGTTCAACAGTTTGCTATGTAAATTCATTGTAAATTGATCGCCCCTAGAAGCCAAAAAACAAATTTAATTTACTTATCCGACATGATCTTAAAAAAAATATGTTATCAAAAGTCAAAACTATGATTTTAAGCACGCCAAATTATGAATTTCATTTTTTTTTTTTTATTTATTTTAAGAAAACACGTCTTATGAGCATATTTGTTTTGGTTTCTGTTAGTTTGGGGTATACAATTAAAAATTAATTGACATGGCAAAACAGACTCCCCCCCCCCGCCTCACTTATTATTTATAATTTAACTTTTAAATTTTTCCTTCTTTTGATATTTGTGATCTGGAGTGCATACTTAATCTCTCTTTCTATGTAGCAATAAAAAAAAATATTATTTCTGGTCGGATTCGGTTAGTGAAGTGCTGTTTTTCACCTTTCTTTTTAAAAAAAAAATCAGTCAATATGGTCAGATCACGAAGAATTTCTTTTTTTCTTTTTCTGATTTAAAAAGTCAATTCTTTATTGATTGATTTATTCGGTTTTAAAATTAAAATCTAATTTAAAAATTAATCTAAATTAAAATCTTTAAAATTTCAAATTTGTCAAATTATGAATACCGTGGAGTTCAAACTTAACTTTCAGTCACTTTGATTTTTAAAATAAGCTACCTTTTCTGTCGTAATAATCATCCTCACACCCTCACTCTCATATCACCTGTAAATCACTGGCGATCACATAGTGTAACTGTGTAAAAAAGGACAATGATAGTAATGGAGAAACTCAAATCAAAAGTAAATAGGAAAATTAATGACTAAGTGAATTTTTTTTTTGTGTGTGTAAGTGTATTTTTAGACTATAATTCACCTAATATTGTTAATGTTCATTGTTCACGTATATAAAAATGTAGTTTCTCAATCAGTCAGTACTATTGTGCCATGCGTGATACGCGCTTAGGCGATCATGTATCTTTCCATACATGACTGACGAGGCAGTTTTCAGTAGTAGGTTGCCATTTCTTTCTGCGTTAGACCAGTTGCCATCCAAGGCTATAGATCCCAGGTGTCCTGCTATTTACCCATAGCTGGGGGGAAGAGGATTTATACCTTTCCAAGGGTAAGTGAATGTAATGGATTTGACTGGATCACTTTCTCACACATATTTTTTAACGTTTTAAATAAACAATTGATGTAATAACGAAAAGAAATTACATTATGTACACAGCTGAAAGGAAAGGAAACAATATTCTTAGCTATTAATGATGTGCTTGTTTGTGTAATGTGCATGTGTGATACACATGTGTTGTGTATGCATGTGTGTGTCTGTGAGAGTTCAGGCATGAGTAGACCAAGGAAATGAATGTGCCCTAGCACCAACATCTTTATACATCTAAGAGGAAGGAAATATTTGTCTTTTTATAGACTTAAATAGTAGTGCCACATAATGGGCGTTTGTTGAAGCCAAGGTTTCCCATATTAGTGGCATGGCATATTAAGTTGTGCAATAGGATATTAAGTTGCTGAAATGTCAATTCTCATTCATTCTCTGACATGAACAGATTTGGAAATATATAAACAATGAGAAAGAAAATGAAACCAGTCAACCAGAGGTACATATTCTGGGTATACATGGTGAGCAACTGCACACCCACCTCAATGATGGGAAATTCATCATAGATATTATTAAGCTTACTTGACCCTGCATTAATCACCTTGGATTTCTGAAAAAATAAATAGTCCCCTGACATCTACTTCCCATGACAACTCTGCCTCACTGTGTGTCACACACCCTCACTAAGTCAGGAGAGGTGTGGAAGAGACAAAAGAAACCGGTTGACAACTAGGAATTATGAGTACTTTAAAAGTTTTGGGGTAACAAAACACCTACTGGGACTAACACAAAGTTAATAACATAACCTTGGATCATAATGAAAAATAAATTTTTCTGTCTCCTGTTATGAAATATTTTGTTCAGTTTCTCTAAGATAATATTGCACAACCCTCATATAGTGGGATAAGGGAACAGTGTCAAAAAAAAGGGTCAGAAGTGTGCAACATTCCACTAGCAGGTCCTGTGTTCATTTTCATGGCAACAATATCTCAGTTGTTTGCAATATTTAACAAGAATAGGTTAGCCCGGTTGTATGTTGACTGTTGATACGTTTGCTTGGATTTCAGTATAAATTAATTTATTTATGAAATGAGTATTTTGTAAGAAAAATTTGTGAAAGTAATTTTTTAAATCAATCAAACCCCATTTTATTCAGAACTTCAGTCAGAATTGTAGAAAATAAAATATTGTTTAGTTTGAAAAGTTTATCATTGCTTTTTTTTTTTTTTTAAATACATTTTAGAGTTTGGAGTTGTTAAAAATCAAAAAGACAATATTAACTCCAAAATTAATCTTTAAAATATTTATTTTCAAAATATTTATAAATGAAAGTACTTTAATATTTTAAAATTCTTTGTTATTGTTGCGTTTCATGTCATCTCAGTATTCTAATGGTCTATCAGCAATTCTTCATTAAGGACCCTAATACTGCATCAACAGACTCAATCAGTGACTGACAATTTCCTTTCAGGTTTCTTTTACTCACTTTATTTTCGGTGGGTTGACATAGTAGGTATTAGTTCTGGGTAGAAGGGAGGCAGGGATCGTGTGAAGGTCATGTGTGTCCCTCACCTTGAATCCATGATATGGGGGCCCCACTCTACTACATCTCAATTTTAATAAGGTAGTATTCATATAAAATAAAGATTTAATTGTAACCTAATTATGTACAATAATGGATCATATGCAATATAGGTGAATAATTCAACTAGAAAAACTGAAAGTAAATCCAATGTATTTAAATACAAATTAGTGACACGTCATAATAGATCATTCTATCTTAAATAATTAGAGACACGTCATAATAGATCATTCTATCTTAAATAATTAGAGACACGTCATAATAGATCATTCTATCTTAAATAATTAGAGACACGTCATAATAGATCATTCTATCTTAAATAATTAGAGACACGTCATAATAGATCATTCTATCTTAAATAATTAGAGACACGTCATAATAGATCATTCTATCTTAAATAATTAGAGACACGTCATAATAGATCATTCTATCTTAAATAAATCAACAATGTTTTGTGGCAATTTTTAATATCAACTTGACATTTTTGTTGATAAAAAGTTGAATAATTTTAACACATTCAACATCATGGATAAATAGTGAATCCCAAAACAAAAATCAACAGTACATTTTTATAATAAAATTACCAACACTACATTTTATAGCAAAATGACCAACAATACAACACTAAAAAAAAAATAAAAAAAAAAATTTTTATAATAAAATTACCAGCAATACATTCTTATAAAAAATTACAAATGATACATTTCGATAATGAAATTACCAGAAATATATTTAAAAAAAAAACATAATACATTTTATGATATACAAACTATATATCTAAAAAACATATGTTTGCCTTGAAAGTATAAAATTATGTGCAAAATATTTGGATTTTGGCATTAAATAAAACTTTTGTAACAGCACAATAAAGAATATGATTTTATTTTAATTTCACCTCCATTGAAAATTGTCAGTCATGGCTCTCCACAGATTACTTTTTCATCTAATATTTTTAACATGACTTTTTGGAATAGTGAATTTGATATAGTTTTTTTTTTTTTTTTTTTTTAGACTTAGCATGATTAAAATAAATTCATGGATTTGGACAAAAAAAAAGATCCTAGAATGACGTCCAAATCTGAAAATTTTTCATCCTTTAATAGTCAGCTATGCTTAGAGTAATTTGTAATGTATATAAATGTAGGTAGAAAAAAAAGCAAAATGTTGATAAGATAGCAAGGGTCACAAAGCACTTCTCAGGTGGTTTGAGAGTAGTGCACATTGCCCCTGAAGGAAGGAGTGGGAGTGAATATCAGATATCAACAAGTTGACCAGTTACCCAAACTCTCTACATGGTATTAGGTTGGTGCAAAAATAATGTCGTTTTCTCACATATGTTAATATGTGAGAAAACGACATTATTTTTGCACACAGTTTGTCTTCTTACTGAAATTACAGACATGCATATGAATCTGTGAGGTGAAAACTTTGGCAACATCAGAACTCTTCACTTTTCTATTACTGTGACTGAACTAATTGTTTTCTGGCATTTTTTTGGTCAATCCATCACTCACAGGATTTCTATGCCCACAGTTGTCCTGGTTATGATGGTAAACTACATCTGGCAGCAAAGTATCTGATTGGGAGATTGAAAGTTTTGAGGAATGTAGAACCACCTCTTAACTGTTGTTGTTCTCAGGTCCATCCTGATCTATAGTGCTAGCACCTATTAAGGACCCAGCTATGGGTAAATAGTGAATTCCAAAACAAAAATCAACAGTACATTTTTATACTGAAATTACCAACAATACATTTTGCAGCAAAATGACCACCAATACAACAGTAAAAAAAAAAAGTATAAAAATACATTTTTATAATAAAATTACCAGCAATACATTCTTTTAAAAAATTACTAATAATACATTTTGGTAATGAAATTACCAGCAATATATTTTTAAAAAAAAAACACACACACACAATACATTTTATGTTCTACAAATTATATATCTAAAAAACATGTTTTCCTTGAAAGTATAAAATTACATGCAAAATATTTAAATTTTGTCATTAAATAACCCATAGAGATGTTGATATGCTGCTAAACAAAATCAACCAATTCAACCATGCCCACTGGATTCAAACCACCTCCAATTCAGTTCGGGTTGTCACCAAAGTTTTGACCAGTACAGTAGGACCTGAGATTACATTAACTACTATTATAGTTTTACCACTTTTGTTTCACCTACACATTATGTAAAATTATTGTTTTCTTTGGCTGCTTCTGAAATATAAAAAAAATCAAAAATTGATTTTTAATAATCAAAAAATATAAAATCTGGAGATTTTTAATAGAATATTGTAATATTTTTATTACATATAAACACTAATAGATTAAAATTTGTGTGTTTATTTTTTAATACTTATCCCAGTGTTGTAGATTGAGCATAGTCCACAACCTGAGACAATCACTCTCTCATGACTGATAACCGTAGTTTTCTTCACTGATATTGAGTTTTAATTGTACTTAAGGTATTAAAGATAAAGAATATTTTGTAACAAAAGGCATGAGACAACAAAGCAAAACAATTGACATACTTTTTATCTTTAAAAACTATAACTTTATTGACTACTGCTTTTGTAGAATATGAAAAATACTTTATAGAATTAATAGTTATTGAGTTCCTCTTGTGGGCCGATGAATTTATACTCTTTTTTGTTGTTCATCTACACCAGCCATGACAAACTGAGGGTCTTCTGAGGGCCAAATGGTCACATATGTGTTGTCATGACGGCCACATACGACAACCAGTTGTGCACATTACAACTAACTGAAGTCATTAAATAAAATTTATTGCTGAATATTTTTGTTACTTAAATTTAGAAACACACACAATACACATAGAAATGTTTTAGCAAAATTTATGTATACAAAATAATGAAGTAGTTTGATAAAAATAAAATAAAATTTTAAGCAACAACATATGCTTGCAGTTTGCAATAAATACATTGTACAAAAATTGCAACAGTTCAAAACTGAACATTTGCCACTATTCAGTCAGTTTTAGTTTTTTTTTTTGTCCTGAGTCTTGACACCAATTTTTTGGTATGTCTGGCTGAAATGTCTGTGCAGTTCCAACTTTGATCAGAGATGACAAATGTTGATCAGTTAATCTCATTGTCTGAGAAGTTTTTGTTGATTTTATGATGGAAAATATCTGGTCACACACATAGATAGAACCAAACATTGCATTAGTCTTTGTGGCAAACTTTCTGAAGTTTTCAAACTTTTCAGGAAGGTATCAAAAGAATTCAGGTATTCCTACTTGAAGATACTTTGCTGTGAGTGTAAAATCTGACTGCATTTCTAATAGTTCCATCTGCAGGCTTTTTTTCTGTCTGGCAACATCAAAGGTGACTGGTACTGAGAAAAATGCAAACTGGTGTTCAAAAAATGAGAAATCACTAAATCTTTTCTGAAATTCCTTTGATGACAATTCCAGGTGACTGTCATACTTAGCAAAGCTAAGTACAGTCTTAGTATTGGCAGTGTTTTTCAGTTTTTTGCACATAGGAAAATGAACTAAATTATCATTTGATAACTCTGATTTCCATAAGCTTAGTTTTGTAATGAAGCATTTGATGTCATACAACTGAGTGATGAGTTTGTTTTTACCTTGTACTTTCAAATTAAGATCAGTTAATTGTGCAGTAATATCCACAGCAAAATCCAGATGTTGGAGCCAACTTCCATCTTTTATTTCATTTGTGTTTTGATCTTTCATCTCCAAAAGCATAATTATTTCTTGTCTCAACAAATAGAATCTTTTCAGCACTTTGGTATATGACAACCAGCAGACCTCTGTGTCGACTGGAACATCATATCTTCCAACTATTGACTAAACTGATGGTGGTTGAGAGCACAGCCTCTGATATAGTTCACCATCTTGGTGACCAAGCTAAGCACATGATCCAATTTTAAAATCTTTGAACACAAATTTTTCTGATGAATAATACAGTGAAAATGTGCAAATGATGAATCTGGATACGAGTTTCTTATAGCATTTCAAGTTGGGAATAATCAAACTCAAATTGATACTAAATAATTTCAAGTTGGTACTAAACAATTTTACATTGAGACTAAACAATTTCAAGTTGGCAAATATATTTTTCAACAAAACAAATGCGGTATAACAATGAAACTGAGGTAGCAAATATTTATTGTCACTAACTCATGAATTATAAAATATCAATGTACTTGTGCATGACAATAATTCATATCCTCAAGATCCAAGGCTGGTTGTATAAATTGCTGAACATGTGTCAGCAGAGTAGTACATTTAGGCAGGGTTATTAGGGGTATATTATTAGTAATCACTTGCTCATGTTGTGCACTGAGAAATTCAGTTTATGTTACATTTCCCCATCCTTTGCCTGCAAAAACTCAAGGAAGCTTCAAAGCTACCTCGGATTTCACACCAACCTTAAGAATTGACCATGCTCCTTCTATTGACATTTGTTATTTTTGATATCTGTATTTGTATTCTCCGGCTCATTGTAAACTTTTGAGTGTGAATAATAGTCCATTCAAATGGTGTCGAACACATTCAGAACTCACAACCATATTGAGTCTCTGCTGTATCAAAGCTGCCAGCTGCTTCAACGTTATTCTTGCATTCTCCTCCACACACTCTTCAATAAAAAGCCTTGTGTTCAGCACAAATTTTAGAATGCTGCAATCCACCATGTTGCTTTTCAGGTTCATCATTACCCATTAGTATGCTGTGGATTTTTTTATTTCCAAGACTGTCTGCAAGACTTCACCAGTCTCCATCAGTATCGTATGCTATTATTTGCTTCTTCAAGTCAGCCACCTGGATTTTCTTAATATAATTACCACATCAATTACCAACAGCTGCCATGACAATCATTTCAGCTGCGGAGGGGCAAAGAATGAAAAATTTTATTTGTTATAGAAAATCATGTGATCGTGATTAATCAATATGCATATATGGTGTTTTTAACTAATGACACATGTCGTGAATTGCTGTTCTTGGACATTTACATTTACACCTGGGTGGTACCAACTTGAAATTGTTTAGTCTCAATTTGAAATTAATTAGTTAAATTTGAAATTGATTAATCTAACTTGAACTTGAAATGCTATAGTTTTCTTTGTAACTTGGCCACAACACCATTATGTTTTTCAACTGTATTTGTAGCACCATCAGTAGATAAACATGCAAGTTTACTCAAATCAAAACTATACTCATGCAAAACCTGCTCAATTCTCTCAAAGATGTCCTAGCTTGTTGTAGTGTCATGCATAGGGACCAGCTCAATCAGTTCTTCATAGATATTATATTGACTATCACCGGCCCTGATGAAGATTGCAAGCTGTGCTATTTCAGTGATGCCAACAGTCTTATCAATAGCAATAGAAAAATGTTCAAACCTTGATGATACGGCCTTCAACTTTTGTTTCAAATTACCTGACATTTTATCAATCCATTCAGTAACAGTGTTCTTAGTTAATGAAATGTCTTTGAATTCTCTGGATACACAATTGCATCTGTTTTTACAAGACATTGTTTTATGAAATCTCCTTCATTGTAAGATTTCCCACTCATGGCTATCATTTGACTTGGTTCATATCTTGCAGTAACGGAAGTGCTATTCTGTTTCTGAATTTTCGTAAAAAAAAGTCTGTCGCTGTTTCAAGTTAACCTTCAATTCCTTGAGTTTTGAAACATGCATTGGACCTTCATATTTATCATAGGGTAGATGGTTCATTTCACAATGCCTTTCCAGGTTGTACTTTTTTGGCATGGTGATGGAGTTGCTGCAAATTAAACAATGTATCTTTTCATTCACTCTTGTGTAAAAATACTGTAATTCCCACTTTTCTTGAAACACTCACCCTTCATTCAATTTCTTTTTTCCCTTAGTTGGAGGAGCACTAGCCATTTTAAGGTTGAAGTAGTAGGAAAAAAAATAATTTTTAAAATTGATGACATGGAATCTGAAAATTTACCGGTACATTTAAACTACAGCTAAGAGATAAAGTAATTTTGATAACACCTCGTAAACTTTTTGGCTGATATTTCACCTTTAAAAGCAAAAGATTAACCACTTTGAAAGAAAGTTTTCTGTTTACAACTGTTAATGAGCTGCCATATTGTTTGCATGGCTGGTGGAATAGCTACTAGAGAGAATTTGTTTCTGCATTATTTTCTCAGCCACCAAGAATATCAAATATTTGCTACAATTTTTTAAATAATAACTTAGTACTGTACTAACTTAAAGTTGTTGATAATATTAAAATTATTTTAAATAAATTTATACAGTTAATGGTATTTTATGGTATTTTTATTTGGTATTCTGTTAAAAAAATCAAAATGTAAAAAACATGATTTATTTTCTTAAATACTGTAATTTCTAAATTATAAAAACTGCCATTTTGGTCATTAAATGACCAAATTAGTATCCTTTTTGCAGGCAGCATGTGGCCCTGTACAAGCACACATGCAGACCGCATGTTTGATATGCCTGGTCTAAACCATTTAGTTTACCATTGTTTCATACCATTTTGTGTTGGTCATCTACACCATTTAGTATATGACTTTAAGAATTCTTAAAAATAGACATTTTCTTTTTGGTTTAAACTTTAAGATTTTCCTTTAAGACTATAACTTTAATATTGATTATTGTTTTTGCAGAATATGGGAAATAATCTTCATGACCAGTTATTAAGTCCTTCTTGTCAGGTTGTGTTTAGAAAATTCATCTTGTAGACTAATTTGTGAGTGCCATGAGTCTGATCTTCACTGGGTGTGCCACAATTGTGGCCTTGTATCAGACTAGACCAAGTAAATAATCATCAAATTACCAGATATTCTCAGGTTTGTTTAACATTTTGCCACAATTCACAAATGAATTATTATGCAATTCTATAACAATATTCATTTGTATGCTTACAGCTTATTAAGTATCACAGCTAAAATTTACAATGAATGACACTCAATGGCATCGAGTGTTGTTTAACAAATTTATCTTGCAAGACATTGCTAGTGAACTCCATATTCACTGCAGATGCCTCACTATCATGTCCCTGTGTCAAATTAGGCTTTACTTTGTAAAAATTTGTAGTATTTTATCATAATCTGATGATCCACAAGTGAGTCTTCCAATCACTGCAAAGAATAAAACTCATTTTACATTCCTTTTTTTTTTTTTTTTCACTCAATATAAGGCCCAAGAGCCACTCAGTGTAGAGGGTTACTGAATGATGTTGTTTTATGGATGTAAGAGGGGCGATACAAAAATGCAGATTATGAGGATATGTAGGATAACCTGTCTCCCCCATGAGTGACTACACAATAGGTAGTAACTACCTATAAGTATCCGTAAGGCAACAGACTACAGGAGACTTGCTAGGATCTATTGAGTATGACTCAGACTTATGCAAGAAGTACCTTCCAATAGTAGCACTCACTACTGGATTGACTTGCAATGACCTTGTGCATAACTGTTACCTTTATTCTTATTGTACTGGTTTTTACAATAAACTTTCACTTATTTATCCACCATGTTTGTCAAGTATATATTCCTATTAGCTTGGAATATAACAGATAGATAACAGTTGACCCTAGATTTGTTAAGATTATATTGATCAGGGAACCATCTGTTCAGGAGTCTGTTCCACAAAGCAACAGCTCTTGGGAAGAAGCTGTCTGAATGAAACTTCTTTCTTACAAATGGAATACAAAGTTCCTGTATACATGGCATGGCAGGTCTTAGCTGTAAATGTCTGAACTGGTGAAACAGACAAATGTAGCGTGCCAGAACATTTTCCATGGAAATAGTGATAGAGTAACAAGAGATTTGAAACAATTTCTCTGTGCTTGGAGGAAATTAAAGATTACTGATTAAAAAGAAAAAGGTTATAAAAATGATTTGTTCTGTTTTGAATTAATTGATTGCATTTGAATAATCTTTGATTTTAAATGGCAAAATGATGTGACTTATTTATGACAAGTGATAGTTCAGAAAAGAAAAACATAAATAATCTTTTTGATACGTCTTTGTTACCTGCTTGGCTATTTTATTTTCAGTAAAGAAAAATGCTGTTAGATCCTTTAGGGTGAATGTTAGCCACCATCCCCCCACGGCTGGTAAGTGTCCATTTTTTCGGTTTTTTTTTTTTATATTTTTTGAATGTTCATGTCTCATCATGCATTTATAATTTCTCATGTACTGGGTCAGAAGAAAAATTCATAACATTTTTCAGTAGGTGGCATTTAATTTATAACATATATATATTCTGAAATGTAACATTTCAACACATCTTTCTATAGGAATTGTGTAAGTATTGTGAATTTTAAATGTTTTTATGTTAAAAGTGAAGAGGGGGGGAATGAGATGCATTTTCATCATTGGATGCATTTTTATTGCCAAAAAGAAAAAAAATGCTGAACAAACAGCAAAATAAATGTGTGCCATTTATAGAGATGGTGCCATAGCTGAGATTACTGTTTGTAAGTGGTTCACTAGATTCAGAAGAGGAAATTTTGGTTAAGAAAAGTGAAAACATTTTGACTGGCCTGCAGTTACTGATGATGACCAAATTGAAATACTGATTAAAAATAATCTAGGTTACACAACTCAGGACACCACAGAGATACCCCCCCATATCCCATATGTATGTGTTGTAAGGAATTTGAAAACCTTTCAATGTTTGAGTGTCTCACAATTTAATGGACCACATTTTCATCTATGATTCTCTTCTCAAATGCAACAAAAACAATGCATTTTCAAAAAGAATGATCACGGGCAATGAAAAGTAGATTGCTTACAACAATATTAAGCTGAAAATGTCCTGGTGAAAATGAAATGAGCCATCATTAATCACTCCAAAAATTGATCTGCACCTGAAAAAGGTGACGCTGTGTACCTGGTGCGATTAGACAGGTATGGTATATTGCAAGGTCCTTCCACAAAATCAGATATTGAATTCAGACAAGTACTGTTCCCAATTGGATTGATTAAAGGCAGCAGTGTTGTGAAAAGTGTCTAGAATTGGCCAGTCAGAAGAGTGTCATCTTCCATCAAGATAACACCATGTCCCCTTGCAGACCTGGCAGAAATTGGTACAGCTTGGACTCACCTGAAGCTTGCACCTTTGGATTACTCTTAATTTCTAAATTTCTACAAAATTCTCTTATTGGGAAGAACTTTAATTGTAATTGTAAAAATCAGTTCATCATCCAGAAAGATACTAAATTCTGGGAGGATGAAATCATGAAGTTGCTTCAATGATTGGTAATAGGCAGTGAAACAAAATGGCACATGTTTTGTTGAACAAATCTCTGTACAAATATGTAAATATCATCTTTGAAAATCTCTTAATGCTACAAACTTTTAATCCAACCCAATATCTCAGCAATAAATCATTTTTATGCATTTATATTGTAAATTATTTACAATGTATTGTCATTATGTTTTATGTCTAATTACTTTAGACAAGGTGTTTGAAATGATCAGTAATAATCAAACATTAAACGGTTTCTATACACATTTCAATGGGTATATGTATCTTTACTACAAAATAATTTGCAATGAACACACCTGTGTTATAATTACTGATGTCAAGGTGTGTACATATTCTTAACTTCAAAATAGCAAATTGTTTTATGTTAGTGTTTGTAGAAGAGAACGGTAATAAGTCCTTGAATAAAAAGGTCAGAGTTTTCTCCCTTGCATTGGTGTTGACAATTTCTACGCCACCCCCCCTCCCCCGCTTTACAGAGACAATAGACAAATTCAGGAAAGGAATAGGCAAAGGAAAATATTCACGCATTTGATAATGAAAATATTTAATAACAAGAGATTTAGTGGCATGGATTAACGGATTAGTAATCAAATATGTAGCAATAATTACAGTATCATGAACTTGCTTAAAAAGAAATGCATTATTAGTATTGACCAAGGAGAAAATTAGTAGAAAAATGTTTTATTGACCTTTTGATCAATCATACAAAGTTTACTAAATAGCAAATTTGGTTAAAAAAACGAAACAAAAGAAAAAGTGAATAGCATATTTAGACAAGATAAATGAAAATTGTATGAAATATAAAAAGGAAACTTCAAGAAATTTATGAAATTTCAAGTAAGTTTTAAAATATACAAATATTTTGTCATTGGAATCAACTTGGAAAAATGATGAAGAGACAAAACTGATGAGGAAAAAATAAAACCTTTGTAACAACACAATAAAGAATATGATTTTATTTTAATTTCACCTCCATTGAAAATTGTCAGTCATGGCTCTCCACAGATTCCTTTTTCATCTAATATTTTTAACATGACTTTTTAGAATGGTTTTCCATTAACTTCTCAGCAGTTTTGGATTTAGAGTAATCTTTTTTCCTAGACTGTCTGCCTTCTAAGGCTAAAGAGCTTAGTCTACCCTATTATTTAACCCATAGCTTTGTAGTGAAAGTATTTGTAGTTTCCAAGATGTGATTTGAATGCACATAAAAAGATTAAGCATGAGCTGCAGTTGAGATAGCCAGTGGTGACATATTTTTCATGAGAGACATTTCTCATTGATGTTTTGTTCACCTTTGCCAAGGATATTAGTGTGAAAAGGAAGGAACAGGCTAGGCAGATTTCACTCTTCACTGATAATCATTATACTAACCACACATATCCTAATAAAGAATATAGCTTCATCAAAAAAAGAGTTTAACCACAGTATGAAGGGTTTCTTACAAATCAACAAAGTAAAAAAAGCAGAGATTTGAGTTGTCTGCTATTTATAGCCATGATTTGTACACAGTCGTAAATAAAACCAGGTCTTCAAACTTTGAAACTTTAAAATGTTTCTTTTAAATTTTAATTTGAGTAAGTTAATTATGCTGTATAATTGTTTATAATTTAGTTAAAGAATGTCTCTGCATTTGGTTATGACTTATGTAAGTTTAATTACCCACAATGCAATTGTATTTGCACAGGATTTAAGTGGTAAAAAATGTGCAGAAATACACATCTATTTTAAATTATTTGAATTGTCTGAGTATATTTTCATAATAAATCTTTTACAATTCAAATGAACAGTAAAATCATTTGCAAGACATAGTACAATACATTTTCATAAAAATATCTTTGAAGAACACAATTCTGTTAAAAGTAATTTTCAATATAATTCTTTGGTAAAATCACTTGTAATGCATTTGTATAGCAAAACTACTTATGATGAATTAATGTATTCTCTAGCAAATAATTAAAAGCTCATTTCTCTTTTAAAAATTATTTCAATATATCTACAGTAAAATCATTGGTAATGCATATTTAGAATGAAGTCATTTGTTATTTCTATAGTAATCATTTATCATCAGCATCTGCTCGCATCGTCATCCTCTCTCCTTGTTCCCTTGCTGGCCTCTGGTGGCGGTGGCAGAAATGGCTGTAAAGGCCCAGCCTACTCTTTAAGAGTTACGAGCAGGAGTCACAGAGAAGTGCGAGTGCTGGGCAAGTCGGGCCCTCCTGACAGCACATTGCAGATCCTCTTCATGTTGACATTTGAACTTGAAATTCTCAGTCCCCACCTTGGATGGTCCTACACCAGGAAGACTGATTTGCAGCAATGGTTTTCCAGGTCTACATTTATAATATGTTACTATTACAAATTTTTGCAGTGTCACAAGTCCCATAACTCATTAGGGTTGTAGGAGTGTCACATGTACTGGTGTATCTGGAATAAGCCTGACGAGGCCCATCCCTCTTCAGGCTGGTTTTGAACTTAGAGTTTTCTTTCTTTTAGACTAGTTGCCATCTCAAAGTGAATTAGCTCACTCAACTTTGCTATTTAACCCTTGGAGAGAGAAAAAATGGATTCCTACCTTTTCCGAGGGTTTTTTGTGAAAGTGAATGTAATGAACTCAGTTGGGATTTGAACTCAGCTTACTGATTTCTTTTTCCGAGTTGCGATCTGTTACGCCGCCGACACATCCATTTTATAATGTATTTTTATAGTAAATCATTTGCAATACATTTCTTTGGTAAAACAATTTGCTATATTTTTGATAAGGAAATCATTTTCAGTAAATATCTAAATCCAATGAAAAATTGAAGTAACTTTTAAAGGCTGTTGACTAATTTTTGTTGATTTTTAATTACATTTTTGCTTCCATTCTTTTTCTTTTTTTTTTTTTTTTTCTTTTTTTCTCCTTGAGGCTACAGGGGGAGTGAGAGGCCGTCATGTCCGATGAAGATGACTCTGATGATGAGACAAACATTGACAAAAAAATACAGAAGCTACAGAGACAAAAAGAAAAACTAAAGGAGAAACAAAAACATTCTGACAAAAAACAGTTATTAGCAAAACTTCAAGAAGAGCTTTTAAATCTACAGGAAAGCGATCAGTCTTCATCGTCAAAGTTGAAAGATTCTGCCGGGCCGTCTGTCAGCAGTAAAAAAAGCCGTGACGATAGTTATAATCTGGAACGGAAACAACAACAACAAGAATCTGACGAAAATATCAGTGAAGAAGAAGAAGGTAAGAAAAAAAAGAAAAGATGCAATTTTTTTAATATGAGATTAAAAAAAAGGAGGAAATATTAATTTCCGGGAATTTCAGTCAGCGCTTCAACATGGTATAATTGTTAGCCAGTTTGTCTCGCTATATCAATTATGACATAAAAGTGAGTACTCCCAAACTTTCAACCTTGTACCATATCTGAGCTACACTTAGAAAATCACCACGAGCCCTGTAAACTATTAGAATTTTATAGACACTACATGTAATGCAGATATAGTAGCAGCGGTGTGTCTATAACCCATCATCCGGCAGCAAATATAATCCATTACATATGTGGGTGTATGTATATTTTATTTTTTGATAGCCCTCATTACTTATGCTGGTTTCCGAATTACAGCACATCTTAATGGGGTAGGGTTACACTTTTGTAAAAGTTGCTTGCAATAAATTTTGCTTCACCAGGATGTGTCATCTACTGGATTAAAGTTCATTGTGTACTCATGAGGAAATCACATCATGGATTTTTTGTTGGTCTGGGTGAGAATTCAATCGATTATTTCCTATATGTTGGATGACCCAACTGAAAAGGGGTAAATGTATCATTCAAGAGAAAATGATGCTGTTGCAAATTTAATTAGAGGTGAAATGTAAAATTGTACAACTCCTTCATCTCAAAATATAACCCTTTGAGGTGCTGAGAATTAGCAGTGAATTAGTTTTACAGCGGATATGCATGATATTTGAATGGAGCATGCAGGCATCTCCAACTGAACTAATCCATTCTATTCAGTTTCTACTGATAGTGACTAACTGATATGCCAACTGATTTGTATGCATTGATATTCCATTTATATAGATTTCTGTCTGTGAAATAGACAAGATTAATTAGCATCACAACCAAAAAACTTTTGTATTAGGTTGGTGCAAAATAATGTCGTTTTCTCAGATAGTAATATATGTGAGAAAACGACGTTGTTTTTGCACCAACCTAATATGAAATCCAGATGGCTGGCCACAAAGTGTTTTTCAGTTTTGGCCTAGATTTTTTAAGTTTCCAAAATTACATTGAAATCAACACAAATACGACAAATAGGTCTTTAAATAAACAACTCTAGAGAAATCGAAAATCTTGTGAACTTTTGGCAAATTCATTAGTCATTTCATGCCAGCTGTTCTGGGATTATGGTGTTTAATTTTTACTGAATTTTATTAAGTTTTAGTTTACTACTCTGAGGCCCTCGTTATGAGTATTTTATGGGTCAAAATTCATATTTTGAACCAGACTTTTTGCTATCAGACGCCAGTTTGAATAAACACTCTCCCATAAATTTCTCCTTCTAATATCTCTACTCCTTTAGAATTATTATATTTCAAGTCACTAACCACTTTCCATACACCAGTATGACTCCACCAGAGTCACTGCCCTGTTACAAGTCTAGAGCAAGATAGTCTGACAGAGCCCATCCCACTTCAGGCTGGTTTTGGTTTCAGTGTTCTTTCTCCCAAATTGGTTGGCAATGATATCTAGAGAGTCAGGTGTGTGTCTAGGACAAGATAGCCTAACAGAGACCACCCCTCTTCAGGCTGGTTTTGGATTCAGTTTTTTTTATAGATTAGTTGCCACTTCAAGGTAAGAAGGCCCAGTCAGTCCTGCTATTTTACCCATAGTTGGGGGAAGAGATGGATTCATACTTTTCCCAAAGGTATTTGTGCAAAAGTGAACATACTGAACTAAGTCCTGGGTATGATGATAAACTACATCCGGCAGCAAGACCTCTGATTGAGAGAGTGGAGGTTTTGAGGAGCATGGTACCACCTTTAAATTACTGTTATTTCTCAGGTTCACCTTGACCTGAGGTGGTAACACCTGTTAGGGTCCCAGTTATGGTCAAATAGTGAACCCCCAAGCAAAAACAAAATACTATGAAAATATAAAAATATATTTTTATAGTAAAAATACCAGCAATACATTTTTATAAAAAAATGACCAATAATATATTTTATAGTAAAATGACCAACAATACATTTTATCTGTAGTTGAAGGCATGCAATTGTGTTTAAAATATAATTAGTTGAAGCCATAAAATTGTGTTCAAATTATTTTGAGTTCAGCATTAAATAACCCATAGAAGTGTTGATATACCACTAAACAAAATCAACCAAAACATAATGAACTCAGCTAGAAATTAAACTCAGTTTGCTAATTTTTCTTTCTGGGTCACAAACCGTTGCCCAACTGATTTTCTGTTTTAGAAACACAGCTTCAAACTAACCATTTTATTACAATATCTTGAAGTCCGTATGTGAAATTTCTGAATTAATCTTTTTAAAAAAAATAGAATCCTTAGTAATATGTCTTCCAAATATTCTCTCCCAATCTGTTAACACTTTTTTAATCTCTGTTTATTTTCAGGCAATCAGTTAATGAGTGATGTACACAAAAAACGTTTGCAAGAGAACAGACCCTATTTGGTAGAAAACATGACTCCAGACGACATATTCAATGTATTGCTGTCAAATAAAGTATTGACATCGAGTGAGGTCAATAAGATTCGAGAGAGTTCAGGACGAGAAGCTACAAATGAAGAACTTTTAGACACGCTTGTTCGCAAATCAGATAGAGCTTTTGGCATTTTTGTCGATGGCTTACGGAAATCTTTGCAAGATCATTTAGCAGATTTGCTTCAAAGCTCAAAAAGAAAGACAAAAAGAAAAGCCGGTGAGTTTAATATTCCATTACTTTACATAAATTAACGTGTGTTAGAAATGTACAAAATCATCATCAATGGCAGCCGTATTATTAATCTTTTTCTTTTAACCCTTTGATGCTAGAAACTCTCAAACGTGCAAGCTTGATGTCCTGAATAAGCCTTCACTCAAGTAGCCCTCTATTTCAATACACATCATTAACCCCTGTCATATAATCAACTAGAAGTTCTAGAAATCTAAAACTAAAAGTTTTAGATTTACAAAACCATAACTCATAACCAGTAATACCAATGAGGTTAAATTTGGTATCATTTGAAAGAGAAATAGATTTACTTTCATATAAAATGAACATGTAACACTTGATTTTCAATGGGTTTTTAAATATATCAATTTAATTGCACTAACATCACATATTCACCTTTTTCAACAATCCAGAGATTTGTTAGTGACAAAAGAGAAAACCAAAGTCATAGCTTGAAAAAGAATTTGTGTTTTCTGTGCTGTTTGTCAAAAAAGAAAATCAGATTGGGTTGGCTTTAATAGGCCTTGATATGATAATTGTCTGTGCTTCCCAAATAGTTGGATATTATGGCAATGAAGAAGAAAACCAAGTTTTACCTTTGAAAAAGAATTTGTGTTCTCTGTGCTGTTTGTCAAAAAAGAAAATCAGATCAGGTTGGCTTTAGTATGCCATGATATATGATAATTGTTTGCTGTTCTCAAAAAGTCTTCATGGTTGAAGAGGTAGGTGTGCGTTGTGATGTGAATTTTTCACCTTTTTGATTTATGCCCCCAGTATTTTCTGACATTGGACTTACAAGATTGATTTATGACCCTTGGAATTACGACCTTACACTTATGATTTTTGGGATCTGAACCTCTCTATTGTTATTTACCTAAGATTTCAAAATTTAAATCTCTTAAAGGCTGATAGGATTAAATATTATGCTCCTTCAGGATGTAGGCGATTATGATTCTCCATGGTTTCCTTTTCTTTATTATCTATGAATTACCATGCCTTCCTGGGAAAGTTAGAGTGATTTCCCATTGCTTTTTCAGCACTTTGGAGTTATTCTTCTCCAGAGTGGCTACCATCCAAGGCTAGAGAGTCTACTTCACTATTTAATCCATAAGTAGAAAGAGAAGAGAGATTTATGACTTTTCCAAGTTCATTTTTGCAAAATTTAACACAATTGGCAAGCTAGAATCAGTAGTAATATTTAATTCTGGCATCAAGAATTAAGCTTGGTACATTTGCAGATTTGAGTAAATGTTCTTGAATATTATGGGGAGACAATAAAAGGTTCTCTGCTTGATCCACTTCTGAAAATTAAAAAAATACCAAGACTTTTACAATGGTGAGTCAAAAAGTAATGTAATTTTTTTTGTTATATATAAAAAAAAAAAAAGAACTGTTGATGTTAACAAGCTTGTGGGTTTTGTGTGTATTTTTAGATGAAGGTGCTTGTTCAATATATAAACAAAGAAAATAGAAGAAACATGCAAAAAACTTGAGTTCCTGCTTCAAACATTTATTTCTTTTATGTTGGTTGTATTAAAACAAAGTTAAAATGTCTCTTTAATATATCCGTTTTCCTTTTTGGTTCAGAAATGATTTATGGGAAGTAAGGATAAGAATGGGTAAAGATGGTTGAGCTCAAGTCAGCCTCATTATGAGTTGGGGATCATAAAATTGCACACGTAACCAGAAACCCCTTCCAGTTTCTTTATAACTTGCATCATGAGAAAATTAATTTATATTTTTTTTTATTCTTTAGTATTATTTTATTTATTGATTTTATTTCATTTTTCTGCAAAACACAATAAAATTTATATGCATCAACATCTACCTATACATCAATATCTAGCTATACATCACAGATTCACATCCATAATTCTTAACATAGTCGCCACCTCTTTCACTGGCAGTGTTCTACCAACGAATAAGGGCATGTATCCCAACTTCATAAAATTAAGCTGGTTATTGATGTAGCCAATTTCTTACAGCGGTTTTCATTTCTTCATCACCACCTGAGTTAGCACCCTCAGACTTCCATCTCTTTGGTCCAATGAAAGAGACACTGAGGGGCAAAAATTATGGTGGTGATAAAGAAGTGAAAACTGTTATAAGGAATTGGCTATATCAGCAACCAGCTGAGTTTTACGAAGCTGGGACACACGTCCCCATTTGTAGGTGGAACACTATCAATGAAATAGGTGGTGACTATGTTGAGAAATAGGGATGTGAAACTGTGATGTATATCTATATCTTGATATACAATAGCTTTGATTGTGTTCTTTATTTCTTATATAATAAAACATCAGTGGGTGGGAATCTGGCTGGTTACATTCAATGCCTCAAAAAACAAACTAGTTACATTCCATCATCATAGATACAATCCATCGCTAAAGATGTAGGAAAAATGTTCAGTTCCCTGTACCACTCCAGTAAGTACCTGACTCCTCATGATATCCTCTACTTTTACAAGAGCCAGATTGATGTCAAAAATGGAGTAGTGCTCTCATATTTGGACAGAAGCTGCACATTCCTCAATTTCCAGTCTTGAAATAGTCCAAAAGTGTCTCCACATCTTTGTGGGTAATTAATTATTTTCCACCCTGCAACCCCTCTCTCACAGACAAAATGTTGCAAGCCTCTCACTGCCCTATTATTACTTCCATGAAAAGTGCTCAGACAAACGACATTCCTTAGTTCCACCAGTTCTAACCTTCATGGCTAGGACCTGCTATGCTAGATGCACTGTAGCAAACTACTCTCATTCCCTCCGTATTCCATTGGTGAGAAGTAAGTTCCACTCGAGCATCTTCTTCCTGCGAATCACTGCTCTATAGAACTAGCTTCCAAGAGAATGTTTTCCTAATCATTACAATGTTAACCTGTTCAAGTCTAGGGTTATCTTCCCACATATCTCCATAAACTGTGCCTCTTATTCTATAACCCTCTACCTCGAGTGGCTCCCGGGCCTTGTACAGAGTAAAAAAAAATAAATCAAATTGCATTACTTTTTGATTCACCATATTAGTATTTCCCAATATAGTTTAGTAGAGGTGTCTTAGAAATTAATAATGAAGGGTTAGTTTCTTATCATTAGCTACCAAAATTAAGTCATTTTATTCTAAATTTATAGAACCAAACTTGATAAATATCTGAATGACTGTTTTTTTATTTTGTATGTTTTCAGGTGACATTAATCTCAAAGTCGGTGTTGAACATCTTCAAAAAGATAAACGGTATCGCAATGATAGTCCTATTTGTTCTTGTGATGAACTTGAAAAGCAAATTTTTATAATGGCTAAAAACGCTTACAGCCAAATTCGTCGTAAGAATGACAGCCCCGCAGCTTATGAGCAATTCCGCAAAGAGCTGACAGGAACAAATGCCGTTATCAAAGAATCTTTGGAAGTGATTAAATTATTATGCAAACATGACACTGGGAGAGATCTTGAAAACATTACGTATAGCAGTATCTGTTTTCAATTTCATTGCCGTACTTTTGATGGCTTACAAGAACTGTGGGAAATGTATGCGTCAGGAGCATTATTGGACCGTTTACAGAAAGGACTTGTTACAAGACAGCTAAAGCAACGGTATCATCTTAAGAATATTCAGCTACGAGTGAGAATGAGTGAAGAGGAATATCAAACATGCGTCCGAGAATTGCTATCATTAAGTAAGTATTTTCAGCTTCACTAATGTTTGCCAGATCTGGCAGTGTCAATGACTTGAATAAAACACTTGACAAAATTGAGTTAGCTTAATTGGCTAAAATAGTGATGCAATCTAATCACAATATTTTGACAAGTACAACTTAGGCTTCATTGAATTACCATAATTGAACTATTGTTACTACATTGTCTACCATTAATTGCAATTAGGTTGAATAATGAATACTAGAGAGACATGTGAAAATATAATGGTGTTTCTATTTGAATATTCAGATGAATCTTCATTCTTAAGTTAATGATTGAATAAGCTCATGGTGAGTTCTACAACAATAAAATATCCATAGAGATTCCCCTATCACATCGTTAAATATTTGAGCTTAACAAAACATTTCAATAACAATCATAAATATGAATGCTGGTCGTTATTTTAAGAAGTAAAGGGGTACAAATGAAAAGACTTGGAATTGAAAACTTTTCCATTTAATTGAAACAGACATTAAACACTTCTATTTTTCTTTTCTTTATTTCATTCATTTTCTCACTGAAACCAAGTAGTTTATGTCCTTTGACTTTCTATGCAATCAAAATGGAATAGTCCCTTATTTATGAGGTATTAGCAGATGTTAAATACTTCTACCTTCCTTTTTAGTGAAATCCAAGTCTTACAAACATTTCTCTTAATATTGATTTAGTAGACAATGTTATTTTATTCATGGTAATTGGATTTTTGGCAATTGCCTTACTTGATTTGTGTTTTTCAATATTGTGCATCTTAAATATGGCACTTTTATCATTTTATCTTCAGACAGTGACACATCTGAAAATATTATTGAGAAGTGCCTGGTCTCAGGAAACAGCTGCCCATGGCAATATCTCGCTCACTGCACTAAAGATAGGGATCAGTAGTAATATCGATGCCAATGCAACCAATGGTTGCAGGGGCTGGGCTATTTTTGGACTTGGCCTGGGTGTGTGCTCAAACAATACTAAACTGACCTTGTGTCACATCCTGCCAGCATGGGGTGGAAAGAAAATGCAACCACCTCTTGGCCTTTTGCCTGGGATCAAAGTGTAGTATCTGTTCTTATCAGCTTAATTTGATTCTCTCAGTTCACTTCTATCTTCCCTTTCTTTCTTTCATTTTCTCACTGAAACCAAGTAGTGTCTTTTCCCATTTTTTTTTCACATGATCAAAACAGAATAGTTCATTATTTATGAGGAATTGGCAAGGTCGTGCAAACTAATGAAGGGAGAGCCAGTTATAATTATAATAGGATAATTGCTTATTAAAGGTGGATCAAGTACAATAATAGAGGATTATTTAAATTATTGTTAACTTTAGGTTTTCTTCGAATTCATTATTTGTCACCACAATTATTAACACTGTATATGTGTTTATCAGTTTTCACTTAACCATTTTGTTTTATTCAAGTCATTGTCTTCCTTCAGGTAAATGGTGGTCAAGCCATAAACCCTTCAGTAATTGCAAGGTGTGATGTGATGTAGCAGAGACATGGAAAACAATATCAGTGAAGCTAATTTGAATTTTGGCTGGCGCTGCTTGCATTTACTCTCACACAAATAACCTTAGAGAAAGTCATGAATCTACTTCTCATAGTAGGATATAGATCAAGGTATACTGGGCCTTCTTGCCTTAATTGGCATGTTGTCTAAGAGAGCAGTTGCCTTAATTGGCATGTTGTCTAAGAGACACTACAGATTCCCAATCAGGTATGGAGACCCTAAGTTTGATTGGTGATAAAACTCTACCTCTTTTCAAGCAGCTCCTTCAGTGTGGCACTATGATTAGGACACATCCACAGAGGTGGATGGAAGGTTTGATACTATCTTGATCTTAAGTGTTTCTGTTTCAAGACTGGCAGATGAGGTTTTTGAAGTTAGGGTCTTCTAGGTTTGGTTGGTTTGTTTTGTTTTACAGTATATCAACCACAATGGGTTATTTAATACCTAGAATTTTTATTGCTGGTAATATTTTCCTTCAAAAATGTATTTCTGGTAATATTTTTTTCTTCAAAAATCTATATCTGGTAATATTTTTCCTCCAAAAATGTATCACTGGTAATATTTTTCAAAAAATGTATAGCTGCTAATATTTTTTTATTTAAAAAATGTATTGCAGGTAATAATTTTGACAAAGTATTTCTGGTATTACATAGTGTTTTGATCACAGTTTGTAGGGTTAACTATTTACCCATAGCTGAGACCCTAGCAGGTGCTACCATCTCTGGTCAGGGTGAACCTAGGAACATCAGCACTTAAGAAGTGGTTCCATGCTCCTCAAAACCTCCTGATGGGAGGCCTTGCTGTTGGACATAGTTTATTGTCTTACCCAGGATGTGGATGTAGGTCTTCTAGGTGACACCCACTTGACCAAAGAGAAACGAGAGAGCAAGTAGGTAAAGGAAAGCATGTAAGGTCAAGAGATAACAAACTGGACATTGATTATTTCCAGTTACTTGCTTATATTAACTGTCACAGTTGGAATCAAGGACTAGTCTGCTCTTGGCTGGGGACAGACTTTTTATTGGATAGTTTCAATATTGTCTGCCCATTGCTAGCCATGTGCCAAGATGTTGATGAACAGTGGGTTGGTGTGTATGTGTTTATATATCAATCTGTCATGCAGTTCTTTATAATGTGTACATCCCAGTTGCAGCTGGGCTGGCACATATTTGTCTGTCAAGGTCGCCACTGACATTAGGTGAATTGTTGATCTCCACACCCAGCTAGAAGGTCATCTGTCATGTCACCTCCTATACCTATTTTCTCTGAAAGACACCAAGTGCAAAGTCTATTCTGCATGATCTGGTGTGAGATGTCATACTATAGACTGCATCTACTCCACCTGATGTTTTGCACAATGTATAATTAAGCAAATCATATCTATTTTCTTTTTATAAAATTTTCAATTCTATTCTCCCTACTCCACATCTTATAAACACCAGGGATTAAATTATAAATCAGAAAGTTCCCATTCCATTTTCCAAAAACTGAAAACATTTCAACTTATCTGCATTTTTGTCATCTTTTCAGATGTCAATGGATCTGAATCTACAAAGGTGAGTCATTGTCAATTCGTTTATTTATTTACTGTTCACTCAATACAAGTCCCAAGAGCCACTCAAGGTAGAGTTACTGAATGAAATTGTTGTAAGAAAGGAGGAAGTAAGAAATGCATATATGTAAAGCTGTGTAGGGTAGCATTATAAGCAAAATTAAAACAAAAAAAACAAAGTTCAGTTCTCTCTTAACAAAAGGAAACTTTTAATCTGATCAAAATTTATGAAGCCATACAACACAAGGTCATCAAGACGTTGATTGAAACACTAGTAAACATGGCAACCTGATTTATAAAGAACAAGATCTTTAAAAATGAGATGTTTTCGGGTGGGGGTTGTTACTAAATAATTTTATTTTATTTTATTTTAATCAATTCACTACAAGCAAGGCGGTAATGACACTAAGTTGCAAGGGGGGGGCTACTGGTAATAAAAAACAATGAGAAGACTTTAGAAGGAAGATGAAAATCCAATCCCAATCAGGACCCACTACTCCTGTTCAAAAGACTAGGGATGTGCATGAACTGGACAATAGACGACTCTATCTTTTTATTTTGGAAATATGATTACCTCCTTTAATATTCACCTGGTATACTACTGCTTAACTTTAACAAAAACGCATTACTATTGTTATCTGTACCATATTAGCATATTCATTTTAAAAGATTTTTTTCCAATTTATAAATGTCAGGAAACTATATACATAGAGAAAGCTGGCCAAAATTTGACATATGTACCCACAAAAAGGACAATTTTTCTCTTGACACTGAAATTACTGTATACTCACTTGGCAATTTTAATTGTTTTAGAAATCTATTTCTAGAATGTTAATAAAACTGAAACTGGATTCATATAAAATTGGATTCATGCCTTCTCTTTTCTCTTAAGAATTGACAACAAAAGAATTAAACACTATTTTTGTAAATAAATAGTGTAATAAATAGTGTTGAACATTTTTGTTGTCAGTTCTCAAGAAAAAGAAAAGTATGAATCTAGATGCTTGTAAACTTATTTAGTGAATTTATGTTACAAGAGCAAATGAAAGAAATGACTGAAAAATTAATTTTTCTCAAAATGTCTAATTTCAGTGACTTGAGCACTTTGATGTGGTGTAATGTTTAGCTGTCTTGTTAAATTAATTACTATTTAGTAATGAGCTTGATCTTTACTGGGTGCTCCATACTTGTGACCTTGCACCACATCTAAGCTACACTGAGTAAATTGGCAACTAGTTACACATCACCATGTGTTTATTTAAATTTTCTTCTTCTCTTATTCACAGCTATTTTTATAAAATTATGAATAAAAGAATAGTCTACCCCAATGAGCAAAATAAAGGGTTCAGTTCGACATTCCAACCACTGAAGAAGACCGGAGCATACAACAGCTGAAACATTGTGATAAATATGGCAACAAAGATGAGGACAATAGTCCAAATATTGTAAATAGTGTACATAGTACCTCATCTCGGAAATAGACAGATACTGAATAAAAGAATTTATTTTCATAGTTATTTCTTTTTATAATATGGTGAATGATAAATATTGCATTGTAATTGTTTCACTTTTTTTTTATAAACTTGTGAATATAAAATAATTCTTGTAAATAAACAATCTAATAAATAATATTTAATTCTTTTGCTGTCGGTTGCTGAGGACGTATACATTAGTAGTGGTATCAAAAGAAAAACCTTCCTTTTTACACAATGATTTTTTTTTCAAGTACATACATTAAGCTTTGCAGAAAACTATTTATTGAAATCACTTTGGGAAGAGATAAAAATAACTGGCTGATAAAATTATGCTAAAGATATAAAAATATAACAATGACTTACATTCACATTAAATTCAAAAAGAATATTGTTACCTTATATAAAATCAGCTAAACTTTGATTACAATAAACATAATTTTTAATAAAATGTTTCAAACTGGCTGATTATGATAACATTATCCTCCAATTATAATAACGAGTTTCCACTAATATATACACACACACACGTGTATGTATATGTAGATGTGAATTATGATTTGAACTGTAACTTGGTGGTAAGTATATGATGCGCCTGGCAGAGGAGGGGTGTATTCAATATTTGATAATTTTGCGGCAATATTTGCTTAAAGGTTTTAGGCAATTTTGAACAACATTTCTTTTCATGTTTAGTCATAATTAATTGTAAATGTTGAACTACCTTACACTTAAGTAAAACAATAACAATAATAATATTTATTAAGAATTTATTACACAAAATACCAAGTTTTATGGAAAAATTGTTGACAATTATGTATTTAGTCACATAACAAGTAAATAAAAATAATATAAATTTTGATGCTATATTCGATTTGTTGTTAGGTATTTCACTAGTGTAGTCCATTATCTCATGATGTTCATCAAAATTGGTAGTGTTTTGTTCATTGCTTTGGTTTATTCCTAGTTTTTCAATCAAATTTCTATAATAATTTGCTGCCTTTATTGGCATCAGTTCAGTTAAATCTCTGAGATATTTCATTTTCTCTTTTGTTATTGGCAGCATTTTAGAATACTTTGGTTGCAATGCTACGTTTTTTTAAGTTGAACAGACTGAAGCTATTTCGTTTGTGCTTTGTTACTTTTCTTTTCCATTGTCGTTTTTAGATCGCTTTCTTCCAGTCTTTCTGATGGGTAATAAGCAAAATTCTGAAATTTAGAATGATCTTTTTCCATTTCAAATATAAAGCCTCTAAAAAGGAATATTTTAAATTAATATATGACCAAAAGTAAAATGCTTTTCACAAAAAGCCTTAATGATTTCACTATAATTATGTGACAATAATATAATGATATTCTGCAGACAAATCTATGGTTTATGTTACCTCATCTCATTGCATGGTTACAAAGTATAAACCTAAATTGAGCTTGAAATATTGTGTAATCAGCTCTAATTTTTTCTAAAATTCTTGGATATAATATAATGAATAATTTGCAGTGAATAAAGTAATTTTCTTTTCTTTTTCTTTTTTTTTCTTTTTTTTTTAATATGCCCCTCCTCTGCTGAACACATTATATAAAGTCACAATTTTTAGTTCAATACTCAGGTACAGTGGATATATGTGTTTTGGGAGGTTCAGTTTTCTACATAAGCAATAAGTATATCAGCTAAGTATTTTTTTCATAGGAAATCCATAAATTTCTGGGGGATAGATTTCAAGCCCCTAAAAGTGATGAAAAACTTACTTATATCAATGGTGAATAAAAGTATTTCTTTCATATTCCACCATTGTTGCTATTGATCATTAGATTTTTTATCCAGATACATATTTGAGAAATTAAGCTATTTGGATTATTTAAACGTATTTAAGACATTATTTAAAACATTAGAAATTTATTTTTAAAAAATCAATCTTTCTTTTTACTCTTTTTAATCATTTTTCAATACTAAAGTTGACACAATACAAGTTTCGAGAGCCTCTCAAGATAGAGGACTATTGTTGAAATGGTTATGATGAATGAGGTATGTGATATGAATGAAAGAGGTGGTGGTAGGAAGTGTAGATTATGACGATAAAGAGAGTAGATAACCTACTTAAGTCAAGGGGCAATCGTTGAAGTTATAGTGTTTTGGGAAGCATCTGACCATTGCTTACCTGATAGATATTTAAGTCAATAATAATAATGATAATAATAATAATAATTGTTGAGTAGTAAATAGGAAAGGTTGACAAATATGTAGAGAATAAGAAGCAGTTTATTCCAGAGAATAAGAAGGTACACAATTGAGAACACAGACTAATGCAATAAAAAGTAATAAACTTGCTCAGTAAGTGATAGTGTTGTTTAAATAGTCTCAGACCACTCCATCTTGTGAGGGTGTTCAGCTACACTACAACATACCCACTTTTTTGAATTGACTACTTCCTCTGAAAGTTGTACTTTTTCCTTTTAGGGTTTATCTCTATAGTCCATGTAAATTTAATTTCAGGAGTTACTTAGGGCATTGGTACATCGAATAAGTCATAAATAATCTTCATCGGTACTTCCTTCTAGTTATTTATATCTTCCAAGTACCTTTTCCTCATCTGGTTGCGATGTCGCTTAATGGTCTTTTTCAGGTATTTAATTATATATATTAATCTCCTGATTTGTTTATCAATGACACTAGCATTCCAAATCTCTTTCCCATTTCTAAACTGTTTGAAAAAAAAACTTTCCTCCACATATATGGGATTTTGTATCTGTTTTTTCCTTTATCAATTTTTCATTTCCTTTTGTAAACAGTTTATCAAACTCAGATTTTATTTTTCTCGTGAACATTAATTCTTCAGATGACAACCCAAAATTACTTACAAGTACTTGGGTTTGGTGTCACACGATATACCCTTAAAAATTGTAGGATATCGTCAACGGATTTGTTTCCGTCTGACATTTTTAATGCTCGCTTGAAAATGTCTACAAATCTTTCTGCCTGCCCATGAGATCACAGGTGATATGGTGCAATAGTGATGTGTACAATCGAAAAACTTTACAAAAGTCTTTGAACTCTTTTGCCATGAATTGTGTGCTATTGTCCAACACAATTGTATCCAGGATACCAAATCTGGCAAAGAGTTAATTCAAAAAATTAATTGTACTACTGCACGTTGGGTTTTTACATTTTATCACCTCTGGCCATTTCAAGAAACTGTCAACCACAATTAAATAATATTGTCCCTTCATTGGGCCTGCAAAATCTATATGCAGCCTTACCAAAGGTCTGTCCGTCTTTGGCTAAGGGGTAAATTTCACTAGTGGTGCCTTTGCCGCGATTGCACAACCTCTGCATGATTTTACATTTTTCTCTATTTCTTTGTCCGCATTCAACCAAAAAACATAGCTTCTCATTAAAGCTTTCATCTTTGATATTATACCAGGGTGACTGATATGGAAGTCTTTTAATATTCTTTTTTTTCACCACCTATTTGCCATACATCAAAATTCCATCATAGATTGAAAAAATCTTTTCACCATTATTCTTTTTGAACTGTTCATTCATAATTTGTTTCTTTTTCTCTATGATATATTTGTGTCTATTTTGGCTTTGTTCCTGATATCCTTGAGCATCACAAGTAATTTCCATATGGTATTGCACAACAGACTTTTTATTTCCATTTCTATTCTTAGGACTCCTATCAAAGTTTCCTCCAATGGTTCACATAGTTTGGAGATAAGCCCTCTGCATGCCCTAACCTCTTTGATGAAAAGAATTCCATCTTAAAGTTATAATTTAATAATATTGTTCCTTATCTCTGAAGTTGATTTACAGTATGTGTAGGAATCCCTTTTGTGGAACCAAAAATAGACAATAATGGTCTGTGGTCTGTTTGAAGTGTAAAACTTCTTCCATAAATGAATCTATGGAACTTTTTTACCACTAAAATTACCCAAAAGCCTCTTTTTTGATTTAGCTGTACCGTTCAGCTGGCAATAGTCTTTAGCATATGTGCAATCACTTTTACTTGACTGTTGCTTTCTTTGTTTAATATTACAACTCCTAAGCCCAAATTACTAGTGTCACTTGCAACAATATCCTTATTTGGATTGTAATTCACCAGACTAAAGTCTAACATTAATATTTTTTTAAATTTCCTTAAAAGCACTCCAGTTCCATTTAAAATCTTTATTTAATAATTTGTTTAAAGAAGCTCTTAATGCAATCATATTTGGGATAAAATTACCATAGTAATTTGCTAGACCCAAGAATACTTGTTGTGCCAACACATTTGTTGGGGGAAGCATGTTCTTTATCACACTCAACCTCAATGGTATTTTAATTTTATAGTTTTGCCAATAAATGTTACATTTATGTAAAATTTTCCTTCAAAATTTAATTTATTTCCTATAATGCTATGAGCAATTATTTTCGTTGTCAATAAAGTTGGTCTGCCAACATTATTCGAAGTTTGTTCATTTATCAATTGGTATCAATTGGAAATTGATATTGTTCATCTGTACATTTACAAACTTTCTTTTCATTTTTATTTCTTTGTTTTCTATTGTAGTTCAGTTAACTGTATTTTTCATTTTTGACCCTCTTTTTACTTTTAGGTTTTCTACAATGCATATGCTTGTGTCTTTTTTTTATCACAATTACAGCATTCTTTCCTTCTGAATGGATATTCCTTGTAATAAAGAATCTGTCCACAGCTATAACAAGGATTTATTTTGTGGGCAAAATTTTCTTTATATTGTCTTTGTTTAACTGTCTGAATTTTTGACATGTCGCCTTTCTTCAAATTTGCCATTTTCTGTTCATTCACATTCTTCTATGACCCTTTGCAAACTGATTTTTGGATTTTGTTCTAATTTGGACAAAAATTCTGGTTCTAATATCACCATTTTCTGGAGCTGTCAGTCCTTGTACAAAAATCAAGCACTTAAATATATCAGGAGTAAGTTCTTATAATTTGAACTTTTTATACTCTCTATTGACAATCTCGACGAAAGTCAAATAATCCTCCCCATTTCTTTTGTAAAGTTTAAACACTGCCATCTTGTGTTGAATAGAGAACTTTCTCCCCAAAATTGTTTTTCAGAATTAAGACAGTCTCTTCAAAAGATATTTCCCCAGGATTTCTTGGAAGCATGTAGTTTGCATACTTTTTGTGTTCACTTGGATCAGATTTTCTGAGCAACAGACATGTTTTCTTTTCGTCCAACCATGTAACGCAATCTTTTTGAAAAACCTCTTCATAACAGTGAAAATATGCCACAAAAGTTACCTCCTCCACATGACTGTACTTAAGTTTGCCAACTGAATTTATCACTGACTCCTGAGAAAAAGAATTTACATTGCCTTGCTCTTTTTCTCTTTTTAACCCTAACAATTCAAACATTTTTTCAAACCGTTCATTTTGTTTCTCAGAGTGTTCCTGGTTCAAACATCATTGTTCCTCGAACCATTTGTTTTGTTTCTCAGATCATTCATGGTCCAAACGTCATTGATCCTTCAACCGTTCGTTTTGTTTCTGCTGCATTTTCTTCTTCTAAATCATCCATGTTCTTTTGTAGAGACAAAATTTAATTGACCAAACAATTTCCTACTCTCTATTTTTTTTTTTTCCCCCATAAAAATTTACTGAACCAATAAAATTCTTACTTGTTTTGAATATATTAATTTGTTATGCAGACTTGGAATTAATCCAAGGTTGAGTCATCACCAACAATTTCTTGGTATATGACTGTAAATTTCTTTAAACCCGAATTCTTGGTCAGTGTTATTATTACACTGGCAATCTTTACACTCAAAATTTTCATTTCCAGTAAAAGGGAGCACAGTTTAAATAGTCTTAGACCTGCTCATCTTGTAGAGATGTTCAGCTACTCCACAACAATAATATACATCAATATAGTCATAGGTTGAATTCAGTCAAGATTATAGAGTCATTGAGAACTCTATGATCTTGTTGATGGCTACATAGTATGTGTTACGGCATACAGTTTTGAATTCAAAGACTGGTTGCTAAGCAATTTTAGAGAGCACAAACTACCCAGATTTTTAACAGCTTGTGGGGGGAGAAGAGATTAATTCATATCTTTCCCAACGCTATTTACGCAAAAGTGGATGTAATAAACTCAACTAGAATTTGAATTTGGCTCACCAATTTCTTGTTCCTAGCCACTAACCATTACACCAGCTGCACATCCTTCAAGACATTTAAGAAATGATTTAAGTATTTATTTAATTTAGTTGAACTTGTTATTTAATACATTATTTAAAACATTATAATCATTCCTCTTATTTTTTTGGCTTACAACCATATCATGTTGAAACATTAATTCCCATATGATCAACAAAGTTAAACAATGTCAAGCCTGGTCAGTACCAAGATGCTTGACCACTTGGGAATACCAAGTGCTGTAAGCTTGGATTTGCAGATGATGTAATGGGTAACAACTTAGAATTGTTAACCGGAGAGCCAAGTTCCAATTTTATTCTAGTTCATTATATTCACTTACATGCAAATACTCTTGGGAAAGGTATGAATCCACCTATTCTCCTCCCAGCTATGGGTTAATTAGTAAACTTTGTATCATTAAATCATTATTATCTCCCCAAAATTATTACAATCTTTTTTTTTTTTTTAAATCAATTCACCCTCTGCAAGATGATAATACCACTAAGACGCAAGGAGCTACTGGGAGTGAAAGAAAATGAAAATACTTTAGAAGGAACCTGAAACCCAATAATAGTATCATTTTCAGAGTTTAGGTGGAAATGTTATAAGTAGAGTTAAAGTAGAATTCAACAGGAACCTGAAACCCAATCCTAAACGGAACAATTGGTTAAAACTCTACTCCTTCAGTATCTATATATATTTCTGAGATGAGTTATTATGTATACTATTTACATTATTCGGACTTTTGTCCTCATCCTTGTCGCCATATTTATTACAACATTTCAGCCCTTCATCATCTGTCTATATTTATGAGATGAGGTATTATGTACACTATTTACATTATTTGGACTATTGTCCTCATCTTTGTTGTCATATTTATTACAACGTTTCAGCCGTTGCACACTCTCACCTTCTTCAGTATCTGTCTATATTTCTGAGATGAGGTATTATGTACACTATTTACATTATTCGGACTATTGGCCTCATCTTTGTCACCATATTTATTACAACATTTTGGCCTCTCATTATCTGTCTATATTTCTGAGATGAGGTATTATGTACACTATTTACATTATTTGGACTATTGTCCTCGTCTTTGTTGCCATATTTATCACAATGTTTTGGCCATTCAGTATCTGTATATTTCTGAGATGAGGTATTATGTACACTATTTACATTATTCAGACTATTGTCCTCATCTTTCCTCATATTTCTTCAAGGACACATGGCACAGTGGATAAAGGCATTAGTTAGATCCAGTGACAAGACACAAAGAGTGTGAGTTCAATACCTGGTTAAGGTGGTGAAGAACTTGGAGAGGGAATTAAGGAGGAGATAACTGACATCCATTAGACATGGCACGTGGAACTAGGACCATCTACCCCAGTGAGTTAAATAAACGGTTCAGTTCGACATTCCAACCATCTGAAGAAAGCCGGAGCGTACAATGGATGAAATGTTGTAATAAATATGGCAACAAAGATGAGGACAATAGTCAGAATAATGTAAATAGTGAACTCTACTCCTGTTCAAAAGATGAGGAAGGAGTGTGAACCAAATGATAGGTAAACATATCTACTCCTATTGAATCTAAAACTATTTTCTGGCTTTAAATAACCTGCAAAAGGCTGATAAGCCATAAAAAATCAAATCAATCTTATTTTTCATTTTTTAATCTGAAGTTATGAAATGGTTGCCCATTAAGTACTAACCAAACAAAATGTCGATTTAGTAGAACCAATGTTACCAATATGTTAATGTCAAAGGCTTTTCACATCTGAAAATTAATTCCTTTGAATAATATTATTTAAATTTTTTAATTCTTAGTTGCTCCAGTAAAATCTATCAGTCTATCTTTCTATTTTTCTTTTATTTCACAGTCAACGAGAGGCACAACAAGAAGCAAAACACTACCTTACCGAATACCATTCAAAGAACTGTAAGTTTTGCCAAACACACAGCTTTTTGTTTGATAACAATGTTTTTTTGTTTTGTTTTTTTTTTTTTTTCAAAGAAATATACAGAACTAGTTACCACTTACATTTCAGATATTATGGGCACCTTGGTATGGTGTAATGGTTAGCAAGTTTGTCCTGCTAGAACATTTATGAGTGAGTAGTGAGTTCGATCCTCACTCGGTGCACCATACTTTCGGCCTTGTGCCACATCTAAGCTACACTTAGAAAATCATTATATTCCAGATATTACCTATGTCTAATAAGGTGTCATGTTTCTAGACATAGTTCCCTTTAATTTTTATATAAATATGCTCAGTCATAACTATCTTCCGACCTATTGCCTCAAATTATCTAAGTATTCACAAATCTATTAATGGTTCTTTTGTGATCCAAACTCTCTATCATCAAATGAGAATGAATGAAATTAAAAGCAAAACTTTTGACATGGTTAGAATTTGTATGTCATTGTAGCATTGTATAACTAGAGAACAACTAGCGAACATAGGGTGGCTATACCTAGCAGACCCGGTTGCTATTCAGGACATGGAGAACTGTACTATGACTACTAATACACAGAAAGATATGTAAAACATACTAGTCATAACTAATATTTAACCACAATCCCCTTTATCGTATAATTTTGAAAATAATTAATATTATGATTTATGCAAATTGAAATAAGATCTGATGAGAAAATGAAGCTTTGTTTTTCTTCATTCATCTGTCACAAGAAAATCATTAGCTCTTGCAAACTTGAGTTTATTTTGCTGATAAGATGAAAGTGCATTATAAAACATTAATATAAAGAAACCGTTTTGCAATATGACACTATTTGAACATTAACTCATTCCTAAAAGCTTAGTCAAATATTTAATAAATACTTTACATTTTTGGGATAAAAAATAATACTTGGCAAAATTTTCTTGGGTAAAATTCTTGCAATATATATGGTTGACTGCTCATGTCTGAGTATACCTGCCTGCTGGAAGGACTAGCTAATCCTAATTGCAGACAGCTGCTCAGGCATATTTGTGTTTGTTCAACACCCACAGACTTAACCTGTGGTTTGTACTGCAACTATGCTGACCTTAGTTACAGTTTCTGGGAGAGAGCACATAATCTGGTTTGATCAATATCTTTGAACAAGGCCAATATGTTCAAACCTAGGTTATAATGACTTGTGACCTTCTGCTAACACAACCACTGACAGCAGCCTTAATATATTTCAATAGAAATGTGAGCAAATTTCTTTGGTAGGAAATCAATATAATTGCAGTCTGGGATGATACTTTGTATGATTTTGAGAATCATCAGTGGAAGACAGAATCCATTGATTTTGTTCTTAGGACAGTCTTAGGGCCAATCTTTTCATCAGGTGTTTAATCTGTAAGCAAATAGATCGACCTATGTCTGAAGAAGGCGGTACAATGAATTAGCCAAAACATTGTAGTAATAACAATAAAAATGAAATCAGTTCACTTGCCCAAACAGTTCTTGAAATTGTAAAATATATTTTGCTTTTAAAATTTGATTACAACCCTGCATGCAAGCTGCTAGTGGCCCACTGACATACCATTGATGGCAATGCCAGCGGTCCTCTTGTGGCAGCCACCAGTGCACATCTAGCAGTCTGACAGTGGTAACATTGCCAAGACAAACACACCAGCAGGTCGCTAGCAGGCCACCAGCGGCAAACGCTATTGGCATGCCAACCAGTGGCAGATTGGTGGCTTGCATGTAGGGATTTAATGACAGAAAAATATCAGGTCATTCCATAAGTAAGATCCCAAATCAGATATTGACAGATTGATATTTTCTTTTAAAACTGGATTATATTTAACAATGAAAATATATCAGTTCATCCCATATGTAACCTCATTAATTCTAGAGTTGCCATTTAGTCATTTAGGAATCAAATTAATGACATCTATATTGATGGCAAAATTTTAAATCATTAATTTATATCTGCTAATCTTCACTGAAACATCTGTTGTTGATGGCTACTGTTTAAAGAACAGCCCAAAATGAACCTCCATGCAAAGTATGTTGGGATTATGTTGGGGTGGACTACTTTGAGTTGCTACCTGTCTATTATGATTATAGCATGTCAGCAGCAAGAATGTTTAAGCACTGCTTTGAAGAAGAAAAAAAAGATTCAGTTTGATTAGCTGTAAAGATGTGGCATTTCATAAGGATAATATATCGTCCTATACAGTGAAAGATCACATCTGCAAAAGCTGAAAAATGGTGTCTAAAAAAAAAAAACTTCCATATTCTCCAAACCTTGTTCCTGTTTATCACCAATTCTGGAGTTTACAGAACCATCCTGATAGATGAGTTCTTCTATGTGCTGTGTCCTTTCAGGACGTGAGCAGTCATGGCCCTCCAAAACTCCCTGTCATCTGTAGCTAGTGCTTAGGGTGTTTGCTAACAACATTGTGTCATCTGCATATCTTATGTTGTCAAGAGTGTGTCTGGTAGGATTTCTAATTCTCTCAAGATAACTTTGCTGCAAAGGTTGAATAAATCTGGTAAGAAGACACATCTTTGTCTTAAACTCCTTTCTATTTTTGTATATTTACTGAATTAATTTTCTATCTGAATGCGGAGGGTTTGCTCCCAGTATAATTTCCAGATTATTCTGATATCTTTCCCAAATGAATAAAACTTTCATTTGGGCAAGATAACAGAATAATCTTGTACTTGTACTCTTAATAATATTTTTTCTGACTATAAATTTAAACATTGCTTATGGGATGTTCTGATATATTTTCCATCTTTATATGTTATTCTAAGAATAATTTTTTCTTTTGCAGTCATCACAACGTCTCCAATTTAAATTTCAAAGTAAAACCTTCAGCACAACCAAGAAAGATTCGATCAACCAGAGAAAATTGCTGTGGAATTGAACTCAGATCAAAATCTGTAAACATCTGAAGATTGCCAAGTAGTCTCCATGAATTTATCCTCTTTATTGTCAGTCAGCCTACCAGAGATAAGAGATGAACACTATTTTGCTAAAAGCAATCATTGCTTTGTGATTTTGGCACCATTCTTTCTGTCAAACATTTGTGCTTATCCTTATCACCAATCTTTCAAATTGTTGGTTGTGACGTGATATTTGAATGTTTGGGTCATAGTCATATCTTGGAATTTTGCTAGAAATTCATTAATACTTTTTTGGGCAAACTGCTGATGATCTCATTTGACCCCCACCTATTGAATCTTAAACCAATATCAAAAAAATATTTATTATCATTGATTGATTACAAAGATTATCAATTGGTCAGGATATACTCTTGATCCTTGTGAAATGAACACATATTTCAGATTGTTCAATTTTGGAGTCTGCAGCAAAAGACAGTTTTTCTGTAACTATTTATTCCTTATTGGATAATAGAATTTCTGAACAGTTTCTTGCTGATTTGTGTATTTCTGTGATTTTCTGAAAAACATAAAGGAACCATATTTGATGGAGAATGTGCAAACCTTGTCATATCAGGTGAAAAGGAAAACTACTTCCTCCCACATAATGCTTCGTTTTTAGGTAAAACATAAAACCAGGAATGTTATTCAAGAAACTAAGAGAAAAGTGAAGTTCTTGTTAATGTGAATTGGCAAGATTTCTTTGGTTGAAATTCTCAAAAAGCATTTTTTGACTTTGCTGAATTTGCCATTTAGTGATTGTTTAATTTTGAAAAGAGAGAACCTAAAAAATGGATTATCAGGAATGGTTTGTCTTGAACTCTGCATATTCTCCCTCCAGAATCCAATACAATCATTTTTTTGTTTATTTTATGACAAGAAAAGTGCAATCAATAATTGATATGTTAGTGTGCCTTTAAAATCAACAATTTGAACAGATGATATTTCAGCTCTCACCAATGATCATGCATTTGAGAGAACAACAAGTTAGTATATCCATTTCTAGATTCTTAGCATCAGGTTTTTTATGATTATCATGTAGAAAGTTCCGGATGAGTAAATATCTGGATTTGCTATCAATGAAAAGTATTTTAGATCACCAAAGTTAAATGATACTGATTCTGGTTTTTCTGGCTTGAGAATCACAAGTGTGTTGAAATAAAACCTTTACTGTTGATAGAGAAAATCTTAGCAGCTGACAGATCAGGCATTGAAAAGATTTTTTTTTTTTTTTTTTGCACAATCATTTTGTGCCTGGTTATTACTAGGGTAAATAATCATTTCAAAATATCAGTCACATTAAATTCAAACACTGGTGTTTCTTGAAAGAACAGCATGTCCCAAGCACAGGGAAAGAGGAGGAAAGCCAGTAAATGCAGACTTGAGCCCAGGGAAAGAGGAGTAAAGGCAATCTCAAGCCCAGGGAAAGAGGAGTAAAGGCAATCTCAAGCCCAGGGAAAGAGGACTAAATGCAGACTTGAGCCCAGGGAAAGAGGAGTAAAGGCAATCTCAAGCCCAGGGAAAGAGGAGTAAAGGCAATCTCAAGCCCAGGGAAAGAGGAGTAAAGGCAATCTCAAGCCCAGGGAAAGAGGAGTAAAGGCAATCTCAAGCCCAGGGAAAGAGGAGTAAAGGCAATCTCAAGCCCAGGGAAAGGGGAATAAAGCCAGTCTCAGGTCCAGGGAAAGATGAGTAAATGTAGTCTCAAGCCCATGGAAAAAGGAGTAAAGGCAGTTTTGAGCCCATGGAAAAAGGAGTAAAGGCAGTTTTGAGCCCAGGGAAAGAGGAGTTGTAAACAACAGTGTTTTATTAAAATAAATTAAGATCTCTTTGTTTAACTGTTGATTTGACAACCAAGAAAGATTTTTCTTTAATCTTTTTTTTTTCATATATATGTAGACTAATTAATATTAAAATGCTCCTCCACAAAAAAAAATTATACAATTCATGGCCTATTACATTATAGCCACCAAAAGTGGTCCTCATTCATTGAACTAAGAGTCATCTTATGTAGCTGCTTATGTGTATTTCCCCTTATTGAGGAAAATGCTTTGATGAACTGATCATCACTATTGACAGCTGGACTGTTGGCAACATCAAACTAAGCTAGCAAAGAAACAAAAATGTTTAACAGATTCAGTGCCAAAGCAATTTAATTTTCTAATGTCCTTCTTTTGGAAATTTGTGCTTTGTCTTCATTTTGTCCTCTGCACACCATTGTGATTAATACCTTTTTTCTAGTGAGATTATTTAGACTTGGGAGGATCTGTATCGTTTTTTGTTTTTTTTCTTGGCCCATATATATTGCAAAAGAAATGTCACCGAAGATGTTAGTAAGTGCATTTTTTTTAAAAAAAGATATTTAATGATAAAAAATTGTCTTTATATATATATATATATATATATATATATATATATTAGGACCTTGAATAAGTTCTCACTGATTTTTAATGAAAAATAATGTTTTATTTACAAAAATTAGTAAGAAACATGTCACTCAAAGTATTGTCCATTGCTAGCCACTACTTTTTCAAATCTTTCTGACAGCATTTGAATTCCACATCAGAAAAATGAGATATTTTGAGGCTAACTATGACTTGACCATTTTTTTGGCATCTTCATAAAACTGAAATTGCTGCTCAGCCAGGCCATGTGCCATCGATCAGAACAAGTGATAATTGGACTGGGCAATGTCTGGTGAATATGGCAGATGGGGTAGGACTTCCCATTTAAGCATTTCCAAGTAGGTTTTCACCCATTTTGCAACATGTGACCTAGTGTTGTCATGTTGCAAAATCACTTTGTTGTGTCTCTGCTCCTATAGCGGCTATTTATTTTTTTTTCAATGCTCGGCTCAAATGCATCACATGTAGTTGATAGTGATCTCCTGTGATGGTTTTGGTCGATTTGAGCAGATCATAATAAACTACACTCAGCTGATCCCATCAAATGCAGAACAGAAGCTTTGAACCATAGATATTCGGCTTTGCTGCCCATGTTAATGCATGGCCAGGCTAACTCCAGGATCTTCTACGCTTAGGGTTATCGTAGTGTATCCACTTTTCATCGCTGGTCATGATTCGATGCAAAAAACCTTTCCTTTTCTGCAATTGAATCAGGTGTTCACACATGACGCCAATCGACATCACTTGACTTCAACTCATACAGCACCCAATGTCATTGCTTTTGAATCATTCCTAATGCTTTCAAATGTTTCAAGACTGTTGTGTGATCAACTCCTAATAATTCTGCAAGTTCAGTTTGCACCTGACATGAGTCTTCATAAAGTAATGCCTCCAAATCTTCATCTTCAAATTTTTTCGGTGCACCAGAGCGTTCTTTATCGTCAACATCAAAATCATTATTTTTGAAGCATCTAAACCGATCTCAGCTTGTTGAGACTTATGGCAACATAAGTCTCAACAAGAATTCTGTAAGCTTTAGCTGCAGATTTCTTTTGAATAAAGTAATGCAGTAAAATTCCTTGCAAATAAACTTTCTTTGGCACGAAATCCAACATGTTTAACACTAAGAAAAACAAAGTTGTTTACATTTTGGTGAAATGACATACACTGAATTTCAAGTTTACTTATAGTACTTCTTTCTAGATGCATTATCATCTGAAACTACACGCATGCAATTCTGGGAACACCATATGTTGGAAAACAGCGAGAACTTATTCAAGATCCTAATATATATATATATATATATATATATATATATATATATATATATATACAAAATAAAGACAAATGGAAAAATTTCTTTATCAGTGCATTTCATCCCCTGAGGGACTTTATCAAGGTAAACGTGAAATGCGTTGGCAAACAAGTTTTCTTTTTGTCTTTATTTAGACTATCTTTTTACAGATATATTTTATCTGAATTTTTACACACATATATACATTTATATATATTGCTGGGAATAAATTTTAAAATATTTCAAATAAATAATGAAGTTTAATATTCATATTTTTAAATTTTAAAAAAATAAATCAATGATATTTATAAATCTTTTATAAGAGGAATAGTGAATAAATACTAAATTAACGCACCAATTAAAGAGAATGACTTGTGATTATAGTTAATTTTTCTCATTTTTTCTGATGAACTTGTTAAATGCAGTGTGGTATCTATTATACATTTTCTTGTGTACAGATACTACACTGATTGAATATTTAAGCATACTCTCCTGTGGGTAGATTTTGACACTATGGTCAGTTTTATGCATCCTAATGATGCAATGTGGAGATGCTGCCACAGTGTTTCTTGCTTTATCATGCCCAATAACAAAAATATGTCTGAAAGTGAACATATACTAAAATTTGATCTCTTTTTTTTTTTTTTTTTCTCATCCCATATATGTCACAAAAAAAAATGCCACCGAAGATGTTAATAAGATCAAAACCAAGAAATTATTCACTGATCTTAAGTCAAACTGCTGGGTAGCAACACTTTGATACTGGGCAGAATGCACAAATACTAAACTCAGTTTCTTAGCTTAGGGCTGAAGATTGACACTTTGATCCTCGGCAGAGCAGACAGATTCTCTGATCCTTGGCAGATGTGTTGATCTATATGTAAATAATCCCTTCATTTTTGATGGGTAGTATGTTAATATATTTGAGTCAGCTAACTTCAAAAGCATAGCCACAATAATCAAACAGTGTAGATTGATTTTAAAAACAATGTTGTTATAATAGTAAAATAATTTCATCACACATACACTTCTGCTAAAATTGCTTGTTCTTATCTGACGTGTTCCCAGCAAAAGGGAATGGGAAAGTGGTATAATAATGGCTCAAAATGAGAAATCAAAGGACTACGGTCAAATTCCAGTCAGGGAAAGGTATGAATCAATCTCCCCCTCCCCAACTTATGGGTTAAATAGCAGGGCTAGTATCTGGAAAAATATTATCTCCCAAAAATTGTTAATGTAATATTCCCAAACACAAAAAAGAATTATTCTTACATTGCAAAATATATTTTATCTTTACATAGCCCACAAATGATCAATAAATCCTAAAAAAAAAACAAATCAATCCATGATAGCAAAAATTCACATGCTCTTTTTATGTATTAGCAATTAAACAAAAATAAATTTTTGAATTTAGTTTAGAAAAAAAAAGCATTCAATGTTCATTTTTTAGGTTAATAATGTTTAGAAAAAAGCATGACAAAATTATAAGTCCATAAACTGGAGACATTTTTGGGAATACCCTTCTCTTTCTATCTATCTATATATATATATATATATATATATATATATATATATATATATAATTTTAAAATTTGCTATATTTATGAGGGAAGAGCATATTTAGTTCAATATTGGAGAAAGAGCAAATATTAAGCTATAAACAGTGTGGACATAAAATCAACACTGCATATTGACTAGCATTTACCTTTGTTAAATAGTTATCTGATCATATTTTGTATATTCTTTAATTTTTTTGTTTGTTTTTGCTTCAAGCACCAAATACCTGAATATCATTTTTTTTTTTTTTTCATGGAATATATTTTCCCAAATCTCAGGTTTTGAACAAACAGAAGGTGAATTTTTTTTTCCAAATTTAATATTTATTTAAATGAAAGAATGTTATATAAAGGTGATTGAATGGGAATTAAAACATTTTTTTCTATATTAAAATCTTTTTACAACAAATAAATATAAACCTGACAAAGAATGTATTAATGTCCTTTATTCATTATTTTTTCTTCACAGATTGTCAAGTGTTGTTTAGGCATGAATTGCAAAAAGGTATGAATAATGTCAGTTTCACTTGTTAATCATTTGCTGCTTTATGTCAAGGAATATCGCATACTTGTTTATTTCTTCATTGTTGCAAATACCTATAAAGACAATGTTACCAGTCATCATGTTTGGTTCTGCTGGTTCAAGTTCCTGCAAAAGCTCAATTGGAATTTATTTGGGAAGCTCAAGATCAAATGATGGCACCAAATATCTTTGGCCAGCATCATCCCCATTCTCTTCCTCATCTTCCAAAGCTCTTTGGCCAGCATCTTCCTCCATCTCTTCCCCATCTTCCTAAGCTCTTTGGCCAGCATCTTCCTCCATGTCATCCTCATCTTCCAAAGCTCTTTGGCCAGCGTCATCCTCCATCTCTTCCCCATCTTCCTAAGCTCTTTGGCCAGCATCTTCCTCCATCTCTCCCTCATCTTCCAAAGCTCTTTGGCCAGCGTCATCCTCCATTTCTTCCCCATCTTGCTAAGCTCATTGGCCAGCATCTTCCTCCGTCTCTTCCCCAGCTTCCAAAGCTCTTTGGCTAACATCATCCCTCCATCTCCTTCCCATCTTCCAAAGCTCTTTGGCCAGCATCTTCTTCCATCTCTTCCCCATCTTCCAAAGTTCTTTGGCCAGCATCCCCCCCCCCATTAAAAACCTCTGATCTTTCAACATTTTCAGTTTTTCTTTTGATTGAAGCAATTTGTTGATAATATGTGGCAAGATTTTCCCATGAAGCATCCACATTGATGGGCCTACACGAACAGTTTTATCTCAGAACATGTAATCCTCTGAAGAATGCAGTGCATTCGTCACCCACACTCACTTCAAAGCAGTATTCACTTTTATCATGCTTATCCTCTTGGTTCAGTTAGGTGATGATATCTTGTTTGCATTTTCAACATATCTTGTTAACTTTTTAAGCAGCTTCAGTTTTTTGATATTCCTTTTTCTGTTCTTGGCACAAGTGAGTATCTTTAACCAGTACAATGCCAATAATATCACTGCTTTTCCAAATAGCATCCCCTACATGAGGCATTAAATGCACAGATTAGATTGATTTTGCACATAGATTTGCACAATCTGCATGGCTTAATATATATTGATTTCTGAGATTCTGAATGCTACCAAGTTTATGCTTCAACAGGTATGAGAGCCTTTTGGAGCCCATTGCTATTTAATTCCATTAAGCATATTCATTTGAGGTGGTCATTTGTCAGTAGCTTTAAATACAAAGTCGAGCAAAAAGATTGATACCTGTTCATTGGAAACCTGTTTGAAGATGGAAACTTGCTCTCTTGACAACTGCTTTTTGATTCTTGAATGTCAATGTAGCATGTTGCACACTGCTTTCATTCCATTGTAGAGGCATTTGACTTCCATTTCTAACGGAGGCATTTGATCCCCATTTCTAACGGAGGCATTTGATCCCCATTTCTAACGGAGACATTTGATCCCCATTTATAACGGAGGCATTTGATCCCCATTTCTAACGGAGACATTTGATCCCCATTTCTAACGGAGGCATTTGATCCCCATTTCTAACGGAGACATTTGATCCCCATTTCTAACAGGCATTTTCTCACTGTTTATAGCAGATGAATCAGCACCAACATTTTTTATGAAATATCGCCATATATTTTACAAATGATTCTCAACCTGTACAATACACTGATCTTTTGAGATTGAAAAGATTTTGTTTTGAAATTCACTAGCACTCTATACTTTTCTTTCAGCCATGATTTAGGAAAATGGAGTTTTTCTTCTTCACTTCTACATGGATTTTGCTTAAACTATTTTTCATATAATTTACAAGCCTGCAAAACGAAAAGGCCTTTTGGTAATCTTGCATAGATCAACAAACCCTTTAAACATTTTTGCTCGTAACTCATATGCCTTACATTTACAACCACCTTCAGCAGTACTTCAATCTTTTTTCTTTTTTTACCAGAATTTTCTAATTTGCTTCTTCAAGTTTTTAATAGCAATGTTTAGCAATTTTCAAAGTGGAAAGAAACAATGCTAGATTGTACTCAAGTTGGCGTAAAGAGAACAAACTGCTTTGGCAAGATATCTTTGCTTTTGTATGTCAGGAAAATGTCTTTTTTGTTTAGCATTCCAACGTATTTTACTTTCAAATCATTTATAATTCCTGTTCATATTCAGTTTTACATTTTTGTACAACAGCTGCAATGGCTTGCGTTCCTTCAATAGAATCAAGAGGCACCTCCAAGTGTTCATTTTTCAGTCATAACTTTTAAAGGGTTTATAAAATGAAGGAAGACAGCCTATTACAAAACTTAAATTGATTTGTTATTGTAGTGGTAGTCTCATTCAAATTTGTGAAGAATGGAAACTATAAAGTATAGTATCTCCCCAACTCAAGAATACGAAAGTGGTCCATATTCAGTTGGGGTGACTACTTAATTGAGTATCGACCATTACAATATACTACTTTACTACAGTTATGTTATGGTGAAACACACCTATTCTATAGTTAATAGACTCTCCCACCTAATATAAATAGGAGTAGTAAGAGAAACGAGGGTCAGTCGATGTCGGATGACAGTAGTCGACAGTCAAATACGAAAGTAGTCAGCGACCACAAGATTACTCTGCGTAATACCTATTATATCAAGTTCCTAATGTTTTGTACGTCAAACTATTTAGGACCGATTTAGTACAAATACAAACCTCCACTGCGAAATAACTCCATAACAAGTTATGATTCATTATTTACACTCAGACTATTGTCCTCATCTTTATTGTTGTTATCACAACATTTTGGCCACCGTGCCTTCTAGTATTCATCAGGTTTATATTGATTCAGATAACCTTCAGGGAATTTCAAATTAAACCCTTTATTTAATTTACAGGGTAGACTGTTCTTGAGTAAACACAGAAGAACATGAGCAAGAACTGTGTGTACTCCATTCCTTGCAGCTGTAGCAAAGAATATAAAAGGGAAACAATCTGCCCCTTAAACGTAAGGCTGGAGGAACATTGAAATGCCATAGTGAAAGGTGAGAATGAAATCAGGGCTGACTGATCAAATATGGAGGGAAAGGGGGTAATCATCAGCCCCTGTGGAATGAAGTGAAAATACTGGATAAGGAAGAACACTGAAAGAATCAGCACATATGATAGGCTATGAAGATCTCTTTAGTAGACCTAGTGTAGAAATAAATACGATATGGGAGCTGTTAATAAAGAAAGAGACAAATGACAGGAATTCTTTAGCAGCTGTCATAACAAAAGATAAAAAAGCTTCAGTGAATGCAGTCAAACATGACAAACAGTAACAGTGGATTAAAGAATTAGTTGAACTTGGTCATATTTCATTCCCTGTAGGTTACCCATATTATTCCTTCTTTACTAAGTTAATACATGTGTTACATCCTGCTATTACCTCAGTTAAATAATAGATCATTCCATTGTGATTTCAAGGAGAGACAGAAGAAGGGTTCTGCTTGGAATTCATTCCCTGTAGGTTACCCATATTATTCCTTCTTTACTTACTAAGTTAATACATGTGTTACATCCTGCTATTACCTCAGTTAAATAATAGATCATTCTGTTGTGATTTCAAGGAGAGACAGAAGAAAAAGATATATCAATGATACTGTTTGGTTTTTGTGGAAAAAAATGTTTTTTGCTTCATGGCATATCAACCTTAATGGGTTATTTAATGCCAAATTCTTATTTTATTTCATTTTTGGAGATAATAATGGTTTAGTGGTACAATTAACCCCAAAATTAGAGAAGAAGTATTAGATTGATACTTTTGCCAATGATATTTGCCCATAAGGGAATATAATGAACCCAACAGGAATTAGAACTCGGCTCTCCAATTAACAATTCAGCGCATTATCCATTACACCACCCATAAATCCAAGCTTACAGCACCTCGTATTCCCAAGCAGTCACCCATCTAGGTACTGGCTAGGCTCGACATTGCTTAACTTCAGTGATTGTATAGGAACAGGTGTTAGCTATAAACCTAGTGGAAAAAAGAAAGCATATGTAAGAATAAGAAAGAAAGGAGTAGATAGAGGAGGCGATAAGGCTGTCATGAGTTTAGCGTCTGTTTCACTGAAATGGAAAACATTTTAGATTTTTAATATTTTCATTTGTACCCTCTTACTTCTTTAAATAATGACCTGCATTCATATTCATGATTGTTATTGCAATATTTGGTTAAAATTGTTAAGCTCAAATATATAACAATGCAATAGGAGAATTTTCACAGATATTTTAGTTGTGAAACTCACATGAAGTTTATTCAAGCATTCAGTTAAGAATTATGATTCATCAGAAAATTCAAATAGGAAAACAGTGAAATTTTCATGGGTCCTGTTGATAAATATTTAATTTAATATGGCTCAGTAGAAAATTAATTATTTAAATTCTTATTCATTCAATTTAAAAAAAAAAAAAAGAAGCTTTATTGATATTTTTGGATTTATGCAAAGATGGAGTGAAGGTCACATATCAACCCACATGTTATTTGAAAATTGGCTTTTTTTTATCTGAATATTTTTAGAGGATTTATCAATTGAACATTAATAAAACAACACGGGCATCAGACCATATATTTGAAAATGTTAATTTTCTCAGTTCTTTTTCTTTTTCTTCAATTGTAATTACTGTATGATGTTCCCCATTGAAGAAAGGGTTTTTTGGGGGGGTTTTCAGTGTACACAATATCATTTTAAACACTGACCGCCTCCCTTCTCTCTCACACACATATGCACATTTTAATTTGATCTTTGAAGTTGATTCTGTTTTGAGGAATTATTTTGCATATTAGTGATTGTTATTTAATATTCTCAGAACCAGGTTATAGATATATTGATGCCTTGATAACAACAAAACCTAGAATTTCCATCATTATTAATATTTTTCTATTAATGTTTTTATGTTAATTATTCTGATGAGTTTTCATCTTTAGTCCCTCGACATTACGAATTTAAACATCGTACTAGATTGGCAACTAGGTCTCATCATTTTATAGTTAAAATGGCAAGATGTAACTAACTTATATGTTAACAGTTTTTTCTCTTGAACTTCTCACTTGTAGAACTCTTTTCTGGCTTCTTGCTTTCCAGTCATGTTTGATCTGCAAAGATTTAAATTCAATGTCAATCATTATCTTTTGTCTTCTTAATTCCTGATCTTTTATTGTTCTTTCTCCTTAAAAATGTTTTTCTTTCATACTCTGTAATCCTTTGTACCTTAGTGGCATTATTACCATGTTTGGGGTGAAATTGTTGCCGGTCGTATGCTGAGCGAGGTGTATCAGAAGGTGAATTTTTATAAGGTGAAAGTTATGCATGTTTGCAATTGGATTATCCCACAACAAATAGATTACAAATGAACATAAGGACAATTGCATATCAAGGAATGACTGAAGAACGTGATTAGAGATCAACAATAAAGAGATTTTTATATACAATACACATGCAAAGAGAAACAGAATTTTTGTTGGTTTGGTAATTGAGATAATGTTGTGAAAAATGTTTGTGTAGAATTGTGGTAAGTAAATGCTGATGCTTTTGGTTTGTTATTAAAATTAAAATAATTTTTATTTCTGCATAGTAAAATATCAAAATGTATTGTTCAACTGTTAGTGTGTGTGTGTGTTATGAGTCAGAATTAAAGTTGCTAAGAGTTGTTTGCCTTTAAACTGATAGGCTGAATTGATGAATGTACAATTACTTTGACGTAGTGAAAATGTTCACTCTTTAAGGCAATTGTAGGTGATGAATATCCACGCAGACACTGGTTATTTGAATGCTGCGTTGAGTTTGTTGAGAAACTAAGTGGTTGCAAGTCAGTAAATTGAACAGCGTGGAGTTTGTGTGGATCTGTTGCAATTTGATGACTGACTGACTTGAATTGAGTCATGTGTTTGTTTATATAGAGTTGGGTGTTTAAAATTCAGCTCCAGGGACCTTAGGTGGGAAAAGGTTCTGTTGTGACTTTGCTACAATTTTAACCAATTGAAGATTGAATTTTACTGAAACGAAATATAGAAGGAAATATTTTGCTGAAAGGGGTGGAAGGTTAATATGGAAGATTCCACAAAGTCATTTAAAAAAAAAAAGATTTACTGTTTTTAATTTAATAACAGCATCTCTACTTCTTTATGTTTTGTAAATACTAGAAACATCAGAATTAAGACAATGGAAAAATATGACAGAAATCTGAAGGTGCAGTGAAATAGCAAAAGTTGTCTTTCAAAAGCTAAGCAAGGTATTAAGACACAAGGAAATTTCATTAGAAACAAAGAAAAGAATGCTGGATTGTTATCAATTTTTCGATTTAGCAGTGAAGGCTGAGCAATTTCCTCACAGATGAAGAGGAGCCAACAGAGATGTGGTTTTACAGAAGGATGCTGAGAATACCATGAACTGAACATGAGAGCAATGGGGATATTTTAAGAACAAAAAGGTCACTTGTACTTGGAAACATTTGAAAATGACACATAGTATGGAAACTGTGTGATCTTGTGTAAATAGCAGAACAGGAACTGGGAAGACAGACAAACGATAGGAAGTTGTGGAGAGCCATGATCAGCCATATCCTGAAGAGACATGGCATATAAAAAAAAGGAAAGTAATTTTGGTAATCTTTAGCCTGCCAAAAAATGTTGTGTCAAAAGGACAGTTTTTCCTTTGATACCGCTATTATTTTAACTACCTTCACTCCTCGGCAATGTTTATTGTTTTAAAAAGCGATGATTAGATTTTTGTTTTTTAAACATTCAACCCCAAGCAAGGAAGCCACTAGCACATAAAGGGTTACAGAGAGTTGGAGCGAGGATGAAGAGAATGTTAGGGGATAGATCAGGGCATCTGGAGACGTCGATTGACACTACATTTAAATAGCTGGAGATTATAGCTATCAGGAAAACAAGAAATGGGAAGGGAGTTCCACAGGCGAGAAGTGCGAGACATGAAGCTATTGGAGTAGAAGAGACCGCTACATTTAACAGTTTCGACAGTGAAAGGGTGATAGCGAGATGTCAGCCTAGTTGAACACTTAAATTCAGGAAGTCTGGGAACCAGTGAAAGCAGCTCGTTGGAGCAGTTACCATGAAAATATTTGTAAAAAAGACAGAGGGAGGCAACAGCACGTCTGTGAGAGAGCGGCTGCAGACGAGATGCCAGATCAGGGCCCATTACATTGCATATCCGTCTTTGGATTTTATCAAGGACCTTGAGGCAATTAGAAGGGGCTCCAAACCATATATGACAGCAATACTCCATGCAAGAGCGAATGGTTGATTTGATGAAAGTGAATTTATACATTTTTTTCTTGAGCAAGATTTTTGTTGCTTCAGCAATCCTATGAACTCTCTTGTAATCCTACCAAAACCAGAAAAGATCATACCTATGTATGCTATTCTGTTATAACGGGATGGTAACTCAATTTCAACGTTTTCCTGTATGAAGGAATGAACAGCAGTCATGTGTCCTGGTGTGAGACTACCCACCTCTGCAACTCGTTGCACAAAGATATAGACCCCACGTCGTAGAATTTCTGTGCGGCGGATCGAGCGAGAGGTAGGCTCACAGGCGAAAGAAAAACACAACTACAAACTTGGGTAGGACGAAAAGAGGAGGGAGGGCGTGTGACCTTTTGTGGATGATTAACTCTGGGCTGATTCTCGGCTGTCAAAAAAAAAAAATATCTTAACTTTAAAACTAACAATGTCCGGCTGCTAATGTGTCGCTCTTCGTTGTTACTTGCTCCGGCCTAAATCAACCTTCCTCGAACCTAAACTAAGCCTCACTGTCCGTAACCCAACGCGCTCCCGTATATATGCAGAGTCCTCTTTCATCATTTCCTGGAAAGGGACACCCACGAATAAACCCATAACTTTTTCATGACCATTTCTCCCTTTGAAGAAAGTGGACATAAAAATATTTCTTAGCCTAGCTGACTCCGATTCAGGGACATTTAAATTCAGACCCTTTTAAGTTTTGACCAGAGCCGGACTTCTAACTATCTTCGTATTTTGACAAGTACTTAACACTTATCTACCCTTTTGGCCATATGTCCAAAACATGTTTTTATCTAGATTCCTAATCTACTCATTGGGTCTTGAAGTTTGATACCCAGGTCAACTAATCTTCTCGCACATATGTGTGCGCGCGCACGCACACACAGATGTGTGGGTGTATATATACACACACACGCAGATGTGCGGGCGCACACACACACGCGTGCGCATATATCCAACTCATAGTGTCACACTGGGTATGACGATAAATTACATCCGCATCCTGGGTAAGACGATAAACTACATCCAACATCAAGGCCTCTGATAATACATTTTTGAAAAAATAATGTTGCCAGCTGTACGTTTTTGAAAAAATAATATTAACAGCTTTATGTTTTGTGTTTTTTTTTTTTTTTTTTTTAAGAATAGTGTTGCCGGCTATACGTTTTTGAAAAAATAATATTACTAGTTATACGTTTTTGAAAAAATAATATTACCAGCTATACGTTTTGGGTTTTTTTTTTAAGAATAGTGTTGCCGGCTATACGTTTTTGAAAAATAATATTACCAGCTATACGTTTTTGAAAAAAATAATATTAACAGCTATACACTTTTGACGAAAAAATATTAACAGAAATAGATTTTTGAAAAAACAAAAATATTACCAGGATAAAAAAGTTGTTGGCATTAAATAACCCATTGAGGTTGATATGCCGCAAAATAAAACAAACCAAACAGTGGTCACACAGTTAACAAGAAAAATAGGTGGAAATTGCTGCTGATGTCTTAGTTAAGCTTGAATGCCGTGGAAGTCCGTTACTAATGACACCCTTGTCGGTTGAATCTACCTTCGTGGATGAAATCAATGTTAGTTTAATAATAGTGAGTGACTACCTCAGTAATGGCTGCTGCGAAAACTGCGTGGGCCTTTTAAGATTGGTCAAAAAAGATGTTTTATGACCGTAGTATTTTTGAACTGCATACGCGGAACCGGACGAAATTAATGTCTGTTTTTTGTTATATGAGCTGTGGATGTCAACATGAGCACTTCCGTTTGAGTTTAATAATTGCAGCCCTGACATGGATATAAGAGGGTGGTACCCTTGGTTCAACGCTTTACTGCATGAGAATGCCTTATTACGATTTCAACCAGGAAATAAGATTAAATAGCGAAAAAAAAAAAACTCTTGGAAACAAATCAAGTGTCGAGGAGAATAAGGAAAGTAAAAATGGAAATAATAATTAGAAATCATGAAATGAGTTTGGAGAAAACTATAGGAAGATTCGAATTTGAAATAAGCCAATTAGAATTCATTAAAATTCAATAAGACTCGATCTTCCCCTCCCTCACCAGTTGCCTCTAGAGCAATATATTAGGTTGGTGCAAAAATAATGTCGTTTTCTCACATAGTAACATATGTGAGAAAACGACATTATTTTTGCAGATTCCAAAAGAGACATCTTGCTATGTTTATATAAAATATCGCCTGATTCACACTCCTCCACAGTCTTTTGAACAGGAGTAGAGTTTAACCCTTGTTTCCTGTTTAGGATTGGGTTTCCGATTCCTTCTAAGTTTTTCTCTTTCACTAAGTTTTTCTCTTTCACTTCCCGTAGCCCCCCTCTCCGCGTCTTAGTGTCATTATCATCTTGCTTGGGGTGAATTGATTATAAAAGAGTACCCTCCCAACTGTTCATATTGTTACCAAAATTCAGACAAGGGGTTTGACTTGAGCGCATTCCAACGAAGGTCATCTGTTATTGAACAAAGGAAAATCATGAATATCTCATTAAAAAAACGTGCAATAAATCATAGTCAGGTGTGCGCAAATCTCTTTATATAAACGTGAAAGATGAAAGCTAGAGATAGACGGGATCAAACAGAGAGAAGGTAAAAATATGACAGCATAGGTGCGTCACAAACAGTTCTCCTCACCCCCAGGCCCCAACGCTTCTTTTTGTCACTAATGAATCCACAGACACAAGCCCAGACTGAGGAGAATACAGTCAGGAGGACCAAGTCCTTGGATTATTACAACTGACTGCTAAAATAATTTTCCTGTCGAAAGATCATCAATCAGGCTATATAGAAATATTAATAATTCTTTACTCCTTATGTACTTTTAAATTCTTCAATTTGTCTTCATTAAACCCATTGTTATCAGCAGAGGTTGTTGGTTTGTGCTGTGGAATTGGTTTTCAGCAGATACAAAAAGTATTTACTACGCTCGTGGATTCTCACATCTGAAATCTCAGCTGAATCTCAAAGACCACTGGGCGAAAATCCTTGTAAAATCTGATTTGCTTCTCAGCTTGTTGATGTCGCATTACGATGGCCCCGAGGATACAAAATAATGCCAAGTGATGACACCAAGAATACTACGTTTTTGGTATTGATGGGATAGAAAACTGTCGTGTCCATAAAGAAATACAGAAATAAAAAAAAAATGAATTAAAAACTGTCACTGTGTCGTGTCCATAAAAAATAAATGAATATAAATTAATTATAGTGTCAAAAATAATTATAATAGAATAATTATAACAATTATAATTATCATTAATTCACTCTTTCTAAAAACCAATGGGATTTGACCCCACTTTTCTCCTCTACATACACAAACACGTGATATTCTCACTACGGCAACATGTGCGCCAACGAAAATGGCTCCTTTTTCTTTTTCAGGCCACAATAGTAACATTTATTTCTGAGCACTCAACAAAAATTCGATGTCGGAAAACCCTAGACACTTCTTGTATTTTCCGACTAAATTATCTGGACACTTATTACACACATCTATAAGGAAAAGAAAAACATACAAAAAAGACTGTGATACACTTTACTTATTCTTTTCTGTCGGATTTCAATCTACATTTGATCTACATTTTGACCCCAAACTCACAATTTAACTCAGTATTACTATCTCTCATTTCTCCAACACCACATAACAACCAGATAATAAATAATACTCATTTAGTTGTTTCCACATCTTGCCGTTTCTTTTTTTTTTTTTTTTACAAGTATTCTTCTATATATAAACATTAGGGAGTTTATAATTATTTACTCAGAGATATCCCCTACGAAATGAAAGATCAACACAAGAGCAGAGTGCTTGGGGTTATACCAGGCGGAACAATGATTTTCTTCCTTTTTGATTCTTATAATAAATTCCCATTGACTAGCTTGTCCCCGAATGATTTTGTTGTGTGAAGCAATAAAAAAAAATTGAGAGAAAGAGAAAAGTGTTTTTGGATCGATGAGCGACGATCGATAAGTTCATGTACCAAACTAAGTTCACTAAAAATACTTATTTTCAATCTGAAATTCAGTCACGAATTTTCAGGAAAATGGAGGTTGAAGACTTTTGTATTTTTGGAACTTTGTGTCATTTTAAAATGCCAAATACCCGAAAAGAAAAAAAAACAAAATTAAGTTTTATTCTTTTTAATTCAATAAGATAATTTCTTTCATCAGTAAAGGACTGATTGGTAACAAAATGTATCACCCGTTTTTATTCTTTAAGAATAAGCAGTTAGTTAACATTTAACTGTTAAATGATAAAAAATAGTTCCTTTACCAATAAGTTCCCCGCCCGTAATAAAATTAAAAATAAAAACTTGCTATGTAAATTCATTCTAAATTGATCCGCCTATGGAAGCCAAAACAATATGTGTTCATCATACGATGTGATTTCTTAAAAATATAAAAAATTAATAAATAAAATGAACGATTTTTTTAAAATTCGCAATCTGGTATTCTTTTTTCATATATTACTATCGATTAAGCAGGCCAGATTACGAGTTTTTTTGTTTTTTAATTAATTCACCCCAAGCAAGGCAATAATGTCACTAAGACACAAGGAGCTACTATTTGTATATGTGATGTTGTAAAAAATACCGCCTGACGGCTTATAAAATATACATCTATAAAATTTGATTTTCAAAAATTTGTAAACAAGTTTTGAATGGTCTGAAAACCTGCAATAATAAAGTTTGCGAACAGGCGTGTTTTAAAGAGATAACTTTTGTGATATTTTTTAAGCAATTGGGGAATTATGTTACGCCATAAGATTTCAAATTCGGATTCAATTTTGGAGCCGATTTGTGCTTATTTAAGAAGTTTGGCTTGTTAGGCCGAAAGAGGGAGTTTTTGTTTTGTTTTGTTTTTTTGCATGTAAAAGTCATTGGCAGTTGAAGAAGAAGAAGAGGTGGTGGTGGTGGTGGTGGAAGTGTTGCTGCTGGGAACTGAACAAAGACAAAGTCAAAAGAAAAGCAAGCGACAATGACGAAAAGATATAACAGAAGAAAGAGAAAAAGAAATAACAAAAGAAAACGAACGGGAAGAAGAAGCAGAAAGAAGTTTCTATAAATTTAGTTTTTATTTCTTGCCTTTTTCTTGCTGGTTGATTCAAATCTGCAACAGATTAGTTAACTGGATTTTGTAAACGTAATGTTTACTTTTTGTTTAATGCTTAACTTTTTATTCTATATTTTTGATGATTCTAAATAAACTCTAATATATATCGGGGTGGCGGGAGGCAAGAATTAACGACCCAATAAATAAATAAAATAAAAATGGAAAAAAATCTTATCAGGGGAATATTTTAGCAGTAGTCAGTCGTTATTTTTCTTGTAAAATTTACCGCGAAGTGTCTGTAATGCTGATAAGTTCTTAGCCCGAACAAGGAGTTCTTAAAAAAATAAAATAAGTAAATAAATAAAAATCTGATATTTGTTCAGATTTTCGGAAGTTAGTCGTCCCGATAACATTTCAGCACCCTCTCATCATTTTAAAGAATAAAGAACTTCTTAATTACTTGCCACTTTCTCCCATTTATTCAGGTAAAATGAAGGTGAAGGAAGGTATGTTTGTTTTCAATGTAGCAAGGACGTATTAGCGATCTAAGGTCGCCAATGTGCAAATGTCGTATTTCGTCTCTGAGTATTTTTCAATGACCGCAGCATCTGAGAATGAACAGAATGAATTTATCAACTCTGGTTTTGGTTGATTATCCATCTATAAATCCAGTTCGAGAAGGGTGATTGGCTTCTCATTGTCTCGCGGCCTATATACTGGCTGTGAAAAATTTCTGATTGGTTGGTCTATCTACTTTTAGAAATGGTGAAATTTTGGTCTCCTTGTTATTATTTGTTCATTTCTTTTATTACATCCTGGTTGTGAAAGCTTTCTGATTGGTTGATCGAATTATGACTTTGCATGCCTGGCGAGTTTTATTATCCGTCTATTTTTAGAGATGGTGAAATGTTGGTCTTGTTATTTATTTTTATTAATTTATTTCTCTATTAGCACACTTTATATATTAATATCTTAAACACTTTTCTATTTTTGTGTATCTACTCATGTATATTTTCTATGCGTATGCAGGCGTTTTGCGCCCAATATAAGTTCCCGATTATTTTAACATCTTTTCCAAATAGATCAAGTTTTCTTAGTAGTTTAAATAGATCCTTGTCAAATGTTTTTTGTGTAATCGATAAAACATAAGTTTACATCCTTCTGCATTTGCATTGCTCTCTCTGATATCATTATAATCATAAATATCGCATTTCTTCTCGTGTCCTTGACAAAACCACAATGTTCTTTTCCGGTCTAATTCTGTTTAAGCGTTGTATTCATCAGCATTCGCATCATTAGGCAAGATAGCATTACTTAATTCTAGACTGAGAAGCGATATTTGATCCTAGAAAGATCGCATACTCTGATTTTAGGTAAACGTACCGATCATATATAAACAAGCCTGTAATTCTTATGGATAATATGCTAGTTAAAATGAATATGTGAAATGAATAAAAATATAAAAAGGAAATCATTTAACAAAATATTTGCATAGGGAAGAACGACGAAGTTCTACAGAAAATGGAAACAAAAAGGATACATACTTAACATCAAAAAGAGACAGTTGAAATTTCTGGGACACGTAATGAGAAAGGAGAGCAAGGAAGACCTGATACTCACGAGGCGGATAGAGGGAAAGCGGGACAGAGGAAAGCAGCGCGAAAACATACTTGTAAACTTAAGTAAATGGATGGTAGAACAGGGTTCGGGAGAAATAGCAAAAACACAAAATTTATTAAGAGCTACAAGGGACAGGAAGATGTGGAGGACCATGATCACCTACGCTCTGAAGGGACATAGCACATAAAAGAAGAAAGAAGAAGGAAAGAAAAGCTCAATGACTGAAGACACTAAGCCTGTCAATGCTTTTCTCTAACTCTTTCCTTTTACTATTGTTATAGACAATCGTATGGTTGCAAGAAATACAGCAACAGCAGAAATAGATTTACGTGATTTATTTCAACAGGAACGTGAGGGTTTGGGACAGCTACCTTGTGGTAAAGTTCATAAGCCGGCTTCGAATCTGGGTCGATTTCTCATAGTAGTTCACACATGTTGACGGTGGTTGATGCTCTCCTGCTGACAGCTGCTGACCGTGACGGGTCTCGTCCCTGGCCACCTGTTGACGATATTCAGTCACCCACCCCCCACACGAGGGTGTCATGTGGCACAAGGCCTTTTTAACGTGGGCTCGGCCAAAAATATACCCATTGAACCCGTATAAACGGGTTCAGGGTCGGTCTACCACCCCCCCCCGAAGGAGGCTACGCCGAAGGAAGAGAGTACAACCGAACAGTCGGTCAAAACTGGACTGGCCACCTGTTGATTGCCCGTTGAACTTCCGTGTGACCCCTTTTATAGCGTTTTTTTATGGCTTACAGGCTCGAAAAACGAAGCGAGTATAATTAGGAGGGAAGCATTTTTATTGGACGAAAAATAGAACAATTTAAATATTATTTTATTTTTCGACCGGAACTCGTGTGTCGGGAAGATTTGTAAACGAAGATAATGGTCATTTTCTGATGGGGCTTTGTCCCGTTCACATCCGGCTCTCGCTCTTGAGTATTTGCATGTAAATCAGCCGAGATATGTCTTATTTTATTTTATAACATCATTTTTTGTTTTCCTTGGAGAAAAAATCAAACAAGTACGATTCGATTTAAGTATATGGGAAGTGTTTTAACAGAAGATGGAAAATGTGGCACTGAAATCCGAAGGAGCATTGGAAAAGCGAAAGTTGCCTTCCAGAAGCTAAGCAAAGTATTAAGAAGCAGAAAAAAATTGTTCGAAGCAAAGAAGAAAGTACTGAACTGTTACGTAATACCAGTCCTCCTATATTGCAGTGAATGCTGGACAATCTCCTCAAAGATGAAAGGGAGACTTGAAGCAACAGAATGTGGTTCTACAGAAAGATACTTAAAATACCATGGATCAAATATGTGGGCAAAAACGAAGTTTTAGAGAAAATGCAAACAAAAAGGAAACGTATACTTTACATCAGAAAGACATTTGAAGTTTCTAGAGTACATAATGAGGAAAGAGGGTTGGAAGATTTGACACTCACAGGACAGATTGAAAGCATAACCTTATCTAGCGTGCTTGAGTAAATGGATGACAGAACGGGGTTTAGAAGAGATAACAAATTGTCAAAATTTATTAAACGTTACAGAGGACAGGGAATTGTAGAGATCCGTGATCACCTACGTCCAGAAGGGACACAGCACATAGAAGAAGAAGAAGAAGCAGCAGCAGCTTTCTTAACTTTTACATTTCATTCTGTTTTCTTACCTACTTCCTTTTCTCCTTCCCTACCTTTTCCCAATTCTTTTGTCGTGTGGAAATTAGCAAGATAGGCAAGACTGAGATAGTATAATGTCCGGGAGGCGACATTTGATCCTAGGCAGGGCGAATAGTCTAGGTCAATCCGTATGTAAATAAGCCTGTTTTTTTTTTTTACCTGTTGGTACTATGCTAGTTAAAAACTGAATATGTGAGTCAAAAAAAGACATTTATTTATCATTTAACAAAATATTTTCGTAGGAAAGGAAAACATAAATGAATTCTTTGTCTCTAAAAATTCATGTGAGCAAATTATTTGGAAATAATTTTATTTTGTGTGTTTGATTCAAATCGTGATAGAAAAAAAAGTTATTTTTCCAAGAAAGATTTGTTTTGCTTAGCTTAATACTCCTGCATAGGACTCTAAAACTAAATTCTCAAGTCGAAAAGGATTGATAGCTGAGGCTGGTAGTTCATCCCTCTATCCCACCAGTGCAGTTGTTTAAATTATCCAACGCATTTTTTCCAATTGATGAACTAAGTTTATCAGTTGGAAGATTAACGCAACATTCAACAATATTCTAGCTTTGTGTCAGACTAAAAAAAAAAGGAAGCTATCTAAAAACTAATTTTCACACCTGCCTTTAGTGTAAAAAAAGGGATTCATGTCGCATTGTCCCTCGATTTTCTTTTAGTTTTGTGTAGTTTTTTTTTACATTGTCCCAAATGACTTGATAAGGCTCCTTTTTCTTTTAAAACTTTATAAAATCTATGCGAATTTTATTTATTCTTTATTGCATTCACATTAAGGTTATTTCCAGCGTCAATATTTAAAATAAATGATTAAAATTTTAAATTAAAACAAACTGTCAATTTAATTAACGTAATTGCAATGAGACATGGGGAAAAAATAAACAGTCCGATAACAATTTATCACGTTTTGATAATGTTGATTTCCTTTCAGAATCTTAATCTTAAGTTATGCTAGGGTTTTTATAAATTTTAATTTACAATAATACTTGGAAGTTATTTTAATAATTTTATTTTTATTTCGTTTTTTTGTTTCAAGAAATTGAATTATTTCCCAAGTTTTTTTTCATTTCATTGTTGAAATCGAAATTCAAAATAGTAAATTTTAAAATCGTTTGAAGAATTCATTCAACATGAATTGAATAATGTTTACAAAAGGGAAAGGCCAACCCAAAAGTAAGACGTTATTGTTTTTTTTTTTGTTTTTTTTTTCTAAGTTGTTGGTGGTGTGTATCTTCATTTTTTTTTCTAACAATCAAAAAATCAATCAATGACTACTAATAATATTGATAGTCATTAATTTCGTTCACTGATTGGAACGAGAATAACAGTTTGTGATGACTGAACAATTGTATTATTATTTATTCATTGTTTCCCCCGCCTCCCCAAAATAACTTTGACAAAATATTTCGTGAAACCTTGACATGATAAAAAAGAAAAAGTAAAATTATTAAAAAAAAAAAAAATTATCTTTGAGTGTGTTTAAAGAAATAAAATTATCATAATATACATGCCTGAACAATGTGTGTAGTGTACATTTCATTTTTACACACATAAAAATAGAGAATTAGACACATGGAAAGTGTGAGTGTAGTAGTAGTAGTAGTGTAAAATTTGTGTTGTATTACATTAAAAATTGAAAAAAGTTAACGTAACTTACTATATGTAACTAAGTAAGTTAAGTACACTACACACATAAGAAGATATGTGTGTGTGTATAAATAATTATTAATTATAATAAATAGATGCATATGGTGCCTACGCGCATTTGAAAGGTACTAGGAGGTACACAAAGAAAGAGAAAAGAACAAGTTATTTTTGTAGCCTAAATGATGTCTCTCAAAGGCTTGTCTCGTGTTGATGAATAAGAAACAAAAATAAAAAAAACCTGTAAAATGTTGTACATGTTCATTAGCAACAGCATGAAATATAGTAGTAGACAACAACACAATCCAGTCATAGACAATTTATTTTCTGCCATTGAAATCATTGTGTACTACTACTAAACTTAGCAGTAGTACTCAGTAAAAATTACCTAATTTATCAATAAGTTGTTATTTATAAATTCTACTCGACGAAAAACTCATCTTTATGTCTCATCACTTCTTATTGCAGTGGAAACTAACAATTAAGTAACGTTTTCTTTATTGTTATTTTTTTTTTCTAGGATCTCTCTTCGAATTAATGAATGAATTGAAAATGAATGAATTGAATATTATTGTTTTAAGTTCAAGAACGTACGGGCAGAAAGATTCACGTCCCGTTTATTTTATAATTCCATAGACTTGATTTTAGTTTTCTAAGTCGATCATATATTATCTTCTTTTTCTAATTCTACTTTTATTAGCCACATATTTTTATTTGCGTACTTCTAAAATCGATTTACAAACCTTTTTAAAAAGAGAATTGAATTGATTCGTATGCCTGAGTGAAAGAGGAGGTCTTCCTAAGAGGGAGGAAAAATTGTTTTTTAGATAAACTGACAACAAAGAAAGGTTGCGATATTATTGGTATTATTATGTCATAGAACTGTCCCGACGAAATTTGAACACGGCAAAAAAACAAATGATGGTTTAGGGGGCGGTGACAGTAATCGAGCATAAGAATGTCAAGAATGCCAAAAACAAACAGGAACAGGAATAAGAATAAGAATAAGATGAAAAGATAAGGTAGATAAGAATGATATAAACGAACAGAAAAAAAGAATAGAAATAGTACTAATAATAATACAAGGAAGAATGTTAAAAACGAATAAGAATAATAACAAAAAAACATACTAACAACAGCAACAACAACAATAATAATAATAATAATAATAATGTAAGTGTGTGTGTGATTGGCGCGCCTCCTAGTGGTAAAATTGATGATGATAATGTCGGCTGTGGTAAGTCATGAGGTGAGTACACTTAACAGAATTTTGATTTTAGTTTTGATTTTAAGGAATTTCCGCTGTTTTAAAACAATGTTTATCCTTTTGTGTTTATCATGTTGAATAGTATCCGGCTTTCTGTTTTGGTTTTGTTTCGTATTTGACAATCATCTTGTGAATGTTAAACCGAAAAAAAAAAAATACGTTCCTTGTATTTTTTCAGTCATTCATTGGAAACTGACGAAAAAAAAAAAAAAAAAAGTGACTCTAACCTACATTAATCTATGTTTTGTTAGTAAATCTACCTTTTACAGTTGAATTTAACGAACCTTATTTATTCAGATACTTGTGACAATGCCCTCGATACAAAATTAGAAGTAAATGATGAAATATTTGCGTGAAATTTCAAGTTTCAGTTTCAATACCAAAGGAATTTCGACCGCATTTTTTCCTTTTATTTACCAAAAATAATGTAGAGCAAAAACAGGTCAAAGCGGATATTATTATCTTCATTAAAGTTTCTTCATTAATTAAGCATTTTTTAAAGATTAAAAAAAAGTCTCAACTTTCTCTTTATTTCATTCTTACTTAAAATCATTTTTTTTTTATAAGTTGGTAGAAAAACAAAAAAAGGAACTTTTAACAAAATCCATCAGGTTTTATTTTTATTGAATAATAATACATTCATTGTCTTTGTGTTTCTTAATTTTAATTTCTAACTACACAAATAAATGTTGGACACTTATTTTTGTTTTATGCAGAGTACTGAACCTAAATTTTCATTTTCTATCTAAAATTTATTATTATTATTACCAATCTTTTCTCTTCATATTAAAATGCCAAACATTTTTAATCTTTATTTTCGAAACTGTAGTAATAACTTTAAGTAGCATGAATTGTCTTTCAGAAATAAAAAAAAAAGTATAGTTAAATTTATTTTCTTAAATGCTTTTTAAAATACGATTTCAAACTTCCAATTACCATGTTTAAAACGAAATAGTCTAAAATTTACTACCTTAATTCAAATTGTCATATTTCTAATTTTAGTTCTCTCCATGTAAAATCCTTCGTACTAAAAATTTTAATTAATCTCTAGTCAGAATTTATAATGAAAATTTATAATATAAAAATAAAGTATAAATTTGTTCATACGCTTTCATCTTTTGTGACATTGTAATTATGTGAACAAAATCAATTTTTTGCCGATAACCATCTTTTTAAAAGAAAAAAAATTTCCAATTTTGGAATAGAAAAAAAAAATGGAAATACTGTGAATTATATGTCCACTCCAGGGCCTTTTAAAAAAAAAAGTACCATCTTTTCTCTTTTTTTTTCTTTTTTTTTTTGAGAAAGGTGTCTTGCGTCACATGACCATGCTGTCGTTAATTGCTCCGTTCAAAAGCTCGCCTTCAAACTTTTAATTTTCTTTATGAATGAATAATACCGAGAAAAGGGGTTTTTGTAACTTGAAATGAAGCATAAATGATTGAAAGTTTTAGAAAAAAAATTATAAAAAAATCTTTCCTTGACAAATTATCATTACACACACACACACACACACAAATGAATAATTTTTTTTGTAGTTTGTACTCTAGTATGAAATTATTATTTTTTTTTTTTTTTGTATTTGGTCATTTTCATTGTCACATATTTAATTTCTGAGGAAGGCCCAGACGCGTTAGCAATTGCAACCCATTCATTTAAAATCGCCTCAACAAAGAAATCACTCGCCAACAAACCTTTTTCAGATAGAGAAAAGAAAGATGTATCATGTCGTAGTAATTATTCAATATCGATTATGATCATTTCGATATCGAATACTTCTGGGAGATTTTTTTTAGGGGAAATTTTAATTTGATATATCTGAAAAAGTGAAAATCATTTTTATTCGTCACCAAGGCTCACTAACCCAGCTTTTAATTTACTGAAGAAGTGAAAGTCTATTTAAACACGCACAATTATTAATTAATTATACCTCGACCCGGAAGAAAATCAGACTTTGTCTTCAGTTTTATTTTATTTTCCTGCAATTAAATGAAATCTAAAAATAGATAATCTAATTAATTTTAAAATAGTTGATTATTTTTTACTTTTAACACGAATTGTTTTTTCCTTTATCAAATTTTACTTGAAACCGGTAATTTTATTCACCAGATCGATAGCGCTCTCTTACACTCTCTCTCTCTCTCTCTCTCATGTGTATCAATCAATAAAAAAAGGAAAGGAAAACTAGCCCCCGTGGATAAAAAAAAAATCGATTTGTTCTTAAAAATCTATTGTCAATTAAATTGATCATCTGCTGTTTTCCTATGTTCTTTTCTTTGTATTATTAAATTTACGGATCGTCATATAATTTTGCTTTCTTTTTGTTGCTGTTGTCACATAAAAAAGAAATACACAAGAAAATATCTTCACCAGGTGTTAATTTTCATTTAAAAACCGGAAGCATTCATTGCTACGATTATTAATCAATCAATCAACTTGTTCTCATTAGAACACTTAGTAAATGCTAGAGATGATCAATAATGAAAACATTTTCACTCAGGTCTAATGTTAATATTATTTGACGAAATAATCAAATTAAAGTACTTGTTTGGCATTTGATAGTCATTATCCCACTTGCTCCATCTTCCCTACCCCCAAACATTTTACACATAAATATTTTATATTACAACTGCTTTTTTCCTATTAAGACTCAATTAAGTTTTAATTTATTACTTTTCCTAAAATGGTCCATAGATGCCTGTTGTACGCCGAAAATGTTTTTTTTTTATCACTGGGTTTTCGTTTTTATAATAAAAACAAAATCCATACACCTGTTTTTATTATATTTCTACTATCAACAAAAATGTTAGGAAGAACCCTTTATTCATAGAAACTGACTTTTTTTCCCTCATAATCTTGAAAAAAATCCTATGAAGTTTGATAGTAAAAAATAAAAAATCAATATTGTTGTTGTGACATGTGCTGAGTAATTGAGTTTGATTACGAAAGTTGAAAAATAGTCTGTTAGTTTAACAAAAAATATTAATTTTCTCTTGAAAATGATTTAAATAATTACAAGACAAACATTTTCTTTCTTGATAATTATGTGAAAATTAATGAGATTTAATTTAATTCTGGTATGTACGTGGGTTAAAGAAGGGTCACCTTTCATCATTGGTTGTAAGGGACATAACTCCCAAAACAAAATTCAAGGACGATGTTTTTTGTTTTTTTTTAAATTCCTTTAAAAATGTAAATCCTTTCACAATGGAAAAAATATAGCAATTTATTAAAGTTACATTGCATTGTATTTTATGCCCATTAAGTCACCATAAACAAATTTACTGAAAATTGGATTTTAAATTATTTCTGTAAATGATAATTAGAATTCTGTAAATTATCATTAAGAAAATTAAATTAATGTACGAATATCATTTTGCCACTATTTCAAGTTTTCAACTCCTTTACTTTCTGAGTTCTTTTGTTTAATAATAAAAAAACCCATTTTCATTCAGCAAACTAGAATAATAATTTTCATATAATTTCTGATAACCTATTACAAGTAGCAATTAATGTTTCTATAACTTTTGGAATATCATTTTATCTTTAACAGAAGTGAATATTTTATTTAATTAAACTAATTGCTTACCAAAGAGAAATGTTTGATTTATATGAAATTCATATATTGTCACTATTGCTGCTGTGATCATATTTAAACCATTTTCAAATGCTCTACTTTGTTTTTTATTAAAGTTCTTTAAGAATTGAATTCAGGATGGAACTTTAATGCAGTTGTTCACTTTTTGATTGCATATTGCAAAATGTATTTGATCCCCTGAATTTTTGTTTTAGCCATTTATTAATGTTCAGGAAAAAAAATTCTATTAAAATGAGTAACTGGAGATATTTTTCAAGGTTCTAATTTCTGATATTTTATCACAAAAAGTAGTTTAGTTTTACTACTTCAACTTGAAGGTCACTCCCATCTCCATTATGAGGAAGAGTTAACTGTATCTGTCCCTCCCCCCCCCCAATAATATGCGAACATCTTTTTGCATGAGACTGCATCAATGCTTGTGTTCATCTTTTGATTAATATAACCAATTTAGTATTTTAATAAAATTGATGTTTAACAATTTAAGTAAACAATATTTAAAAATATGTAATAATTTTACTTAAATTTTATTTCCACATGAGAAATTGGAAATAAAATATATCTGAAATGTAAAAGGACTAATTTATTATTAAATTCATTTTTATAAAATCAAAAAGTTAATTTATCATTTATAAGAAAACAGTTTTAGTTTTGGTTGGCATTCATTGTCTGAATGCATGAATGTCATTCTCCATATTGTTTTGAAGAGGCATTTACAAGAGAATGGCAAATGCATCATTGCTGTCAGGAAATGGGTTTCTTCAATGGTCAGCAAATATAGCAGTTTCATATTTGTGATGTATCCTCTTTTTGCAGAGTAGAATTTTTGTTAGGACAGACAGGAAGATATCAGCCAAGCCTCAGGAAAAACTTTGACGCATACTTCATAATTTTTATAAATGAATATTTCACCACTTTATACGCTTGTTAAAGTGGAGCTGGAGTGGGTTGAAATTATGGCTCTACATGTATTTGATACTAAAGTTGAGTGAAGTTTTCTGATGTGTTTTTTTTTTGTAATCACGTACATGATGTAATTATCAGATTTCTATAGGCACGCTGTTGCTACATTTATGGGTGAATGTTACTGTCACAAAAAGGAAATTTAAGATTACTGATTTATCATGTATGTGGCACCAGAATTTAAACTGTAAACTTGATCAGATTTTAGTATAAGTGAGGAAGAATGGATATCTCTAAATTCATTAATGTTAAGTATATGTTTTTTATTTATTCATTATATGTTAAATATCCATAATACACACTACCCTTCCCTTCATCCTTTCTTCTATCACTCCTATCTGCTCTTGCTACAAATCTTCTGCAATCCCCCCCCCCCCTGCATCCTAGTGGCTTCATGCCTTGCTCGGGGCGCCAAGCTTAAAAAAAAAAATCATAATTTCCTATTTCAAGACAAAATTTATTGATAGCTATTTTCAGTATTGATATTTATGTAATAATCACTCTGAATTATTTAAATGTTGCTTTTACAGTAAGCTGAGTGATTTTCTTTTCTTTCAAATTTGGCTGAATTGGGCCTTTTTCAGTTTTAAACAATTTATATCCATTTATTCTTGTTTTTTTTTCTAAACATTTTCTAGCAAATTTATTTTGCTCTAAATATTTACCCATATAAAAAGTCTTTCTCTTGTCTGCTTGTTAATAAACAATAGTTCCATTTATTATGCCTTTTAATATTGATTGAAAAGATCATTAATACTGAGTTGACTCAAAGAAATGTTGAAAAACATAAAATTCTAATATTTACTATATTAGTAAATTTTTCAATACTTTATGCCTTAATTGTGGATGATTTTTTTTCCCTTATAAATCTCAATGGAAATTTTAATCATAAATGGTTATAGATCATATTTTTTCTCAAGTCCTAATTTTGCTGGTCTGCTGCTCAAACTAACAAATGAATGCTGTTCTTATTCTTACATATAATTTACCTGACCTACTTTAACAGCTTGTGAAATTCTTATTTTTCATTTGAAGTACAATTGGAACACTTTTTGGAACACTTCAGTTTTTTGTTTTTATTTGATTTTTATATTCACTTCTAAGTTTTTCAGAGTTGAATTTTAATTGAAAATAATAAACATAAAAAAATTGCAATTTAAAACTTTCTCTAGATACAATTTATGACAAAGATTCACACAATGAATAAAATATTTTATTTTTTTGCTGAATTTTTACTTGTACAATATATGTACCATTTCTTTTTCTTTTTTAAGGCAGAATAAATATATTAAATATTTAAGACCAATTTAACTTGGGTACAAAAAATAAATGAATATTTTTCTCCTGAACCTTGCTTGCTAAAAGATATTCAATGGACAAGCAACATACTGGTTTTATAAAAATGCTTAGGTATTTTAGGAAGTTCCAGTAAAAATTTAGTTATTTTAAAAAAAAAAAAAAAAAAAAAAATTTATGATTTAGGTTATCATTGTGAGTCATTCATTTCTGGGGGAAAGAAATTACTTGTTAGTGACCATCTCCTTTTTAAGTACTTTTTAAACTAGTGTTTGCTCAGCAACTACTCAAGGTAGATGGTTACTAAATCAGGTTGTTGTAAGGGTGTACAGGGAGGGAACAAGAGGTATATATTAGGATATATTAGATAGATAACAGTTGACATTCAGCTTGAAGAGGTTAAAATTGTAGTGATTGGGGAAGCATACTATTGGGAGTCTGTTCCATAATACAAAAGTTCTGGGAAGAAGAAGCTTTGTGGGTGAAACTTCCTCCTTATCAATGGAATATGAGGGGAATGAGGATGAGTCAATCCTGTGTACATTGTTTGGCAGATCCTAGGTGTGATGATCTGCATTAGAGGAAAACAGGATTCATACTTTTTCCATCTGCATTAATTTATAAGGAAACTCTCACTCACTCACACAAGAAAAAAATCAACCTAACACCAATAACTATTACATAAATCAATTACATGACAGTATAAAGATGAAGAATAAATGAGAAAAACATCAGTTAATTGCTGGGAGCTACTGATGAGTAGTCTGAGCAATTACAAAAAAAAGGTTTGTCTACAAAACTCTGGAGTCAAAGTGCTGAATATAACATCAATCAGCTAAGTGACAAATTTTATTTGTATTAATTATATATATATATATATATATATATATATATTCTCTGTTGTTTAGCCAGATCTACACCTCCTTTTGGAAAAATATAAGTGATCACGATTTTTAATCTTGTGTAAGATATTCAATTCCTTTTTATTTATTATTCTTAACATTTGTTTTAAGATTATTCTGGTGAGTTGCACATTATCACCAGTGAATTTGGACGCTAGTCATTATCAAGTAGCTATTAGACTGAAATTAAGAGTGTTATAGACATTGTGAGCAGTTCATTAAAGTGTTCCCGCATTGTCTGGACATACTTGTTCGCTGTATATAATAGGTTTTTTTTTGTTTTTTTTTTTCAGCTTCTGCTGCCTGTCACCTGGCAGGCAGTTTACAATGATCTTGACATATCAGCAAGTAACCTCCTTGTTCCCCCCCCCCATTGTAACTAATACTTGAAAGCTGGAGATGATTTAACTTTTATTCACTGTCTCTACTTGTGAGTGAAAAGGAAAAGAAAATCTTGATATATTGGGAACACAGACAAAATGTATTTCTGTAAAAGTCATTGTCCTGATTTCTTTTTTTGGTTTCTTGAAAGACCCATTTTTCTGCTTCCTTGGAGGTTGTATATGCTTTTCATTATGGCACCATTCTGCAACTCTTTCTTTTCTCTTTTTTTTTTTTTTTTTTTTTCCTAGCTTTATATTTTCAATAGCAACAAGTCTTCAGAACAAGTTTTATTTAAAGAGAATTTGCAAGGATAGATTGTTTGAGTTAAGTATAACGTAGATTAAAAAAAATTCATAATAAATAAATGTAGAATGTTAGAAGTTAGTTTGCTCATAACATTGAAAAATGATGGCAACATTTAAGTAATTTTGCAATTGCATTGGTTGTATTTTCTGCATGAGGTACCTAAGATTTTTATCTATATTATTAAGATTATAGTTGTATAATATGAGAAAGAATTTTGATTTAAAAAAAACTATCATTATGCAGAAAAAGTTAATATAAAACAAAACAAATTAAAATATTTATTAGCAGCCCAATCAGGCTTATTTATTAATGAGATGTTTTCTTATTGGTGCTAAGTAATCCCTCAGTCCCCATTCTCATAACATTGGACTATTTTATTAAGAAGAGTGAATCAGATTTTGACTGATAAATATATATTGTTTTATATTAAAAATAGTATATAAGGTGAAAGGTTTTAAAGAAAGGAAAATAATCAAATTGGTTAACCTTAGTAAATAATGACCTATTTTCTTCAGATAGGTAAAAGATAGACTAACAGTTTTATAAACTCTGACTGAATCTTTTATTTACATACTAACATAATACCCATGAAATTTGATAGGATTTGGAAACAAATTAGTGCTTCTGCCTAAGATCACTGCACTCTGAAAAGTGTAGCACATGTACGTACACACACATGTACACATATGTATGTACATATGCACAAACACGTGTGTGGATTTTAAAATTTGGACATGGCCTATAGAATGAAATTTTCCCATAGTGAATATATATTGTCCTTCTACAAAATTAACTTCAGTACTTGACATTTAATAGTCAACTTAAACTTATGTTGTTATTGTGACTCTAAGGTATGATTCATTCCTCTTTATTCAAGAAGGAAATGTCTCAGTGCAAAAATCATGACACTTGGATTGTTTCAATGAATTAAAAAAAAAAAAAGAGAAAAAGGGTTAAAGAAATGTAAATGTTATCACATTATCTTGTACTTCTCTGACAACTTTGACAGTATTGCCTCTACTTGTGATTATTTGGCATTATGATATGTATTTTATAATCTGGTTCTAACTCTTTGTAGCATCTATTTTATCCCTTACTAAAAATATAAACACATTTTGCTTTTCTTTTAACTTAAATATTAATCATGTTCACTTATTCTTATTCAGTATTTAAAATTGAACTGAAAAGCCTGTGATTTGCGTTGCTCCTCTATTCTTCAACTGTTTTATGGCTTTAATTTAAATTATCTTTTTAATATTAAAATCTATAAAATTTGCTGTTTATTTTAAAGTTAAATTTATTTTTTTATTGCAGCTGATGTATTAAAATTTGAATATACAATCAGAGGAAGTGGATTCAATTTATCCATTAATTGGAAATAATTGAGTTGATTGTGAGATCAATTTTGAATATGGATACAGCTGGCTTAGAGTGCTTAGACTGGACTAACAATCTTCATATGCCTGTAAGTTTGGAATTTTTTTTTCTTTTGAATCCCACTAAAATTTTGTTCTTTACTGTATACAAAAATATTGTCTAATTCTAGTCACAGTAAAATGTTAGAAACAAAAGTATTTGGTTAGGATTTAAAAAGAAAACAATTGTTAGAAACATTTTTAAATATCTTAAAATGTCTTTTTCTTCATTTTTTGGTCCCCTCCTACTCTATCACTATTCACAAGATTAGTTTAAATTTTACCTCTTTTAAAACTTGCAAATTTTTTTGTTTTTGAAATATTTCCATTTATATTTGGGGAAAATGGTAGTCAATTTAATTAGCACTGTAAAATAATTTGTTTTTTAATTTAAAAAAAATCGTTTTTAAAGATTTTGTTAAATCTAAAATTCAATTTTTACTGTTGCTTCTATTTTGTACTTTCAATTGAAACAAAATTTTATTTTATGAAAAGAGAAATTTAATATTTTTTAATAATTTTAATCAACTATCTTAAATAGTAATAAATTTGTATCAATACCATATTTTGGCATTATTAGTCACTTTAGCTGATCTGCATTTTGAGAAAATTAGATTTTCTTTATTACTTAGAAATTCTAAATTGGAGCTCTAAATGATTGAGATGGTTCATAATTTCTTTTTATTTGTATTGCCTCCTTTTAAATAGAGAAAAATCTACTTTTTCAAGTGAGACCTCCCTAAACAGTTAGCAGAAAGCTTCAAACAAATGCTAATGATGATCTGCATATGTGAGTGAAAGAGAACGTTCTTTTTAGAATTTAATATAAAAACCAATATTATCTTTCACTGCTAATTTTTCCCATGGCATACGTAGACCATTCTTCATCAACTTGGGACAAGAACACTAACAATTTCCTGCAAGGAGAGAGTGGTAAGTCCTTTTTGAAGGCCAAGTCTGTGTCAGAAAAATATTTTGAATTCTTTTCAGTTTATTTTGCTTTGGTGTATTTCTTATCCCCTCCACATGAAGTTTTCTTTTCTTTTATGCATGTGCATGTATGTAAATGGTTTCAGTTTTTATTTTGTTTAATGAAAAAAAAAAAAAAAAAAAAAACCAAAACCAGTGAAATAGGAGAAATCTTTTATTCTGCTGCCAGCCTTGTTAATTTCTGTTTGTATTTCACACTTCTTACACAAGTGATATGATATGCATTTGTTATATATGTTATGGTGTTTACATTGCACAGGCACATTTGATGTCTTTCATGGCCTAATACAGAACATTTCAAAGTGGAAATTGTATTGTCAAGCAGATGCTATTGATATATTTTGCACTGTGTTAATTGTGGATTTTACAGAAATATATATATAATTTATATAGGCAGCAAATTCTCTTGTAGGCATGTCTGATTAAATAAATTGCAAACATTGTCTGCTTATTTTCAGCATAATCCTTTCATAATCACAAATATTTTTCAAATGATGCAACAAATTCACTGTAACATCATTGCATCATTTGATTGTAATATACAGAAAAAATATTCGTGAATATGAAAGGATTATGCTAAAAAATAAGCAGACATAATGTTTGTAATTTATTTAATCAGACATGCCTAAAAGAGAATTTGCTGCTTAAATCACAAATTATATATATTCCTTTTTAATTTTTTTTTTTTTTTTTTTTTTCTTCAAATTATTATTGTGCAATAAAATGTTGTTGACTATATTTAGTTTTAGCTCCATAGTATACAAAATGGTAAAATAGTTTATGATGTCTATTCTGTTAAACTGTTTATTACTTGTATTACTGTTCATAATAATTATTTATCTCTGTGTGCTATGGACACAAATTCAAACTCACTAGAATAGTGAAGTGTACAACTTGCTGGCACTCTAGAAATTATAATTTTCTTATTGTAGATATTTGACATTCAATCTAGAATGAAACAACAATTAATCTAGTGCAACAATTAGTAAGTCAATGTCACTAGTAAGGACCTATGAGATTAGTTTATTATATTCCCTTCTATTGCAGGCATTCTTATGCTGTTTATTACTTTTTATATTCTTTTACTTTTCATTGCAATGAATGTTTGGCTAGATATTTATTAAGGTAAATTTTAAATAAGATAGTCTCACTCCTCATTAGAAAAATTATCTGGTTGGAAAATTAGCATTCAAAATCCTCAATATCATATGACATTCCCATTTACTTCTAGTCTTGTCTCAGTCTGAAATAGTTTTAAATATAATTATTAATATTTGTTGGGTAGATGATTTTATATTTTAGCTTTATCTTCTCTGATAGACTAAAAACCATGTCACAACATTTTACTAGTCACATTATCAGAGCAATATATAGGGAATATTATTACGGATTATCTTGAGGACATGACAAAGGTTCAGTGCTTGTGCAGTGTAGTATAACATTCTGTATCATTTATTACATTGTAATTTTGCATCTGGTTGCACTACACTGGATGTCATATTATCTATCATGTGTCTTGTATGATATTGTGTCAGAGGTTTTAAGATATCATCATTGAATGAATGGAACATCTGCAAAAATATTGATATATCCTCAGTTTAGTCTGTTTACTAAACCTGACCTAGTCTGACACAAGACCATGAGTACCGAGTTAGAATCATCCTCACTAGAGTAGTAAGAATCTGCTAGGTTAGTTTGCAAATCACTACCATAACCATGCTTCTACTTTAGACATTGTCATAATTAATATGAATATTGTTTGTTTTCTTGAAAAAAAAAAAAAAAACTAATTAACAAAAAAAAAATGATCTGTCTATATTTCTGAGATGAGGTATTATGTACATTATTTACAATATTCGGACTATTGTCCTCATCTTTGTCACCATATTTAAATAATTTCAAAATGATTTTAAGTTTTCCAATCTAATGAATTGACATTTTTATGCCAAAATTTAAAAAAAAAAAAATTCTTTTTAATTTTAACTTTCTTCTCATCATTAATGTCACCATTTTATTTTCTCATAAAACTTATCCATTATCAACATATCTTACTAGAAAAATGTGTAATTCATATTTTTATCAATGTATCCAATAATTTTTACAATAAAATCCCAAAAAAAAATTAAAATTCATTTCATTGGTGATCTACCATTTAAAGTCACCTGTGTGCATGCATGTGTGTGTACACACTCATGCACACAGATTTTTTTTTTAATTTTTATTTTAATTAAGAGAATTGACTTTTATTTTCTTAATGAAGAGTAATGTGTTTGATACTTGATTTATTTTTTTCTCCTTTATAAATAATTATCCTAGATATTAGAAAATCAAGAATCTCTACATATTAGCCTCTTACATGAACATTTAAACTGTATGATTTTTCAGTTCGTTTTTTTTTTTTTTTTTTTTTTTTTCTATTTCCCTTTAAAAGGTAATTTCTTCTAAATCAGTAAATAAATATGAGCAACAATCTCCCACAAAATTCTTTAAAATATAAAAAAAAATTAAGAGGTTTAAAAATGAATAAACAAAAAAAAAAAAGAAAGCATTATGTAACATAATCTTTTGGTAGCATTCATGACATTATTTTGAAGTTTTTAACTACAAAACTTTAAGTCACTCTTTTGTAAAGTGGTGATTTATTAAAAATAACAATCAGATAGAATCCCAATGTTGTACCAAATATTTAAGATTAGTGTAACAGTATCTAACAGTGTCCTTTTTTCGTTCACCTTCGTCCTTCATTTAGTATTTCATGTAAATATATCTTTCTTTTTTAATAACTGAAAGGTATTTTTGAAAGTGGACTATAAATTATTTGCTAGGGAAAAACCTAATTATTAAAGTATGTAAAAGAACATTTATCCCACTGGGAATTTTGACTTTTTTATGTGATGGTATGTTGAATTTAACTTTTGGTTTTAAAACACAATTTTTGTTTTTAGCACTAAAGCAATTTTCAGTCAGTTTGTTTACATGCTTTTGAAAATAACATTAGGGTAGTTGTTAATGTTCTCAGTTCAGTCTGAGGGATGTTTTAATACAAGGTTGCATATTTGCTTGTTGTGAATGTTAAGCAGTTTAAGAAAACCAATAGTAAAACTAGGACCCATTATATGAAGCAAGTCAATGTTTTCATACTACATGGTATTAATTAACCAATGTTGGTAAAATTTCCTAGATATATTCACATGAGGAATATATCATGTTTCAGCTTACAATATCTATCCTTATTTTTAAAAAAATATATAAGTTGTTTGGAAGTGTCAGGTTTTATTATGCAAAGGCTAATGTAAATTTTTATTTATAAATAAATCCCAGATCTATAGACCATAGAAACATCTTTTGATTAACACATTATCCCATTTACTTGAATAAATTGTCTTATGCTTACATCTAAATCTAGACTCTTTGACATTTTATGTAACCTTTCTCAATCTTGCATTCACTGATTTTGTTAACTTTTCTATTATTTTGGTTTTAACATTACTTGCAACAATTTTTATTAAACCAAACCCTCCACCCCTCCTGAGCTTCAATGCTTGAATATTGGTTTCCACTTTCAAAAAACACATATTGTTGATGGAATATGTCTTTATTAATATCTGGTAAAGTTGGAGGCCATTCCATTAATTTGGTGTCTTTGAAATCATTTTATTTTTATATTTGTTTGGCAAGGTGGGCAATAGTCAGCTTTATAAAATATGAATTGACATTATCTGGCATGAATATAATATTTAGCTTGAAGCTTCTTGATTGTAATCTGTACTCATGAAAAAGGCATCTTTCTTTTCATTTAGCTTGCTTTGATACAATCATCAACTTTGAAGAGTCCTGTAATTTTATTACTGTCTATTACTAAACCCCAAAACATTACTCCACCTCCTCTTTAATGTCGTGTTGGTTGACTATTTCCAAACTAGATCAGCCATCCGATGTAGCCTTACATTGATCACTGAAAATTACCATTAAGAAAAAAAAAAAAAAGTTTTCTCATGTAATTTTTTGCTCAACTTACATGTTTCTCTTTGTGATGTTTTTACTTAAAGGTGATGGTTTAGTTACTTTCATGTTCTTTAGTGAATCTTCTTAAAACACAGCCGCTTCTTTTCTCTCTATTTTCATTGACAATACCAGCTTTGAAAACTTTCTTGTTCGTCTTCTTTTTTTCATTAATATTATTATTATTAGCCCTTCAACTTCAATGATGCTTCCCCAATAACTACAGTTTTCTTAATCTGTTCAAGTCTAGTGTTAACCATTATCTTCCTCACATATCCCCATAAACTGTGCCTCTTTCTGTGCAATCCTCTACTTTGAGTGGATCTTGGGCCTTGTACAAAGTGAACATCATTGTAAAATTAAAAAATAAAAATCTTTGATCTCTGTTCAACCTTTTTACAATTTTCAATATCATTCACATCATTCAATATCTTGTTTTTAAAGTTATATCTTTCTTACAAAACATGACAAACTTTATATCTAAAATTAAAGTAAAATATTAATAATAATATACTTTTATATTTATGAGCAGCTTTTGAGTTGCATGATTAAACTGAAATTATATTTTTCATATAACTATATCTTGAAAATTTTACACACATTGGTTAATTTATACCAGTTTTATTGTGCAAACATTGTCTAATAAAATCTGACAGTGTATATGGATCTGTAAGTAATTAAAGTATATGAAAAAATTATTCACTAGAACAATATTAAGAATATTTATAAAAAAAAAAAATAAATTGTATAAATTGTGTTCAACTAAGAAAAAGGTTATTTGATAAACCTACACTCTGAAGTGACTGCATACCCGAATTAAAGAGTTCTTGCACAGGTTGGCTATTACACATGTGAAGGTTGCCTTCTGGGTATTCTTGATACTGTGGGACCACTGGTTGATCTCCATTTTGGTAATTCCTCTGACATTGTTTATAGGCTTCAAATCTAGTGAGCTAGGAAGCCACATTATGACAGTGAAATGATTTTGCATAACATGTCTACCATATAAAGAAGTAGTCTTGTTCGAGCACTTACAGCCTCCGCTTGCCTATATCTTATGCTTGACTACCATGTTCAGCACATTGATACAGCATGATACATTTCATATTGGCATAAACATGATGTGCATCACTCTGGATAAGTCCATGGCCTATGGCTGTACAGAACCATGTGGCTTTCTTTTTGTTCACTTTGTGGTCTGGAAGAAGAACCCGGTTCTTTGGATTCTTTGAGTTTGGTCAACAAGTGTTTTGATTGGATCACAGTATTCTTCAGTTTTGTCTGCTATGACTTGCTCTCTCCTCATCATGTAGGATTTATACTTGGTGACCTTATGCACCACCCCACCTAATAGGAAGCTGCTTGGTTGTAGCCCTCCCTCCCTCATTTACTGAGGTTCTAGATGATGATGTCTGGACAAAGCATATAATATCTAACTGCTTTGAAAGTCTTTTCCTTTGATCACCAATGTCATAAACCTCCAGTTTGTTAATGAACTTGAATACAATGGGCTTAGAAACTTTCAAATAAATGGCTATTTTGGTAGCTGCTGCTGCCATGAGCATAATTCTCTTTTTCTATTTGTATGCCATGTTAATGCTCTTGATACGTTTGAAAGAGAAATGAAAATGCTAAAAAATTGTTGTATGCCATGTTTCATTAAATTAGGATATCTTTCATTTATGGCTCACTAAAAACATGTTCTCAAATATCGGGTGCATTTTGTAATCATTTTCAAATCTAAATGAACTCCTTAGCTAATGGAATGACTCACAAATAAATGCATTGAAAGTAACAATGATTCTGTAATGGTTATAAATAGAAAATCTTGAAAAACAAAACCTCTCTTATTTTGAGATCTGCTCCTGTAGGTTTTATTTCAATGAGATTTTCAGGAAGTTTTGGCAGTTTGATAATTTCTACATCTAAAAGAACTTAAATGGCCAAAGACTCAGCCTTGTTTGTTAATAAAAGTAAACACCATAATATATAACCCAGCAGGTCACTGGGGCAGCAGCCATCATCTCCTCTCTATTTCCTTATTCTCTAATTTGAATTTCCACTCTGGCTTATTTATATCATTCCCTCCCCCTGTCATCCAACCCACTTCTGTTTTGACTTGAAATTTGATTCTGCTTTGAGTCCTTGTCAGCAAGGCAGATATTAATGAGTCATGGCTACTCCAGTTTTGTCACAGCATCCATTCTGTGACATGAAAGAGGAACAAGCCAAGAAAATGGATTAGTATAAAATTGTTGTTACTGTCTTCTCTATAACTAGCATTGGGTTGTTGCCATCAAAACTTAATACATTTATTTCTTCATGTAACAATGATAGCTTGAAACTCGAACATCTTGCCTATTGACGAAGATCAGTTATCAACTTATCTTCATGTGAAGATAATGAAATTTACTGATTGCAAAAGGTTGGGAGAGGGAAAAACCAACATATTTTGATTTCAGGTTGTGTTTTTGTTAATCCATTCACAAAATATACAGAACAAAAGTAGCTGCAAGGCTGTATACATATGAATGTATGTGTGTGTGAGAGATATATATATATATATATATATATATATATAATTTTTTTTTCTCTCTCCTTGGTATTATAGAAATGTACATTTGTTTTGATGCTTGTACTGTCTGTCTACACAGTAAATAGTAATCCAAAAAGAAGCTAAAAGTTTTTTTTTCTGCAGGAAAAACTGAAACAGTATTTTTATATATAATATCTATAATGAAGGAGTCATGATGGAGCAATGGATACTGGCTCTGACTAAGAAATCTGAGAACTGATTTTGAATTCCAGTCAAGTTCATTACATTCACTTATGTGTTAATACCCATGAGAAATATATGAATACATCTCTTCTCTACACCTATAGGTAAATAGCAGGACAAACTGGGCTCTATAGCCTTGGTTAGCAACCAGTCTAGGAGAAGAAAAATTCTAAATTCAAACCATCTGCTGGTTTGTAGGTCCTGCCTCTTAATTTCTGAGAGGAGGGATGGAGTAACCACAACATCCCTGTGCAATAAGAACTGGCAAACTATTGCACTATTCTGCTGAGAATGTTACCATGAACTACAATTGTGAGATGGAGGAGAGGGCTAACCACAGTGATACAAAATACACTAACTGTATAAATAATGAGATGTGTGCGTGTTTGTTAATTTGCTTGTTTGTCACCACTTAAGGCTGAACCTTACATGATGACTTTCTTGACTTTCAAACAATGCACAATGCATCGAGTATAAGATTACAAATCAAATGAATGTTCTTGCAATATTTTCAAGCAAAAGGATTAAACATTTTCTAATTGTCTAATTGCTCATTCCCCATCCACTCATTTAGATTCTCAATAAATTCTGTATGATTGATGATCTTTTTGAGACTTGCCTTTAATCTTTTAAGTGAGATAATCGTGTGTGTATATGATTCTGTATTTTTAAAATAATTCTCATCATAATTATCCTTTTATTATTTGAATTTTCTTAGGGGCTCCTCTTTCAGTATCTGACAAGGTGTATTTTTTTTTTTTTTTTTATCTGGAAAAATGCCACAGAATGAGAAGCATACTTCATGAAGATTAAACTTGTTGCACTATTGAATATCTTTTTAGGACTAGTGTGTACCATTACATTTAATGAAAAGACATAATTATTAGGATTAGTAAGACCAACTAAGTCAAGTGTTGCTCTTTGAGAATTAAATGAATTTCAACATGAAAGAGTGTGTTGTTTTGTAATTAATTCTTCTTTCTTTTTTTTTTCTTTTTTTTTTTTTTAAGATTATTTTCTATTTAATTAATCAATCAATATTTTTCTTTCTTGTTTAATATCCTCTCTCTCCCTCCCCCACCCTACATCCACACTGTGCAGCATGAAACAAAATTGTGTGTCATGCTGAAAAACATTTGTCATTTCAGCCTTTGACAGCTCATAAGTAGTATCCATCTGAGCTCTTAGTGTTGAGAGAAATAATCTTTACTTGTATTTTATGATTAAAGTTAATTAAATAAATTGCAACAACTGATCATGGCTATTCCTACTTTTTTTTTTTATCTTTCTTTCCTGTCATAAGAAAACTTTGTATAAAGTAAGGTCAATTAATGTGCATTTTCTTTGTAGAATGTAATGTCTACAATTGATAAAAAATATTTTGTTGCTAATAGTCAATAGTTAAAAAAGATGCATAAATTCTCTACTAACTTCTTTCACGCTTGGTTTTGGCTATTCTATATCATAAGATGGCTTCTTTATATAGATCATCTGTTAGGATCATTGAACTGATCATGTGACCATTGCACTAGGAAGTTTCAATGGATTATAAAAATAAAGATAATCTAATCGATTAATAAGAGATAAGCACTGAAAGAAGGTAAGACATGTGTCTTAACAAAAAAAAAGACACCTTTTCTTTGGCATTTGCAAAATAGTTTGAATAGATATAGTCATACTAATAGTTTCTCTTACAAGCTGCAGGTGTAATAGTATGAAGCTATTGAAAAGTGACTGATTGACAAAATCAAACTGATCAGTATAAACCATTTGGTGATATCCATTGAAGTTTGTTGTCCAGAACTGGCATAGTTTGTCCTGACTCAGTGTGTTCCTTTTATTTTAACTCCTTGTCCAATTACCCCACCCCTAACCTAATGATAAAATCTTGTTAGAAATCATCTACCAAAATTTTTGCTGAGGTGGGGGACGGGGGTGGGTAGGTGTTCCTAAATCTCATACAACTGATTATTAAGAAAGAATCTTTTTGTAATTCATTTTTATGTCTTCATATATTTTCTTGGAAACTTAGCATTTTGGCTCCACAATTTCCAAAGTAGGGTTGCACCAATTAATTAGTTAATAATCAGTAAGGCTTATGGCCATGTGTCATGTTGAAACACCAGATCCCATATGATCACCAAATTTAATCAATGTTAAACATGATCAGTACCCAGATGAGTAAATGCTTGGGAATACCAGGTACTGTAAACTTGTATGTAGATGATGTAATGGATAATGGCATGAAATTGTTAATTAGAGAGCCTAGTTTAAATTCTCATTGGGTTTATTAGATTCACTTACATACAAATACCCTTGGGAAAGGTATGAATCCATCTCTTCTCTCCCAGCTATGGGTTAATTAGTAAGACTTGTATGACTAAACCATTATTATCTCGAGGAAAAATCTTACAATCTAAAAAAAACATTTCTGGCTTTAAATAGCCTGTAATAGGTTGATAAGCCACATAAAATGAATCAATCAAATAAAATAATTAGTAATTTAATTAATCTCAACAAAAAGTTGTAAAAGAAAAAAAGACTCTGAACGTGAAGCTATCAGAATATTCATTCTCGTATGCCAAATATACGAGATGATTCATAAAGCAGGGATGAAATAATTAATAAAATTATCATTGACAAACTACATAGTTTTTTATTTTTTTTTATTTTTTTAAATTATTCTGTCTCAAAACTGGATCTTCCCTAATTTTGATTCTTTTGATTTTATTTGTTAATCAACTTTCTGGAATACTTTGAATGGCGTTTTCAGGGACATTATAATATTACATTTTACTCAATCAACCATAGTTATTAAATTTTAAGATTATTAAATATTGTGTTTGAGTTTCAATGACATATTGTTTTGTTTTTTTATTCATTGAATCTGTTGCTGGGATTTGCTTTCTGTATTGGTTTTATTGTCACATAAGTTACAATGTCACAATTGCCTTCTAATTAATTTTGAAACTATATGTTACTTTTATGGGATGTATAGCACAAATTTGGATTAGCAACTACTAAAAATCTATTAAGGAATTTTATTGAAACTGAAAGTAGTGAGTCAGATTTTGTAACGGGTAAAAACAAGTTTGTTGTATCAATGATAGTATCATAAGATTTTAAAAAAAAAGACATTCTGATTTATAATTTGAGCTATTGATTACAAATAAGAAGTTGTGATCTACAAGTAAACAATGAACTTAATTAAATGGACAAAGCCAGATTTTATGAATATTTAAATCTTTTTTTTTTTTTTTTTTTTTTTTTTAACTGTTACCTTGTATTAATAGCTGTTGCTTCCCCCCTCCCCATTCTTGCCCTGCCCATTAATTTTGCACTTCTTCAATGTTCTCCCGGATGTTCCTTTCCCGGATGTAATTCAGAGTTATAGTGTAACAATGATTTCCTTTGCATAAACTGACAACAGGATATCTAGTATTTATTTTTATATATATATATATATATATATAATATATATATATATATATATATATATATAATACTAGCAGCAGTATCAGATAAATTGATTTATATCCATACTTATTCTACAAGTTTTACAGTTTGGCAATAGGTCAAAATTTGTTAATAAAAAATTTATATTAACATTCCATGCTTTATATGTCTTTTTAATTATATCTTAATCTCTGAACCAAAATTTATTATAAAAACCCCAAATAACTTGTATATTTAACATACCAAAAATTTCCCACTTAAATGAACATCTATTAATCTATATACTACATTTATTCCAGAACAAATAACAGAAACTTAAGCATAAATCTGTGTAATTCAGCTCTGATTTTGTTTTTTAAGATCCCCAATCCTTCAATGGAAAAAAAAAGTGTCTTCAATTACTATTATGACCTTCCCCTATACTTATTCCTCCTTTCTCCTTCATTGTTTTACCTCTTTTTTTAACCCCCCCCCTCCCCTCACTCTCGGAAGTTTTTGTGTACTTTGCTTAGATTTCAGACCATTGCACAGTATTAAAAACTGTAGTGAACACTTTCATTTTGTCTTAATGTCTCAACATTCCTTCACCGCCCAAACTGCTATCAACAAATAATATTGTCTTACTCAGTTACCCTCTTTCCTTCTTTTTTTCTCCCTTTTCTTTACCCCTCTCCGTTTCCCCTTAAGGTGTTTCTCCCTATGGCTTTTATTTTTTTCCGTAAATGGTTTGCTTGTAAATAGAATTGTTTATAACCATTTTTGGTTCTCACAAGTCGAGATGCAGTCGCATTGAAACAAGAATGCGTCTTTGTAGTGAGCAAGTTGTTTTTGTCTGTATGTAAAAATTATAATAAATAATTATTGCTCTACTCTTGGTATTGAGCATTTTTGGATTAATGCTGTGAATGTTAGAATTTATTTTCATTCTCGTTAGATTTGGAGATATATATATATATATATATATATATATATATATATATATATGTGTGTGAGAGAGAGAAGTTGTAGCCTTTTGTTTTTATACCATAAAACTATTAATGCAAAATGATTTAAGTGTCTAGCACTTGTCAGTATTAGCCAACGACATTTTTTATTTGAAACTTCATAAATCTACACTTAAAGAATTAGTGCGCATTAATTGATCTCTGCTATGGAAATTTACAGCGGATGTTAAACATAGCCTGGGGAAGATAGATGTGGTAAGAAAATTTAATAATGAAATAATTTTCATAAAAGATATATAGCTAAACCAAAGCAGTGTACAGAAAAGTTTGCTTTAAAAAAAAAAAAAATTGTACATTTTGATGACCAGTATTGTTGAATGGAACTAGTGTCATTAAGGAAATTAGTCATAGGTGTAGGTAGAGTGGAATTTAGAATAACAGGAACAATTTTGCTTAACTCAATATTTAAGCAAAAAAAGAGAAAAAAAATCTGCTGAATTAGAGATTACTAGTGCAGTTGATGAAACTTTTGGCAAAGTTTAACCCTTGGAAAAAAAAACATTGTATCAAAAGGGTACTTTTACTCTTGATACTGGGATTACTGTATACTTGAGTGTTTAATGTTTTAAAAGGCTATATTTAGAATTTCAATAACAAAAAAAATGTTACACTATTTTGTTATTAGATTGTTTATTTACAAGATTATAAAAATATATGAACCAAGTACAATGTAATTATTATCATTTCCCATTTTATAAAGTAATAAATATGAAAACGATTTTTTATTCATAAATTTATAAAAATTTACAAAATTATTAAAATATGTGAACCAACTAATGAAATATTTATTATTTACCATTTTATAAAGAAATATGAAAACAAATATTTTAATTCAAAAAATGTCTGAACTATGGAACAAGAAATTTTTTTTTCTGGACATTATTTTGTATTGCAGATTGTTTTTATTTTCCAATTGTTTTTTAAATAGTTATCTAGAATCAAGGATTTTTAATGATTAGAAATACCTTGTAAAAATTAGACATTCTGTAATTATATGCATGGTAAACCTTGTTCACCCTAAAATTAAAAGAATGTTTGGTTGATAGGGAGAGATGCACTAAACCTGTTTTAATAAATTCATGTAGCCAGAGCAAATGAAAGAAATGCTTAAAAAAATGCATTTTTTTTTCCAAAATGTATAATTACAGTTGCTCACTATGTGTTTTAAATTTTCATGTTCAGACATTTATAAAATTATGAATAAAAAAATCTCTCTTTATATTTATTTCTTCATAAAATAGGTGGAACATAATAAATCTTTATAAAATGATAAATAATTATTTCATTATACTTTGTTCACATTTTGTAAATTTTTATAAATTTAGTAAAGAAAAAAATTTTGATATTCTTTTTATAAATTTGTAAACAATAAATATTGCATTTTAGTTGGTTCACATATTTTTATGATCTTATAAAATTAATCTTTATAAATAAATAATCTAATAATTAAATATTGTTTAACATTGTTATTAAAATTCTAAACAATTTCTTAAACAAACATTGTTGAGGTTGTATACAGTAACAGCAATGCCAAGAGAAAAATTTTTTTTGCAGGTTCAAAGGTTAAACATTGCCATTTTTTTTCTTTTCTCTAGTTACTCCTGTATAGATTGTATTTTTCAAAATCTTATTTTAGTATGGCTAAATATTTTTATTACATAAACAACCACTGAGAAATGCAAATCTAAATTATTCGTTGATTCTTAGTTAATGTTTTTTTTTTTTTTTTTTTTTTTTTTTTTTTCAAAATCATAACTGGCATCAGAGCACATTATAGTAAAAAAAATTTTCTCATGAAGAATGATGGTACTGGCTATCTTCAATAACTTTCTAATTTATCACTGTTAAATAGGAGATATTTTTCAGAAGTTAATATCAATCTTTCCCAGGGTATAGACAATTATTCTAACAGCTGTATTTTCTTTTGTTCAAAGATTCTAATAGGCAGCATTCACTTTCATTTCTGTCATATGAATTATACACCTGAAAAAGAGCAAATATATGTAAAACCAATAAGGATGAAAGCATAAATAAATAGTGATAATGCACACAATATCAACTCTTGTAAATCTTTACTTTTTATGTGTGTACGTGCTTACTGAAATTCTTTGATAGCCTACTGAGTCAAAAGCTTAAAATGCGTTGAATTTGCTCAAAAGGAGTCTGGCTTTGATCAAATTTATCTGAAATGTCTGCTTGCTAATCTAGAGTAATGAGCTTTGTGTATTAAGATAATACCTAAAATAATTTTGGCTTAGATGGTAGAAAGTAGAATTACAGGCTGTAAATAGAGGGTTTCAAATAAATTGTGACTGTGTGTTTGGCTGTAATTATATCTTCTTTTGCAGCATTGTGGCAGTTACTGTGGTAGCCCAGTGTGTCTTTGTAATAATAGCAGTGATATCAGCTCCGACAATGACCTAAGTATCATGACAGTGTCATGTGAAATGAGACTGGAGCATAACAAAGTCAACTGAGATGTAATTATTGTGTAAAGAAACTTGAAATTTGTTGACCTTCTTCAATATGTTAACGCCTTCAAAAAACTTTCTTTGTAATTGTTTAAAATTGCATTGAGAATTTATTTTGACAAAACATTACTATTGGGATGTGTACAGTTTTTAATTTTTCTTTTTAATATTTTTTTTAGTACAATTTTATTAAATTTGATATAAATTTATTGTTTAAAAGAAAAAATAAAGCCATGAATTTAATGTTACTCGTGATAAAACTGATTTAATATTGATAGTGGGACTTTAAAATAACATTTTGTTTCAAAATTTTCTCTAAAAATAATGAAAAAAAAATCTATGCTTACAGCTCAAGACTTCAATATTTTCATTTAAAATTTAATCTCAATTTAAGTTTACCCTACTCTGGCAGAAGGCCAAATGTGTGGGATAAAGTTAGAATGAATAGTTAACTTCAGTTTTCCAACAGAAGATTTATTTCTTATAAAAATTAGTATACAAATCTTGACACATGTGAATTGGTACCAATGAGGAATATACAATTGCTTTAGCCACAACATCCTTGTATATAAATAATGTAATTGTCATTTCATTCAATATTATTAGGTTGGTGCAAAAATAATGACGTAATAATGTCGTTTTTGACGTATTTTTTAACGTCAAAAAACGACATTATTACGTCATTATTTTTGCACCAACCTAATACACAAATACAGAAGCACTTAGAGGAGGGAGGTTACATTAGTTTTTCTTTTGGAATGGAAGAGGGTCATTTCTGAAAAGTATTGAAAATTGGAAAGGAAATCACTTTTTTTTTCTACATTAAATTTATATCATTTATAATAATCATACTATGACTTGAGAATATGACACTTACTTTTTCTCTTTCCTAAAATAATTTTAACTGACCTGTGTAAGATTATAACGACCCCTACTTTCGAAATCATTGACCTTAAAAGAGAAAATGTCATTAAAAAATCAAGTGGATTTTTTTTTTTTTTTAAGTAGATTGATAACATTTTATCTAAAGTATTTAGTGTGAATTTAGAATAATCCATTGTTTGAAATTAAAAATGTTTATCTATTCTTGGATATTGTGAATTATTGTTTAAATTTTGGTATTTTTAGAATACTGGTAGAATAAAAGTATTGTAAAAAGTTGCTTGTATGGCATATGTATGGACTGATAGTTCTAGAATAACCACAGGAATCCTTGCAGCTTAGAAATTTAAGATGTAAGTGGGTGTTGAAAATTTCCCAGCCTGACTAAAGATTCTAAAAAAATCCAAATGTTTGATCATTTGGTCACCTTTTGGGAAGAGGATCAGGCTAAGAATTTTTCTGTACTTCCTTCATATTGTGGTACCATAAAATCAGATTTTTCTAATTTTTTTAATTGGTTTCACCACTAGCAAGACAGAAAAACCACTAAGACACAAGAGGTTACTGGGTATGGAAGAATTAGCAGCAAAAACATTACTAATGAGCAGAAAGAAAAGAGTAATCAGCAGGACAGTTGATAACAATTGACATTGCATTTAAATTTTTGCAGATTAAAGTTAACTGAAAAGCATGGTGCTGGAAGGGAGTTAAAACTAAATTTTTAGGATAATGGTAGTTTAAAGAATTAAAACAATAAATGGAGGATGAAGTGATTTTTATCAGGAGTTTTTGGTAGCAGGCTGGCATAATCTGGCGACAAGGAAGGCGTGGTATTTGGCTCTTGTAACTTGTAAATCTAAAGAGTGATTTATGCGGCACATTTCAAAATGAGTCAGCTTTAGAGTTGGTTAGGAATGATGTCTGGTCTTGCTTTTTTTTCCCTTTCTGTTATATCAGCAAAAATAAAGTTTGTTGCTTGCTAAATTGGATAGGCTGACAACTATTTCTAGTAAAAATATATAATAAATAAAATCTACTTGCATCAGCAAACTGAATGTTTTAGACTCAGTTGTTTTTATTTACCTCATTCGTCTCCAATTATTTATTCAATTTTTTTTTTTTATAACAGCTGATGCTTAATACAAAGAAAGAAAAAGAGGTCTTCATTTGACCTTCCATCTATGTAAATTGATTAAAAACAAGATTTCTTTGGATAGAAATTTTGTGTTGCCAACTACATGGGTCATTTTTTAGTAACCCATTTCTTTTTCTTTTTTTCAATGACACATTTCTTTTAAAAGTATAGGGAAATGAATCAAGGCAGGATTCAATGTTTTATCAGCTGTAAATATTACATGGCCTCTGCAGTGAAAACAGACAGTAGGACCCGTTTTTTTTTTTTTTGTTTTTTTTTCTCTCTCGTTTTTTTTTTTTTTTTTTTTTTATATTCATTGTAAAACATGGTGCACACACAAATTTAAAAAAAAATACTGATCTTGAAAGCCATTATTGGTTGAATAAATGTGATTTGTATCAAACACAAGATATACTCCTATTTGCATTTCTCTAAGAAAAGACTTAGTAACAAAATAAGAGAAAGTAAAGCATGTGATTGCTGTTTTTTTTTTTTTTTTTTTTTTCCCCTTCTATTGTTTGGATCAATATTGATAGAAATCAATAAGCACAGTGAAGCCAAGAAGGGAAATAGATCTTTTAAAAACTGCCTCTTTGATTCTGCTCAGGAAGAGGTTGTTTTCTTTTTCTTTTTTTTCCACCTTCTTTCCCTGTTCAACAACATCATCATTATTCTATTGATAGTTTCCATGCAACACAGAGCATGTCTTTCCAGGTGTAAATTTTAGTTTGCATTTTAGAATTTTTTTTTTTTTTTTTTTTTGTTGTATAGGTTGTTACACCTGCTTTTTTTTTTTTTTCTCTTTCTTTTTTTAAGGATTCTCTCAGTATAACACCATGGCTGAGAGATGGAGATTTCTTGGACTTTTAGTATCTTCTTGGTCATGGCTACCAACTATAGCATAATGGCTGGGATAATCCCAATCACAGCAATCAATGTAGCATTAGATTGGATGATCCTGATTATAGCAACCAAATATAACATTAGAGGCTTGGGTTTTGATCTCTGGTTTGGTGATATCCTAGACCGGAGACTGACATTTCACAGAAAACTAAAACTGACAGATTCTTGAGATTAATCAAAGTCTTGTAATAATGACAAACACTTGAATCCCTTTAATAAGATGTAGTTGAGTACATAGGTATTTCAAACTAGCACCTTTCTTTCTTCATAGCAACATGCAGGGATCTGAACCTTGAATCACTCATTCACAGCCATAAGGATTTTAGAAGAACACTAATCTGTTAGCTTAGTAAGAAAAACTTTGGTTTACCACTAAGATCTATATTCTGTTCACATTTACCTGTCTCTGTATGTCTTTTCTACCACTTTGATGATCTTTATTGCACTTACTGTCTCCCTTTCATATATATATATATATATATATATATATATATATATATCATACGTTGAATGCTTCATTGCATGTAACAGCAAGTATGCATTGGTGGTAATCTGTCAAATGATAATTTTCTCCTTCAGTCGGTTTACCAAGATGAGATCCTGCAATCAACTTCATATTCTGATGGATTGTGCAAATGCAGACAGTATGAGTACCAGCACCACCTGCTAGCACACATTCTTTTGGTCTAAGCTCAGCGAATTTAGAGAAGCTTATTTTCTCCGGGTTCTTTGATTTGAATAATTCTCTTTCAAGTTACAGAGAACAAGATATTTTTGTTCCTGAACACGTTTCCCATCCTTTAAAACCGTCTTGTAATCATTTTTTTCCAGGCATCACTCTACTGACTTCTTCACTTTTATAAAACTGCCTCACTTTATCAATCGTCTCTTGTGGGAATCTAGTTTTTCGTGTATTTGGCAAAGCTAAAATTCCTTCCTCATTCACAAGTTTTTTGGTTGTCTTTCCATGTACATTGTAGTGCCAAATTCTTTGTATTTTGCTTAGACTCCAGCTTTTTGGAAGTACAGTCAGAATTTGAATTTTTTGTGATCTCTTTTCACTCGCAGCAAACTTCTCTTTCAACTGGGTGATGATTCCTTCCTCTTTCAAAGTTTTGGTGTTCTGCGCTAGTTGATTCCTCATGAGAAATGTTTGATGAAATTATACTGATTCTATCAGATATTGCTCCTGTAATTTTTTCTATTTTTTTTTCTTATAAATGGTATGTTTGTCAAGTTTTCGTCACTTTACTGGTGATTCACCAATAATTGACAGTGACTCATTCAGTAGCTGTAACTCGGTTTCAGTATCCACAAAAATGTTTGAAGATTGGTCTTCAGCTGATTGTGGCTGATCTTCATCTGTTGTTGAAATAGTATCAAAAGACTCAGCTGATGTAATTTTTTTTCGACATTGTGTGCAAATCTTCTTACCAGGGATCAATTTGAATTGTCTGTTCTTATCAGCATATTCCTGTGATATTTTCCTTAAACCTTTTCTGACTTTCTTTTTATGAATTTTAAAGGGGTTGCAGCATACATTTTCAAGACTATTGTTACTGACTGAATCCATTTTGATTGAACAATTGAAAAAGTATTATGTCTCAGAAAGGATAATTATTAAATCTTAGTATAAGTCTGAAAAAAAAAACAAACAAAAAAAAACAATTTAAAATCTCATGAAAATAATTTTATAATAATAGTGACTCTAACATGACAGGACAGTATTCTCTGAAACAGACATGTATTAATAAGCAGTTGAAAAGATCAAATTCACAAAACAAATATTAGAAATCTTAAACTAAGATATAGAGATACAAACAGACCAAAATAAACAGAAAAATTAAAAAAACAGATAATTAGATCAGATATATAGCAAATCAAGATAGATACAGACTGCTTGTTAAAGATAGATACAGTGTAACTCGGATATAAGAGAGATTTTCTCTGGTCCCAAATTAGAGCCATACTTACCTAAACAAAATAGACCAAACCCGGATATAAGAGACTTCTTCTCCGGTCCTGACAACTCTCTTATATCCGGGTTACACTGTATATTAAAAGTAGGTATGGGCAATAGATCGCCAGAAAATGAGCATAGCAGAATAATGAAGGCCTTAAACTTGACGAAAATAATTTTTATTTGTCTGTTTTTATTTTATAATAAAGAGGAAAGATCAAAGTATTTTTTGATTATTTTTTTAAAAATTTTTTTATCATTTTGAGCACGTCCAAAATTGTCGTTTAAAAATCATTGTTTTTTTTTTTTTTTTTTTTTTCGGAAAAATCGATAATCAGCCATTTTTTTCAATTTTATAAGCAAAAGTTAATTTTTCCATTTAAAATTCTGCCAAAAAACAGTTACACATTTTTAAAAATTTATCTTTACAAAATTTAAAATTTAAATGTTTATTTAATATATTTTGAATAGCTTTACAAAGATATACAACTGACCATATTGTGAAATATCAAAATGTTTTTATATGAAGTAGCAAATACTACATTCGGCCATTTTGAATTTTACCCAGTTAAAACGCTTGTAGCAACAGTTCTAGCAGAATGCCCATCATGAAATTTGGAATATATACTGTCATAAGACAGACAAATCTTTTGTCGAAATTTAAAAAAAATTAAAATAACGTTTTTTGAGGTTTAAGTCCGGTCAAGGTCATTTTTTTTATTTGACCGCTAAAAAAAATCCCCAGATAAAATTGTAGATCTATCCAAGTACTTTAGAATGATATATGAATGAACTTTGTAGGTCCATAAACAACTGATATATCATCTTTTAAAGTTGGTCACTATTCACATTTTCGTAAAAAGGTCAGAGGTCATATCTCAGGAACCCCTTGACCTTGAGATGTGTAACAGGTGCCATTCAATTCCTTTTATGGCGATCTATAAGTGTAGCAAATTTGAAAAAAAATTCCATGTTGAATATGGTCTAACCTCTTGTTGATTTGACACGGAATGAGCCATATATATATATATATATATATATCATACATTGAATTGAATGCTGGTATTAATAAAATAGTGTTTGATGCAATATAATGGGGCTATAAATTGCATATTAATACATTTTTTTCCTCACCAGTAGCATGACTTGGAGTTTCATGCACAACACGATCTTCAGGTGCTGAGTAGAGACTGGCTGTTACATATTTAAATTATGTAACCATCTCAATTCAGCACCTGAAGTTTGCATTGTTTGTGAAACTCTGAGTTGGGCTACCAGAGAAGAAATATATATATATATATATATATATATATATATATATATATATATATATATAATATAAAAATTTCATTTTAATTGTCTTTTGGAAAACCCAATGCACTGGCTTGTTATCAATGATGTATAGGCTTGATTAGACTTACTTTCACAATCTTATGTCCTTTGGGTACCAGACTGGCCCTCTTCAAAAACCATTTCTCTTATGAGACTCGGCAAATGTCTTTATGCAAACAAAACACGTGGACCATTGGCTTTGTCAGGGTTTTTCTTTTTGGAAATTCTGAAAAAAAAAAAAAGGATAAATATTAAATTGATCGAGATGTCTTTATATCAACAACTTTGTTTCAACAGGGATTTTTTTTTTAAAATTTCATTTGAAGAAGCAATTTATTACTTGTCACAATTTCTGCTTAATTCGCAAATGTATTTGTTGGCTACAGAAACATGTTCAATTTTGAATCTTTAACAATCCCTGATCTAATCAAATTTCTCAAAATTACCTTAGTTCTTTTTCCACTTTAAATTACATTAATTATTAAATGTAATCAAGCCTTCTTACATTTTATCTGGTCCTATACCATAAAACCAGACCTTTCTACATTTAACTCTGTTCAACTGCTGTCAAACCTTATTGGGGCTGTACTCACCACATGAGTGAATTGCCACCACTTTGTCACATAGGAAAAGTAAAGTACATTTTGAACACAAAAATGTTTAAAAAAAAGAAAAAAAAAAAAAAATGTGGGACAACGAAAGAACAGTGTTTTGTTCCATCTTTATGCTCATGACAAATATTTTTCATTCCCTAATCTTTCTATGCAATCTTTCAGATGAGTAATGTATTTCAAATAGTGATGTTCATCCTGATTTCTCTTAATCTGAAAATTTTTATTTGCTTGAAATATCAACAGCCTGTTGTATAAACTAGACTTTGTTTAGTATTGTCTTGTATAGAAAATGAATTCATGTAAAGAATTTTAATAAATTTTATAAAAATAAAAACTTTCATTTCTGTTTTGTGTAAAGTTACAGAAACAGAACTCATGAGAGTTGAGTGAATATTTACATGTTATCAACTTTATGCACAAAATTATTTTAATTTCTCATTTACATTACATTTAAGATATTAAATTTAACATAAAAATTTCTACTTTAATGATCCATATTCCAAATGTCAACTCTGAATTTGAGCCGGTCATTTTGTGAAATACATCCATTTGATGTTTTGGCATACATCTGTAGTGATGGTTTTAGCCACAGATCATTAGGGGTTTCGAGGTCTTACAACATCAATATCCCTTTATGGTGACCAAGTTGATACTGATCAGATATTGACTTGTGTATCATCTATCAGCTACAACTCTTTTCATTACTCTGAGGCTCCCTTAAACTCATTGCAACTCCTCAGGTCTTTATATTCCAATCACAAGCAGCTTCTGATTCAACAGTCATGAATGTTGTGTGTCGCCATTATTTTTACAAGATATAAAACATTGGGAAGGATAATTTTTGTATGGAGATTTTGCCAAAAAAACCAACTCCTCATGTGAAGTTTTGCCAATTGAAACACTAAAACCTATGAAGTACAGTTCAACTGAGTTGATGAAAAAAATATTTTGGGACACCTTAATCTGCTTATTCATTGAATATATAAACAGATGCTGAATTTGCTAACAACTTAGTTAAACTATAAATGCCTAATTCAATTTATCAATGTTAATTTTTTTCTTCCTTTTTCTTCTACAATGGAACAAATTAGTTGATAACTTGGTATTCATATACATAAAAGTCAATGAATAGAAAAAAAACATTAAGTTGTTATGAAATATGTTTACAGACTTGCTAACATCTTGTACCCCCACTCCACAGTATACATTTTTTTTTTTTTTTTTTTTCTGATTATCTAACCAGGAGTGGATTCATGCCAACTGATAGACTCAGCACAAGTATAAACATTTTCTAGTTTTTCTTCCTACATACTTTATATTATTAAATATAAATATTTTTTATTCATCACGAAAATTAAACTCTTTCACCATACGATAGAAACAATTTTGATATCTTGTAATATTCAAATTGTCAACACTCAAGTTAGTCACAAAATCAAAGATTTTTTTTTTCTTTTTTTCCTTTTATCAGACAGAATAAAGAAATGAAAGATAAGCATTTTAAAAAACAAAAACAAAAAAAACAAAAATCTCAGTTTAAGGGAACAATTAATGTCTTGCCTCCTACTTTGTACTCACAATAGGTGCTCCTTAATAAATCCAAAATGACCAGATGTTAGTTAAAAGTAGCAATTTGTCCTGGAGAATTTGGAGATTTTATTTGCGATATTTTAGTTATCATCATTAGCTGCACACAGCTGAAACAACACTTAACCTGGTGCTATTGGCCTATATACCAGTATTGAATACATTCCCAAATGTGATAACCTTAAAAAATTTATCATAATCATTGGGTCTTTTCTTAGGTTATGATTACATGTTCCCTGCCCCTGCCCCTAAACATACACAGATGATGCATTGAAGTAAATGTGTTTGCAATAAAAATGTTTTGCAATTCATTATAGCACTTTCTCAATGACTACAAGGCATCTGGTTAAATTCAATCAATTTACAAATGGAGAAAAGTAATGAGTGCTTTGTTCATGTCATTTAGGAAAATCTGTGATAATTTTATCAAATTTATACAAAATACTCTTAAGAAAATGGCCACTAGAGATTGTACATCAATAATCAATGCCTGTATCAGCAATTTATTGAAAAATAAAAATTAATTCACATTAGCAGAATTCAAAATTTCCATAAAATTTTTTTTTTTTTTTTTTTTTTTAAGTTAATTTTCATTTATGCATTAATAAATTCTGCTTCCTTTCTCCTCTCCACTTTGTTTTTTTTTTTTTTTTTTTAAGTATTTGCTGCTTAACTGCCAATTTCTGTAAATCACATTTTCATAGAAAATGGAATAAAACAGTTGAACTTGAATCTGCAAGTTTTATTAGGAATGATAAATATTACAGCGCTACATAATTCTCATTTTTGTTTCAGTTTCCTGCCTAAGTCTTGTGAATATTTCTGGGTAATGTGAAAAAACATCAAAATATTGATTAGCTCTAAGCATGTTTTTCAGATTTGCTTTCATTATTTATCAACTACAGAATTTATCTTATTTTACAATAAAGAACTGAGCTTTTATTCGAAAGGACTTCTTTTTTTTTTTTTTTTTTTTTTTTTTTTTTTTTTTTTTCCTTGTTAGGTATGATATAATATATGGAAGGTGATTCCATACTCACTAATGTCCTCATTAAAGTATTCACTAGATAGTAAAAATTCATATAACTGTTTTTGAATATTGTCCTTCCACCCCTGGGGAAAAACAAAACTTATCTGCAGTAACAATGGCTATAACTTATCTAATATTTCAACTGACAGTTTCTAACTGTTGACTTATTGTTGCCATTCATTTTGAAAGGGATTTCAAAATTTTTCTCTCTGTACATGAAATTTCATCATTTATAATTTGGTAAAAGTTGCTCAAATTTTGCTCAGTCTCATTTTAGCAAATATTGAAAAACACCAACTACAAAATGTTGGATAACAAAATTTCCACATCATGACTATTATAGTTTAAAAATACAGGTATTGTAGGTGGATTATAGAAATTTTACTCTTGCATGCAGATTATCGTACAGATGGCAAATATTACCCCTATCATACATTATTTCATGCCTTTTGCACTTATGATACAATATAGCAAAAGTTGTAGCTGAATGAGACCGGTGTCGTCCCATCATGTACCAGAGAGGTATGGCAATTGAGCAGGGAAATTGTAAAACATCTTACAAGGGATATTGAATATTATGGGCATTATGTGAGCAGGCATTATCCTACTGTTGCAGAAACTGTCTCAGAACATGTTGTATCCTATTCTGGTCATATGGCATTGTTTAACATTCTTTCTGCAAATACCAAAGGCAAGTAAGAGTTATAAACTTTATGGCATGACATACCTTGATGTTTGGGTTAGGCTTGTGCATTGTGGGTAAATACACAGTGGAAGGTGTAGTTTCTCTGGGCAATGGTGCACATGCAAATGATCATTACTTGTATGAAGGCTAAATCTGTTGTTGTCACTGAACACTGCAAAGCCCCATTTGATTTCCAACCTGCTTCAAAGTAACTCTCTTATGACAACATTGGAGATATGCATGACTGCACTGTGGTGTGAGTAGAAGACTGGCTATAGGCAAGTCTGTCTTGTAGTCCTGCCTCTCTACAATGTGGTCATCTAGAACCTGGTCTTTGCATATAGGAAGTAATGATCATTGCCAACATGAAAGCACCACCAACACACCATGTCTACCAACATGTGCAACAATTTTCTGAAATAACCATCCAACATCTTAAAGAGAACCCCCTTCTAAAACAGCTCAAACTGAACCAAGAGCATGTGTGCATTTTGCTAGCATGATATCAGCTTAGGCACTGAACCATATTACAGCATGTGTCACAATCTTTTAGTATTACTATGTTACAAGATGACCAAAGACCAAAAATTTTAACAGAATACCTATTACCATTCATTATGAATATATTGTACCTAGATCAAAATTGGCATTGTGCTTCAGATTGTTGTCATTTTAATTCAAATCTCTCTCTCATATATGGAATCATCACCAGCTTGCATACCACCTGCTAACAGTCTGAATCCATAGCCTTGTGTAATCTTCTCTATCCATAAACTCTATTATCTACTAAAAAGTGCTAGTTAAAATTCAATTAGTTTGGCCAACTAACATGGCACCAGTCTTCTATGATTCAGTGGCAATATTCTATGACCCAGGTCAGGTGCACTACCTGTGGAATGAAGTGCACACTTTACAGCTTGTTGACTAATGGCACCAGCATTGAATTAAGATTTGATTTGATACAATGGTCGCATTCATTGCATGTTTGACATCTTTGTGATTCACTGGTGGGGTGCCTTTTTCTTGTATTATCTGTAGGTATCAACAATTTCCATTTTTCTGCTGTTGATGTCTGTCTAGAATTTACAAGTGTACTCTCTCTTCATACAGTTGTCTGAGGGATAAATCTAGAATAGTTGTGATGTTGGAGATTCCTTCTTTTTGGGCCCCAACAATCATTCTGTGGTCAATGTTAAGTCTTATCTGCAGTCTGTGGCTGCAACAGCCACACTACTACTACTTTACCCAGGATATCACACATCATCCAGATGAGTTCATTTCTACAAGTGAGAGAGTGGGACTATCCAATGTACTGTTGTTTCTAAATGTTTGGCACCAGTTTAATAAATGTTATTTTGATTGCAATTGACTTGTGAATAATTACTGTGCAGTATGAATGTCTTTAGAATGTCTGAAAGTTGTTAATTATCCTCAGGTTTCTCTCACTGTTATTGGATTTGATTAGTGGAACACTCTCAATTCATATGACACAGATTAATGGTTATTATGAATCTCTGTAGGCCAGAACAAAGCCCTCTGTTCCACATTCTACAAAATCAATGAATCCATTCTCTTTTACTCAGGGTTTTATTACCACATATCTCCTGTGTATGCGATTCTATTTCATCAATAGAATTCTGTTTGTATGAAACTTGTTAAGCTCAGGGAATACCAAGTCATTTCGGAGGAAATGAACTTATGATATTTTAATAACTGAATTGAAATATTGAACAGAAATTTTATGATTGGAGGATTAGGAATAATTGGAAGAGTCAAAGGATGACAATAAATTATGTCCTACATTTTTATCTTCTTTTTTTTTCTTTTACCTCATGCTTTACTATTAATTCATATGAACCAAGCAAAAATAGACAACAGGTGTTAATGATGATATTGAAGGATATTTGTCATTTAATTTCTTTTGGTTAATTTGTTATAAAACTATTAAGATAAATGTCCATAATATTATTATAGAACTCTCTCTCAATATGATTGTCAGTAACAAATGAATGATTATAATTGCTTATTATTCATTATATTAAAACCTTGTTGATTTGAATAAGATATTGGATAAGGAATAGAATAGAAGTACTTTTAAATATTTTCATAACATTCTTTGACCATAAGATGCAGTTTTTCTTGGTTTATCTTTTGATGAAATTGGAAGAGTACTCCTTGGATGCATCAAGCATAGATTCTAATTGCTTTAGCATAAAAACTCAAACTGGAAAGTAGTTCTTGGGTTTTTTGTTTTTTTTTTTTTTTTGGGGGGGGGGGTATTTTCATTTTTTTTCTTTCTTTTTTTTTTTTTTTTTTTTTTTAAAGAAGAAATCCCAAGGGGCATCTGTATTTGAAAATTAACAGTTTTATTTTTTTTTAATCCCATTTAATGTACTCATTAAATAGGTAACCTCTTATTCTGGCTTGCTTAAAGGCCTTCACTCTATCTTTAAATGAAAATAGTTTATCAGAAATAAGTATAAAATTAAACAGTGATTTATTATATTCATTTTGTTTTTGTTTTTTCTTTTCTTTTTTTAAAATTTCTTTCAGGAGGATTTGCATTTGAATAATAGCCATAAAGAAAAGGCACTTGACCAGTAAGTATTTCTCTTCTAATTTCCTATTTAACAAAGCAATAGAAAGAAGAAAAAAAAGATAAACTTGACAAATAATATATAATAAAAAATTACCAGACAAAAAGAATCATTTTGAAACATAAACTTAAGATTCAGATTTTTAAAAAAATTTAACCCCCTTCACATTAACAGCTATTTTCCCCCTTAATGATAAAAAAAAATGTATAAAAGAAAAAAAAAGTTAGGATCTTCTAAAATACTGGTATGTCTTTCATTATCAACATTTTAGTTTATCTTAGCTTGTCACAACTGTATTATACTATATCATTATAGATTAGAAATATAAGATATGGTAAATATATAAATAGATGCTGATTATCTGATGATGTCAATTCATTCAATCTTTGGATATCATGCTTGGCTGAGAATGTACAATATAAGAAAAAAATCAATTTGTCACAATGTATTTATTTTAGCAAAAGCAATGTCAAAAAAAAGTGTTCGAAATCATACCTAAAAAAAAACAAAAAAAAAACATTTGACCAGTTTTAGAACTTTGTAATGCTACTGTACAAAATTTATCACATTTTCCAAAATATTTTTAAAAGACTCTTAAGGAATAAAATAAAACTGGTTTCATTTAAAACTCATCTTGGAATAGTGAAATAAAATTTCTTTGTCCTTTAAAGAGAAATATTGAGAAAAATCCATCATAAACTTGTTAATATTCCTTTGTTGACCACCCAATATTATTTTATCATCCAAAAAATTTTTTTTTTTTTTTTTGATAATGCTTGTATTTTTTGTAATTTTTATCGTCAACTGGATTTGGTATTTAAGTTTCCACTAAGAGCTTATCACAAAAATGTTCGTAAGTCATTTAATCAATTTTTTCCCATGTTAAATTTAAGGACTAATTCTTGAAGAAAAATGCCTTTTTTTTTTTTTTCTTTCTTTGAGATAATTCCTTGATAAAATTCAATGCACCTTTCACATCTCTTAATGGTTAACTTTTCTGTTTTACAATTTCTCTGAATAAAAAAAAAAGTTTCATATAGGTACTCTCACTTTTTTCTTTTTTTGTTTTGTTCAACTCTAAAATGATTTAAAAAAAATTCTACTCGGTCTTGTATACAAAGTGTAAATATCTAGTAGGCTAATGTTTATCCAGAAATTGTAACCTACCAATACTTATAACTAGTCTCAGTCTATGATATAGTCATATTATATGTAAATTCATTAAATAGAGTAAGTACATTATAATTTTTAGAGGTGTTAATATTTATTAAGACTTTTTTTTTTGTTTTGGATTGTTGAGAATGGAATCACTTGTGTTACACATGTTGATGAGAATCTGCTAAGATTTGCCACTTCTTTTTGATATAATTTAAATTTTTTGAAAAATAGATCTCTCTCTCTCTCTCTCTCTCTCTCTCTCACAATGTGGCATAAATGCCGTTACAAAATTTCAAATGAATTCTACTTCTAATTTTTTGGTCATTACCTTATTGTTTATGGTTTGATACTTGCCTAGCAATGTATACTATTTGTTTTTTCAAAGTGTTTACTGAATATCTAAAAATTAAAAGAAAGTATGTAATTGAACAACATGAATATGGACTGACTCCATTGGAGGTTTTAAAACTGGAAAATAACTTGGAATCAATAAAATGTTTATCAAAAAGCTAATCGATCGATACAAGACTTCCTCCGTTAGATAGACTGAGACCAGGACGTCCTCTCACCTTCAGACTGTCAAAACTAATTAAACAGGTGTGTGAAAAAAAGCCAATACAAAAAGTTCAGTGAGAAAATTGGCTAGAGAGACTGGAAAATCAGAGAACACCATGTGGAGGCTGTGCCAAAATGATTTAGGGATGTCACCTTATGAGATGACCAAGAGAGAACTTCTTTCAGCAGTCTCAATGAAAAAGAGGCTTCAAAGAAACATCTTCACTGATGAAAAACTGTTAACTGTTGAACATACTTTTAATCATCAAAAGTCATCAGTCAGTTGCTGATGCTTGATGAAAATGCCTAAGAACCCAGAATCTGGCAACAGTTATGTTTTGGGCAGCCATTTCATAAAGAGGAAAGTTTTCTCTTGTTTTCATACCTCAAGTAGTAAAGATCAACAATGAAGTGTATGTAAAGGACCACTTAGAAGGGCACTGAAGCCTTGGTGCAATGCCACTTATGGTAATAAACATTGGACACTTCAACAAAATGGAGCAATGATCCATACTGCCTGTGTAACACAGCAGTGATACAGAGACCTGCTGATACTTGCTTCTTTACCATGGATGAATGGCTTCCTTCATCAACAGACATCACTGTTCTTGAATATTGTTTGTGGACACTTCTTGAGTGTGAGACCTGATCTATTTTGTATCACAATATTGAAGCTCTGAAGGCAAAATTGAAGAGAGTATGGGACAAATTTGTAGGCTGATATAATAAATTTTTAGGAGTTATGAACTTTTCCTTTTGTAACAGTATTTATGCTGCATCACACACACACAATCACACACACACATATCTATATATATATATATATATATATATATATACACACACGTGCGCAAAAAAATGTTTTTGTTATTGAAAATCTCCACCAAAACACAATTGCTTGACTTAATCCCCAAAAATGCTTTTTTCTATAATTATGACTTTGGGTCAATTTTTGCTTTACTTTCAGATTTTTGTTGCATGCATTTGATTTGTAAGCATTTTTAATTGATGCAGTTTTCATTGTTTTTCATTTTATTACAGAAATGTTTATTTGCTAGTGCATTATTGGCTTAAATCTATTTTATTTTTATGACTTTTTGACACAATTTTCTCTTTGACATTCTAGTAACAAAACACTTTTGTCAACCAAATTTCTAGTTTGTTCTATTAAACAAATTTAGTTATATAGTTTAAATTAAAAATTGAAATCGTATCTAGAATTTTTCCCTTTTCTGTGACTGTTAAAGAAAATAAATATTTTTTTTTCTCAATGGTGGGAGCCAGTACAAGCTTGTATGAATCTGGATTGGGAGGGATGGTAAAAAGACAAGTGTTACTAAGAGCTACAAAAGATAGAAAGTTGTGGAGAGCCATGACAAATCTCAAGAGACGCAGTACATAGAAGAACAATGGATAGCCTGATTTTTGTTTATCTTAAGTTTTTTTTTTTTTTTTTTTTAATTGCAAGAAAAATAGCACAAATAGACAAAAAAAAATATATTTTTATAGATTTAAAGTTTTTTGGGGTTTTTTTTAACCAAAATTACTTATATTATTCTATAATTAAAGAAAGTTTGCTTACATTTATGTCCATCTCATGGAACAGTTAAAGTATCTTCTTTTATGTGCTGTGTCCCTTCAAGATGTAGGCAATTACGACCCTCCACCTCTTCCTGTCCCTTGTAGCTCTTAATAAGTTTTGTCTTTTGCTTATTTCTGCCCAAACCCTATTCTGCCATCCACTTGCTCAAGCCCATCAAATATATTACATGCTGCTTTCCTCTGTCTCTCAATCTGTCTTGTGAGTATCAGATTAATGACATTTCTTCTTCCTCATTATATGCCCCAGAAATTTTAACTGTCTCTTCCTGATGTTAAGTATGAGTTTCCTTTTTATTTTCATTCTCTCCAAAATTTTGTTGTTGCTCACATGTTCGGTTCATGGTATTCTCAGCATCTTTCTGTAGAACCACATTTCTTTTGCTTTAAGCCTCTTCCTCATCTTTGAGAAGATTGACCAGCATTCACTGGCATACAGGAGGACACATAGCACATAACAGCTCAGTACTCTTTTCTGTTTCTTTGTGCAGAGAAATTTGTTTTACTAAAAGTGTTTAAGGTAGCCAAAGGTAATAGTTTTATCAGCCATATATACATATTACATTTTCTGTACAAAATCTAGTATTTTATATATATATATATATATATATATATATATATATATATATATATTAGTCAATGTGTCACACCCTTTCAGTTAAAGGGACACAACTCTCTAACTTTCAATAGCTCAGGTTACAGAAATTTGGGATTCCCAAGTTTTCATTACTGTGATTATTTTCAGCATTTTTTTTTTTTTTTAATTTATTGTGACAAATTTTTGTATAACAATTGTTATAACTTTGAAATAAATTTGGGAATAATCGAAATTATGTAATACAGCTAAAGTCAACCATGAAATAAAAACAATTGTTTGTATGGGAAGTAAGGACCCACATACATCAAATTGTTTTTAAATTAAGTGGCGGCAAAAGAATTATTGTTGAACTTTTAAAAGCTAAGCTTAAATATTAATGCAATAGTTAAATGCAGTTTTAAGTTCTTTAGTTTATTGTTGCCTTTCTCATATGGCAGCAGTATGCCTCATAAAAAGAAATCTCTGCTAACAGAGGACCAGATTGCAATCAAAAGAGCCAAGGTTGCAGCGAGGAAAAGAAAGTCCCATGCTAATAAAAACCCAGATCCAATGGCAGCCAGGGGAGCTTCCATTTCTGAGAATATGCAAAGACTCATGGATTTTCAAACTCTTAAACAAGCCAAAGGCCCAATCAGGAGCCATCTGCAGGAGCTAGCTTAAATGCCTCCTGATAGTGTGGCTTTTAAGCTAATATATATGGTGTAAACGTGCTCAATATCCAGGATAGAGCATATGTAAATATAGTGTGGAGACAGTTCAACACCAAATAGTGAGTCTGTTTCATGCTTGAACACAATCTGCTGGTGATGTGGGTTGGATCATATCCAATAAATATATGAAAAATATTAAACTCTTCCAGCCATCAAGCATTCACCATAAAGTTTTCAACAGAAACACATTAAAAATTCAGCTATAGTTGCACAGAGAACAACACAGATAATAAAAATAACCTTAAAATCACCTGCACCAACTAAACTAACCAGTAATTGCCTGTAAAGCAATATAATATACCAAACCACCATAAAAACAGTAGATAACAAACAAAAAATATACATAGTAACTGAAGGATCCTTGAAACAGAGAAACTCTACACACAAAATATATTTTAACAGTGAATAAGTGAACAGTACAACACTCTTTAAACATACATAGGAACTTAAAATACCATCCCACAATAGTATCACTAAAAACTGAACTTTGTCTAGAGAAGAAAATGGCTATAATCACTTTTTTAGGACAAATTACTAAAAAATCAGATCTTTTCTCAAAATGCAGACATGAAAACAAATTTTTATTACATTACTTAAAAAACAAAACCTAAAACCCAATATCTTGTAAAGCATCACTATGAAAAACACAAATATATATTATGTACACCACAGATAAGGTAATATACTTAAACAAAACATATTAGATACCCCCAAATAAATAAAAAAAAGAAATAATGAAGAAATAGACAAACTACAAAACAATGCAGACTCGGTATGATATTAATTTAATAATAATATTAATAATCATTAATGAATAAATACAAAATACACTACAGCAATTAATCATAATAAAAGTGATTTAAAAGTTAACTCTATACAATAGATGTGAAAAAAAGAATGCTTCCTGGTGCACAATTAGTTCTATTCAACAGCCATTAGAATAGCATAATAACTGAGCTTGTTACCCATAATGCTCCAATGACTAACATATATATAGTATCCAACCCACGTGACCTGAAGATTGCATTCAAGCAGGAAACAAACTGTTGAACTCTCCACACTCTTTCTTTTTACATACGTTTTTATATTAGAAATTTCCCAGTTGTCTCTTGAGCCATTCTTAAAGGAAATTCAGAATTCTATCAAGCAATTGTCCTCAAACAAAGCCCCTGAAAAAGATGCTATTCCCACCAAAATTGTTTATATGGTGGGAAGACTCTGGTTAAGAAGCTCTTTGAGTTTTTTTAAACTCATATGGAAGGTTGGTTCTGTTCCACAGGACTACAAAGATTCTTGCATAAAGCATCTGTTCAAGAACAAAGGCAAAAAGGTATGTGACAATTCACATGGCATTGCACTTCTAAGTATCGCTGGCAAAATTCTCAATCGTGTTATTTTCAATAGAATAATCAAATATCTCATTAACGACATCTATCCTGAATCTCGGTGTGGTTTTCGTTCAGGTCATGGAACCATTGATATGATTTTTTTCACTTTGTCAGGTTGCTGAGAAAGTTCAAGAAGAACCATGAACTCTATGCCATCTTTATCCATCTGACCAAAGTGTTTAAACAGAGGTGCTCTCTGGGGAAATGCTCAAAAAGCTTGTCATACCTAAAAGTATGCTAAATATCATCATCTTGTTTCACAAAGGAGAATGAAATCATCTGTTCTATTTAATGGAGAGTTTGACGTAACAAATAGCGCAAAACAAAGTTGTGTCCTGGCTCCTGTACTTTTCGCTCTCTTCTTTTCAGTCATGTTACACCATGTCTTTAGTGATCTTGACATGAGTGTGAAATTTGAATTCCACACAAGTGGCAGCCTCTTTAAACATCAATGTTTTAAATCAAAATTGCTGACTCTAGCAAGCATTATTCGTGATCTTTTGTTTGCTGATGACGCTGTGATTATGGCCAACTCAATTGAAGAAGCTCAAGCCCTTGTCAAACGTTTTTTCCACCGCTTACAATGCATTTGGATTAAATATAAGCATAAATAAAACTGAAGTTATCCATCAACCAAGGCGCCTACCACCTAAGCAGGTCAAGAGTGTAAAACAAAAACCACCTGCCATGCCTTTCCAATCATTCCTATTACTGTTGGCAGCAACAACCTGAAGTATGTGAAATCATTCTCGTACTTAGGAAGCAAAGTAACTTAAAGTGCCTCTTTGGATGACGAAATAATTAACCGAATATCAAAGGCAACCAATGCTTTTGGGAAGCTTAAGCATCCACCTATGGGATGTTCGTGGGATTTCACTGAAAATGAAAATCAGTTTCTGTCAAGCAGTTATTCTTGCCACACTAACTTTGAAAAGAATCAACTCGACCATCCGAGAGAATTAAGAATTAACACTAAATCTTGGTCTAATACATCAGCCCATATGACGGTCAACCCTTCAGTATGCCCTTTGTGTGGATTTGTTTGCAAATCCCGTGCAGGTTTGTTGTCTCATATGAAACGAACATAAAAAATGAACTGAAAGACACTCATACATTGAAAACAACGGGAGAGTCAACACACACACACACACACACACACACAATATTAGAATTCTCTGAGCCCTTGAATTTGTTAAATTTTACATTTCTTGATTATTAAAAAACATTAATATTTCAGAAGTGTCAAAGGAAAACAAAAGATTTTAAAACATAAAAATGTTTTTAATTTTTCTAGGGAATTATGTAAATATTTTTAGTGTCCAAAAGATATTTTGAGATTCTGTAATATTAAATAAATTAGGTTTGATTGCCTTGAATCTCCCTAACAAAAAGAAAAAAAAACTACTTTATGAATTCATAGATACCAAAACTTTCAGTGAAGTCATAATTCTTCTATCAAAATTTTGGATGGTTTTCACTGAAACACATTCTTCTACCAATTGTCATTTTACACAAATGTAAACTTTTTAAATAAATACCTCCAGTTTTACATAAGAGGATATATATATATATATATATATATATATATATATATATATATATATATATATATATATATATATATATATAAGAATTTTTTCCACTCTTCTTACAAAGAGCACAAAGATTATGGCAATGTTTATAAAGTATTTTTTTCATCAAGTGTCCATGGATATACATTTAATATACACTGATGTGCCAAAGGTTACAAGATTGCAGTATGTAAAAGTAACAGTAGGTGGCACCACTGAACCTTGATGTCATGGAAATACCCAAACCTATATCAGTTGTACTCTGATATCTGGTGAGTTAATGTGAACATTGGTAAGGCTGCTCAGAGCAAATCAATAGGAATTATTAAACTAGGCATGATAGTGTGTTCATTTCTAAAATTGTGGGGACATTTGACATTCCTCTTACAATCTATGGTGTCACATGTGTACTGGGAATACCTGGGCATTACCACGCAACCTGGACAGTGTCTGGCTAGAATTGCCTGTCATAACAGACAAGTAACATTGGTTCTAATCCTTATCCACGTTTAATGCAGCCAGATGTACCAGATGCATATCCAGTTGCTCAGTTCACTTTTCTTTAGAATTGCAATTGGATATGGCCCTTTTAACACCACTACACTGAACGTAGCACCTAACCTGGGCTTGTGACATTCTCCAGTGTCCAATTAGCTCTGATGAGTTACAGTGGCACTTGTTTTAGGTTGATGTTAAAGTTGAGGTATAGTGCAAACTCTATGAAGCCATGAATTCCAAATTGAATGATTCCCTATGCAAAACTAGGCACTTATCCCATGACTTTTGTAGAATGAATGAAAAGAAATAAGAAAATAAAGAATAATTTTCTGGAAATGTTTTATATCCAAAGTTAAGGCTGCATGAAAATGAATCTATATCATTGTCAGTGATCGCCTTTGTTGATGAGTGACTCACTGTTGGCATGTGTTAATTTGAAACCTAGAAACACTTAATCTCAATAATTTTAGATCAAAATTCCTAGAACATTATTTGTAAGTGTACAATACTGGCTACTTGTTAGTATTATTGCATTTCTATTACTTTCCAAAGGAAATTATAGCGAAAAAAATGGCGACTTACCTCGTCAAACCAAGCGACAGCGTGTCGCGTGTATTCTACGACGGAAAAAGTGGTGAAAAAGAAAACTACTTACCAAACAGAGGGGCACGTATTCCGCATAACATACTGAAAATGGAATAATTGAATTAAAGAAAAAACAAGTCAGTCGCAGAAGTCGCTATAGTATAAAAGTATTTTGATATGCAAATTACGGAAAATCCAATCCCAGCTGTCGACGAATGGAAAAAATAGGTTCTGCCGATAAAAGCAGTTGGTTTTCTCAATTCGGGGAGAAAAAATTCGGGCATTTTTGGTTTCGGCGTTTGTTAGTGAACGAGTCATTTTTCTGACTGGTTACACACATTGTGATTTGAAATAGTACCGGCGAATCGAGTTTTCAGCATTTCTTTCTGCCCACAATATTCAAGTCTGGACTTACAGTGATTCTTCTTTGTCTTGTGGAAGTAATCTGCGACAAATACTTCCTTTGCTTTCAGAACACTTACAGAAATCAACCAAATAGATCATTTTTATATTGCCTTATTATCATAGACACACATCTCCTTGCAAAACCAACTAATTCAAACTCTAACACTTTGTACAAATTTGTCAGTCTTCTTTGGTTTGTTAGATGGTAAATAATTAAAATAGTTTTATGCAGGAAAATTTTTAACTTTAAACATAAGTTCTTGCCCTGTAAAATAATCCATTCTTATTAAATTTCAGTTTCAAAAAGCTAAATTTATTTTGATCAATATTTGATATTTTTTACTTTCCAGATTGGTAAATATTTTTCAAAACCCATGTTTTGATTCACTTGCTTGATCTGAAAGCTATTTTATCGTAAATTGTTGGATGGTTACTATCAACATTTCAAATCCAGGACATTAAAATAAATAAATAAAAGGATGACTTTTTACTTTTAGTCAAAAATGTTTTTTCAAATTTGAGCAATTTTTTTTTTTTTTTTTTTTTTTTTTTTTTTTTATTGTTTGCTACCTGATATTTTTTAAATTATGAACAATTTATAAAGGTACCCATTTTTCTCTATATTGTCCTATAACCAAAGAATAGGACTATATATTTGAAATACTTTTTTGTGTTATAGATATGTTTTATGGATGTTTGTTTCTTTTAAAAATCCTTTTTATTACTTTAGTTCATTGCTTGAAATGAAACCTTTTTTGTCTATTTCTTTCTATTAATCTTACTAAAACTAATCTATAGAATCTTGGTAAACCAACGCCTTTATCCACTGTCCTCAAAGACACATGGCACAGTGGATAAAGGCGTTGGTTAGATCCAGTGACAGACCCAAAGAGTGTGAGTTCAATACCCGGTTAAGGCAGTGGAGAACTTTCAGAGGGAAAATTAGCAGGAGATAACTGATAACTGACATCCATCAAACATGGCACGTGGAACTAGAACAGTCTACCCCAGTGATCGAAATAAAGGGTTCAGTTCGAAATTCCAACCACCTGAAGAAGGCCGGAGCATACAACAGCCGAAACGTTGTGATAAATATGGCGATAAAGATGAGGACAATAGTCCGAATAATGTAAATACTGAAGATGACTAATTATTCAATTTTAAAAGTACAAATTTCAGTGTTACTATTTGTTTGTAAATTATTGAGGATATCATCATCATCATCATCTCTTATGATGATGATGTAAACTGATTGAATTAATCTACAAAAGTAGTTTATAAATAGAATGGAAAGAGGAGTCAGTTTTGGCTTTTAACAAGTAAAATTGTTTGATTTGCTTGAGAAGCCATTCTTTATTGAATTAAATCAATAGTAATAATTTTTCTTTTTAAATTGCCCTCCTCTATTTAAAATACTTAAATAAAACAATATATCTGATGAAAGCTCAATTCATAAACTTCATAAAAATGTTTCTGTTCAAGTTGCTTATATTGAATAAGGATGAATGTATATTGTGCGCCCCTCTGGTAGGATTTGAATGTAATATCCTCCTTCATAAAAGCTTTGCTCATTCCAACATGGTTGATTCTATTTTTTAAAGACCTTTCAATATTTGATTTTTTTTTTTTTTTTTTTTCTATTTCAGTCAAAATTTGAACTTGCTGGATACAATTAATGTCTTTAATCAAAAAAGGTAAGACTTTTTTTTAAACTTTAAAGATTTCCTTTTGTATTATTTTCTCATCACTTTTATCAGATTAAAATTTCTGGTGCAAAAACAAAAATCCCAACACTCTCTTAATATTTTCCTCTTTGGATTTTTAGTTTTTCTTTTCATAACCTTTGCACTCTGCTATGTCTTTTTCCTAAAATCTAACCAGAGACAATCAACTGATGTAAAGTTCAATTCCTTTTTTTTTCTTTTCTTCTTTTTTTTTTTTTTTTTTTTTTTTTTTTTTTTTTTTTTTTTTTTTTTTAGTAATATTCTTCTCTATGCAGACAGTTTGAAAATTCAAGAATATAATATGATTAAAAAAAAAAATGTTCGATATTTAAAAATGAGTAAATCTTTGCAATTTGATCAGACAGTCAGGGGGTGGAGGTTGTCAACATATTTTTGACCTTATGTAGCTCTTTGGTTTTTGGTTTTTTTAAGCATGTTTTTGATGCAGCTAAGTTTTAGAGTACCTTTGAATATTTAGTAGAGTTTGCTTAATTTTTTGGGAAATGTTTGTCAATAAGTTTGATATTTTGTTTTTACATTTTATAGAGTTGGTTGGACAGCCATATAATGCTTTTTTTGTTCTGTTTGGTGTAAATGTAAAAAAAAACAAAAACCTGGATTATTATTTCATAATCATTTTTGGCTTTGATAAAATTAATCTCATTGAAATTTGTTTTAATGTCGATTTCAATCCTATTTGTTTGAAAATTTTTATAATTTATTTTCTATTTTATTTTCTATTTTATCTGTTTTTGATCTGTTGCAGTTTCTTAGCTTATCTTTTTTTTATTAATAATCATAGGTAGCTACTAATATATATATATATATATATATATATATATATATATACACACACACATACACACATTTATTCCAATCAGTTAATTTTTTTTTTCTCCATAGTTTCTCATTGTTACATAAAATAATTTCTTTTTCTTTTTTTTTTTTTTTTTCTTTTTAACAATACTGTTTTGTTGTTGAAGAATAGTAATCTCTGGCAGTGATATATAATTTTTAGTTGATTGGAATTTTTATGTATTTCTTTGCTAGGGAGGTAACCTTATCTAATATAGATTCAATGATAGATGTATATCTTTTATGTTACAGGACCAGTCTATTACTAATTTGTTGGTTTAGACCTGGAGCTGTTCTTCGTTCAGAGTTAATTTGTTCTAGCATAATTTTAATTAAATTTCCTATTTTACTTTTTGTTGGTTTATCTCTGAAGTATTCTTTATCTTTTAGTGTGATGAAATACTTGTAAACTTGCGAGATAGTTTAAATGATCAGCTTGGTCAAGATTTTGTGTAATTTCTTAGGCTTTGGGTCTGTTTGAGTTTTTCAGTATTTTATCGTTGTTTTCTCTAACTTGTGTTCTTAGGGTTTCAGCTTGTAAATGTTTCTAGTTTTAGTGGCCATGATGAAGGTGTTGGGTGACATTATTATTTATTTTAAATGCTATCTTAGGAATCGGGTTCTTTAGGAATTTTAAGTTTGCTTATGTTCATTAGGGCCTTTTCAAAATTACCTATTTCCTTTGGTTATGATAGGCATTGTGTTATATTCTTGATTTAGGATTTTTTTTCCATTTCCTTCTCACTTTTATTAAATAAGATTCAATATTTTTTCTATTAATTTTAATTTGCATAATAGTGGAGTAGGAATGTTCTTTCATGAGTAGACTTGATGTTGGAATTTTGTGTCTGTACATTTATGTAAATACAGTGAATGCTCTGTAAAGGTTTTCAGGAGTTGGGTATAAATATATATTATGCTCTGATATTGATCACTCTTTTTTTCTAAATATAACTTAAATTATATACAAGCTAAAAGAATAATTGGGAAATGAGGTAAGTTTCCAGGTACTTGTTGCCAGGTTCTGAAGTGATTTTTTTTTTTTTTTTTTTTTTTTTTTTTTTTTTGTAGGTATTGAAAGATCATAAAAGTAATAAAAAATTATTGAAATATCAATTTAATATGCGGATATAATTGTCTTAGTTGGATTTAAAAGAAAGAATTATTCTTTATATTTGACTGATTCTTAACTTGACATAAAATCAGAAGAATGTTTCTGAAAGATGAGTGGTGGGTAGTAGGGTGGGAATAAATGTAATCCATTTGGAAGGGGGTGGGAATCTAGGTTAAAACCTTTTATATTGATTCATTAGTGTTAATTTCATTATTTCATGATCCTCTAATTTTAATCAAATCTCCTCTGCATAACAAAACAGCATTTTGTTTGTTCTGCTTGTGTTTTTTTTCATTTGCTTTACAGTTTCATTCTAATAACAAAGAAAACTTTTTTTTCATTTTTTGCTGTTCATGATACAAACTTCTTTATTTCAGTCTTTCTTTTCTCTTCATCTTGTAATAAAATCTGGACATTCAACACGGATATCAACCGACTTAGTATTTCTCCAGGAAAGAGACTTATCTACCTTTTTAAGGTTCCTTTTTTTTTTCTATTGCTGCTGAGCTGATTTTAATATTCTTCAAAGTCATTGTTTGAGAAACAACTCTTTGCTTTGGCTAGACAACATAAACTATCCTACATATGATACTTTTGAATTTTTTTTCTTTTTTTAATAACCAAGTAATGCCTATCAACATACAAATGGTGTTTGTGTGTAAGAAAGGTTAAATGTGTAGTGGTTTCAATCTGTGCATCCACAACTTTTGAATTAAATGAAATGATAAAAAAAATATCACATTTTTTTTCTTTCTGCATACAAGGGAAACTATTTTACCTCATTAACATCCTTGCTTTTTGTTTTTTTTTCTTTGATTTGTGGGGAAAATGAAATAAAATCAATATATAAGATAATAATAATGAATAAAAAGAAATACATTTTCCCATGATGCTAGTAATAAAGAAAACAGACAGTTTATTACCACACTTCGCTTTGCCAAATACCCATTAGGTGGTGGTGCTGTTTAAGTTACTTCCTAATGACAGATTTCATACATGTTTTACAGCCCCACTCTTGAAGAAAGTACTTCGGTCATTCCAACTCCGTGCAAGGCTGATTTGAGCTTAACCATTTTAAACATTCTTATCCTTACTTACTGTAACTTACTTATGGACCAGAAAAAAAACTTTGAGAAATTTGTTTCACTACAGTTTCCACTCTTAAAAAAATAAAATAAAATAAGAGAATGGTTCATAGTAGAAACCCAAGTTTTTGTATGCTGCTTCTTTAAATGTTTACATACAAACATGCAAAATATACACACACACACACACACACAACCTTCAAACTTCCACTTTTATATATTTTTCAGCAGACCTTGTTAATGTCTATAGCCTAAACAAGAGAACTTGTGACTTTGTTTCTCTCTCAATGACTTGTCTTTATTTCTAACATAAGCTTGAAAATCTTTTAACCAACCACAAATTTGTCGAACTCCATCTCTTCTCTCCTGTTTTGCATGCAAACTAATTTTGACTTAACCTTTTTCTATTGTCTTTGTAATATTGCAACTAACAATGTTGATTCTTTAATATTTCACTAAATCTACAATTTAAAGTTGGTCAAAGATAAAACAATTCCATTGAAATTAAGGGTTTTTTAATACAGTAAATTTTCAATATTTTGGCTTTCAATTTTTTTTGGTCTCTACAATTAGCATCTTAATTCTTTTTGTAATCTGGTATTAGACAAAACCCAAGAATGCTTACATAAAATCTTTTTTTTTTTTTTTTTTTACGCTAATACTATGTATAACAATGGAAAAAGTAAAAATTTGTTGCATTTCAATTAATGTGATTTGTAAAGGAATGCTGTTTATATCCAAATTTATTATTACTCGCCTGTTCATTTGTATGAACGTGAAATTCTTGCAATCTTTTTCTGGCCAGTTTTCTAAAACTTCTCTCTCTCAACTGATTTTATCCATGTTCACAAACTTTTAAAATTTGGTGAAAAGTTAAGACTGATAAAAAAAAAAAAGATGAAGAAAATTTGGTTTTGGAAGCTTGTGATAGTAGTGGAGTGATAATATGGTCATAACAAGTGTTGCGTTCTTTGTCATCTCGCAATCCCCACACTACTGATAAAACTGTATCGACAAAAAGAGTCATTTATTTTTGGTATTTGTTTTTATTAAGAGTGGCAGTAGGAGAACTAACATTAGAGGAATGTATATCACACCTTGGCTCAGCGTCCCTCTATGGGTGGGATTATCCAGTCAGAAACCTATGCATGGGAGGCATATCAATGCTTCAGACTTCTTGATCAATTTGTACCCTTTTGGACATATTCAAAACCCAGACAAAGGCAATCCATCACTATCAGAATGCCCTACCCACAAGGCACTCTCGCCAGTTGCTGACCATTCTGGTCTTCATATTCTGTAACACAGGTTGAGTGTCAAGATCATTTGGTAAACATTATGGTAAATAAATCTCTTAAGTAGAACCTCAAATCCCTATCCCTCAATGCTTGAGAGGAAAGTTAAAAGCACATACTTTTAAAATGAAGTTTGTTTCTAGTTGTAAATGTTTTAGAAATTTTTCTTTTTTCATTTCAGATGATTTCTATATATTAAGCTGAGGTGTTAAACATTTGAAATATTAAAGAATTATTGACAATTATTACAGAATATTTTGGCAAACTTGAGCTTTTGTGCCCACAAAAGAATGGCGTGTTAAAAGGATGGTTTTTCCCATGACACTGCTATTATTTTAACTACATTCACACCTTAGCAATGTTTATCATTTTAAAAAGAGATGTTTAAAATTTTTATAAAACCTAAACATATGATGAAAGTGAATTTATACATGTTTTTTTGTTGAGAATTTGCAACAAAAATATTAAACACCACTCATTTATTAGTGTTTATTTACAAGAATGATTTTATATTTACAAAATTCTAAAAATTAATACAATTAAAACTAATGCAATATTTATCATTTACTAATTTATAAAGAAATAAACATGAAAAGTATTTTTTATTCATAAATTTATAAACATTTAATAAAATATGTGAACCAAATATAAGGAAATATTTATTTACCATTTTATAAAGTTTGAATCAATTGGCAATTAGTTGATGTTTTGCCAAACATTCTAATAAACGATCTAATAAATAAATAAATAGCATAAATAAACAATCTAATAAATAGTGTTTATTATTTTTTGTTGTCAATTCTCAAGAAGAAAGAAAATGTATAAATTCACTTCATATGTTTGGGTTTTATTACAATTGTAATCATCCCTTTTTAAAACAATAAACATTGCTGTGGAGTCAATGGAAAAAACAACCTTTTTGATACTCTCCATATTTTATGGGCATGAAGGTCCAAGTTTGCCAATATTTTTCTCTCTTTTCTTTTTTTTTCTTTTTTTCTTTTTTTTTTTTAAATGAATATTTAAGTTTAAAATACTAAGAAGACTGATATTTGTAATAGTTTTTTACTTTTGATATATAAGAAATATAACCAAATTGATCAGTTAACATCAGAAACTCATTTTCATTTCTACAATAATTGGAAAATCACAAAAAAGAAACTACATATAATCATCAAGAAATAAAATAAGTAGAATAATTAGACTTGTTCTTAAAATCTTTTGTTGAATACAGCAGCACAATCACTTATCCATAATTCTGAAAAATGCCTGCAAATAAGTCTTACATTTGTTACACCTGATTGAAAAGAGAACATTTCAACAATAAATGAATCTTGTTTGATAATCTTGACAAAATTGTATAAATTTAATATCACATCACAAAAGGTATGTAATTTTTTTAATTTGAAAATTGAAATTTAAAAAATTTCTTTTTTTAAATTTTTTTTTTTTTATTTTTGCAGGACTTTTATGTACTTGTTGTTTCTGGTTGCAGCATATTGGTGCTTGTCATTAGAAAGTTTAACCCCCAATTTAAAAGAAGTCTTTGAATTCAGCAACTAGAAGAAATTTGTTTCTTTTCAAACATTCAAGTTTTAATTATCATTCACTTAGAGAAAATCTTTTCTTTGTTTTGTTTCTTACATTTAACTTTGGAAAAATACAAGGTAAATTTTTGTTGTGACTAAACGTTTTTTTTTTTTTTTTTTTTGTTAATTGTTGTAGGTGTTCTAAGTATGAATTTCAGCATAAATTCAACAATAGCCCTCTAAACAATTTTGATAATTTTTTCTTTTATTCATTTTCATTAAATTCAAAAACAGTTGTATTATTGTGTCAAAAATATTAATTTTTTAGTAAAATTCAATTTTGTATAATTTTACTGAATGCAACAATTCTCTACTCCAAAAATTTAATAATTTCAAAATTCAAAAATGTTTTTTTATTTTTTTTTTGTTTTTTTTCTGTCAAATTTCTTTTGCACCAACAAAACCGAAGATTTAGAAAGTGTTAACATATGATTTTATACATATTTGTTATCAAGATTTTTTTTTCATTCTGATCTGTTGAAAGAATCCCTGCTTATAAATCTGGAGTTGTTTAAACTATCATTTTATTTTTCATTTTTCCTGTTTTTAGTGAAGAGGAATCCCTGAAAGATGTACATGAAATTAGAGACTTAAAGAAAAATGTAAACAACAACAACAACAATAACAATAATAATATGCCTCCAAACCAATCGGACATCATTAATGAAGCTGTAGGTAGAGATAGTTCATACGGATTGCCAGTGTTTCTTCCTGAAAGCAAATCCCTGGAAATTAAATCTGACTTTTCTGCTTTGCATCTGTCTGATAAAGGATTGCCTTTTAAACATATTCTTGACACAGAATGCGAGTCTATTCACTCTGACTATTCAGAAGTTGTTGGCCCATTACGAGATCTTGCGGACAACGAAATAGAGATCTTTCATGCAGAAGATCTACAGAAAGAGAACCTCACAGAGAAATGCAACACGTACTCCATCGGCAATAAAACCCTCAAGCAACAGCCCGATGAAACTGATGAGGAGTTCAAAAAACGTGTGAAGAAGGTAAACTTTTTAAGTTTAGCCCAGGAATTTGCCGAGCTGAAGAAAATCGATGCCGACGTCTTGCCATTTGATCTTCATAAAACTAACTTATGTGACTACAGTCCAATGAGTGAAGAGAGTTCGTTGACTGAATCTGCTATGACAACTCCTATTGAACCTGGGAAAGAGTTGCCATATTCTTACGAGTATGTGAGAGATGAAAATAGTAATGAATTAGATAGTGTTGATTGTTGTGACCCAGAGAGTATAATGGACAACAAGAAAGAGAAGAACTCCTCTTTAAACCCCAAAGATTTGTCAGAAACAGATTTTAAACTGAGCCCCAAAAGAGGAAAGCAAAACTTGGCTCTTTTGGAAAACAAAACAAAATTTAAGAATTCTGGCAAGAGTGAACTCTGTGATGAACAAGAATGTGAAATCTATAACATGGAAAACACAATACCAAAAATGGATTGGGAAACTTTAGAATTACAATTAGCAATGGCAGCAGAAGAAAAACAAAGACTGGTAAGTAGAGTTTCTTTGTTTTCCTCTTAGAGTTTTCCTTAATGTTCCAACATTGCAGAAAGCCTTTTAAAACTCATTACCTTCTGTAATTTCTGTAGTGAGTGAATGAATCACTACAGAAATTTGTTACAGAGAAAAATAAAATAGAAAACAGATTTTTGATAATTTTCATCTTAAAATACAAGCATCAAAAATTAAAAAAAAAATATATGTAAAAAAAAAAAAAAAAAAAAAAAAAAAATAATTGTGGATCTCTCTAAAAGGACGGCATGAGTTTTGTTCTTGGCAAAAAAAAACAAAAACAAATGTATTCCACTTGAAAAGAAGTACAAATAACAGCTAAGACAATTTCTTGTTTTTTTTTTATGTTCACTAGGAAATTGAAAAAAAAAAAAGACAAATTTAAAATATTAAAGCTTTTATAACTTAAACCGATGAAGAAATGCGAAAAAGTTTATGGCTTGACCAAGAAGACATTGGCAAAATAAATGTTTGGTTAGATTTCAGGGAGTTAGTCAGGTCACAAAGTTCTCGGTATCTTTTCATGTGTATATTTATAAAAAAATTTTTTATTTTTATTTTTTTTGCAGTGGGGGTTCATTCTGCACAAGGACCGAGGGCCACTCAAGGTAGAGGTGTTAAATAATAGTTTCAGACTATTTTTTAGTAGCAGTGTATTTGGCTCAGACCTTCTGAGGCTGACCTTGGGGGCAACTATGTCTGATCTCTTTGACACGTAAAACTCCTTGAAAACATTTTCTAACTCTAATATTCTCACATTCAACTCAGCCAATTCACATCCCTAATTTGTCACCCACAAGGACGCAGAGACACTTTTGGATTCTACCGAGAGTGGAAAGTGAGGACTGGGCAGCTCCTTCCCAAATATGACAGCAGTACTGCATTTTAAGGCTTTGATCTGTGGCTCTTGTGAAATGTAGAGGATAGCATGAGGGTATCAGGTACTTACTAGAGCAGTACAGTGAACTGACCATTTTTCCTGCATCTTTAACAATGTATCTTTTGTATGAGTTTCACTTGAAGTCTGGGATGAGTTTAAGTCACTCGAAGCATTGAATGTAACCAGCCAGATTTCCCCCCACTGAGATGTTAGAGCTAGATCGGATGAGGGGTCAACTGTCGATCTCTGGTCATCATGTGTTTTGGAGATGCACCCATATATTGTATCATTGGCATAGATATTCATCAAATCAACTTAGACAGATCATTTATATAAAGTAAAAAAGAGAGTTGGTCTGAGAAGTGACCCCCTGGGGGATGCCTGCATATGTCCCACATATTGAAATTTCTGGGGGTTTGTTTCCATTTTCTTTATTTTTAAGAATAATTCTTGCTATATGCCTAATTTTGTATATTTATCTTTTTTATTTTTTTTAATAAATGTTTACTCCCCCCCCCCTATTGAATCCATAACGCTTAGACTTTATACAATTTATCAGTATTATGTATAGAAAACCATGCACTATAAAGGTTTGATCTGTACAGTTAAAATGGTCAGAATATATAGTCCAAATGATGTTTTTGTAAAATGTGTACTTAACAAATATGGTAATTTAAACAGAATAGTAGTAATAATTGTATTTTTTTTATTTATTTATTTTTTTTTTTTTTTTAAGTACAAATCTGATAAAAATGAAGTTTGGTTTGTAACTCTGTTGTTTAACTGCTACATATTTTACTTTGTTTTTTGGTCTTTTTTTCCTTATGTACTGTTTCTGTTTGACAACTATATTTCATTATGTATTTTAAAGGATAATATTTCAAGTAATGAAAAACATTAAATATGGAAAAGATAGTGAAAGTTGCACCATTTTATATTTTGCTTGCATAATATTAATTTGCTATAACTAGATTTTCCTATTAGGTTGGTGCAAAAATAATGGCGTTTTTGACGTTAAAAAATACGTCAAAAAACGCCATTATTTTTGCACCAACCTAATATCAATTTGGGCATATCTTGTTAGACATCAAATTTCATAATTGTCTTTTGGCTAGTTTAATATTCTAAGCTCACATAGCCTTGTTGATTTCTTTTTATCAGTAATTTCATTTTGGTAAGAAGAGGCTTTATTAACCATTAAGGAGGAGATTATGATGATTTTTTTTTTTTTCTGTTTTGGTTATTGAATATTGAACACAATGGACTTGAGTATCTAGGTTTAGAGTTTGCACCTTGATTGCTGTTTAATCAGCTGAAAGTGTTAAGAATTAAACCTACAAACACACACCATTTTCAATTTGCATCCTGCTTCCTTACTTCTATGACCAGAGTAAACCTACATTATCAAAAATACTGTCCATATAATTTTTATAAACTACCCTCTACCTTTAATATGTGCTCTTAAAATTCTGTTGTTGCTTCCCCATTATTAATAGCAACCTTCTGCAGCTTGCCTCTTGGCTCAAAGACAGGTGTTAAGCGTTCCAGCCCATGTAGAATGCAAATGTTTAAAATGTTGATTTTTCAAGACAAGCACTCAGACTTCCATCTACTTGGGGAAATTGGTGTAATCTGTATGAAGATTACTCACCCTGTCATGTAATTGTGTCTTTAGTAATCATCACTTTCTTCTTCGTCTATATTCTGAGAAATGTGTTTTTTTTTTTTTGGTTTTTTTTTGGTTTTTTGGGGGTTTTTTTCATTAATGTTCTTTAATGCCTTTTATCTGGTTTAATTTCCTTAAGAAAACTCAAGGTTAAATTCTTACCCCCACTTCGAATAAAGCAATAAATAAAAATTACACCCAAACTGTAGACTTATTTTTTTCTTCCACTGATATATAACCAACCTATCATTAACATGATAAGAGAACATTCTTTCTTATATTTCCAATGTTAAATTTATCTTTTCCATGTTTCTTTTCCTGTCCATGATACAAAAGTAAAATGAGTTTTGAATTCATTCCAGAAGACTATTTTAGTTTTAGTAATTATTCCATGTGTGTGCGGAGGGATTTCTTCCCAAAATCTCACTCAGATTCAGTCATCTGTTGGTAAAACAGTCAAGATCCTGTTAATAATAATGAGATAATAAATTTGAACTTTGTTTAAAATCTTTCTTCTTACCTAAAAATGAATTTCTTAAACCAAATGAATGTGATTTAAACTTTGCTTCCTAACAATAGCAATGTACTGATTGTTAATGGAATATGTATTTTAAGTAACGTCTAGATGCAGTAGGAAAGAATTTTGATTTGCTGAGGTCTTAAATTTTGTTCTTATTGTTCCCTTTGATTATCATACACAAGTTTTCTCTTATCTGTGATAGGTTTTGCAATTTTTATAGGCTGCTGGAGACTAGATAGTACAAAGCCCCATATATACTGTTTCTCTCTCTCACACTTAAACATACACACGTGTGTGTATGAGAACTTTGAATCCTCATTTTGACATGTTTCATCATTCGGTTGACATCATCAGAAAAATGGATTTAATTTTAAAAATATATATTAGAAAAGCAGAACATGATTTACGGTAATCATATAAATTCTTGATCTTCTTTTTTATTTTAGCTATTTAGTGTGATTTTACTAATTTCAACTCTGCTGAAATTTAATTTAAAAAAAAAAACGGTAGTTTAAATAAAAACTTAATCATCCATATGATTGATTGTAAATCATATTTTGTCTTGTTAATGTAAATTTTGTTGAAATAAAGTCCATTTTTCTGATGATGCCAACAGTGAAGAAACATATCAGAATAAGTTTTGCAAATAGTCTAATATATTTACCATTTCTATGGCTTCTCATCCAAACTTTACTCAGATATACAATAAATTTCTGTACATGAAGCAACAGAAGAGATTAACTAATAATAAAATAGCACAATTATCACCATATATTGTATTAACAAAGTTATGACTGATAAGATTTGTTTATACTGTAGATCTCTCTCTCTCCTTTTGTTTTACCTCTCAGCTCCTTTCTTCATTCTCACTCACTCCTTTTGTCTTTCTCAATATATATTTATCTTTGTTGGCAGAGAAAGTTTGCCAATAAACATTATTTGTTTCCTGGTTGTGTTGGATTAGGGTTGTTGAAGATCATTTGCTGGGGGAAAAGATATTTAAGAACCAAAGCATATTTATTTGTTTTGATCCTAAATATACATTTATGGTGTACTTGTTAATTAGTTTTCTTGTCATAGTAAAAAGAATCTACATTTCTTTAAAATGTAAACTTTTCAAGTGAAAAGTTCTTATTTTTACTTTTTGTTGTTTTAGTCACATTGTAATGACAGAGAAGAGATACGCCGTAAACTGGCCATGGGTGGAGATGAAGAGTATTACACATCAGATCGACTTTACAAAAAACCAAATTTGCCACCACGTCACCAGGGTGACTTGAACCTGCAGTTGTGTTTTATGAATGATGCAGCAACAATTCCCAACAACAGTGACAGCAGTGGTTCTGACCAAGAATCTGGAATTAAGCATCAAAAACCTCATCTCTCATCCACCCCAAATCTATCAGAGGTAATGAAATGTTTGCTTTTTATTTAATTCTTATCTTTAAATAATGATGCAAATGTTTTTAATCTGAATATCTCTTATTTCCAAATTTCTTTTGTCGCTGTTTACAATTTACTAATGAAATGGTGGAGGGGGGTCCTGTACATAATATAGTGTAAAATCAATCCCAGTTCTTTTTAAAGAGTTATCTGTTCTTTGTCTTTATTTGTAAATGTCAAGTTTGAAACCTGCCCATGTTATTGATTATTGCTGCTGACCGGACGCCTAGGTAGCTAAGCTTTGTGGTGGTGTCGTAAATGAAAAATATCCATTATTTTGGGGCATAATGACCTCTGTTCTTTTAGCAATAACAGATTCATCAACCTGAATCACTATCTTTGGTCTTCCAAATTGAATTGAGTTGTTAAATTAGCCTTGCAGAGCATACTTCTCTCGGGTAATTAAATATATCCATCATGATGATGTCTTTAATTAGCTTTCACATGCACAAAGATATGTTAATAAAATGGTTATTTTAAATAACCTAAAAATGTATATATCCATTTGTTCTTAATTTAAGAAATAATTATTATTTCCATATGTTTGTGTATTTGCTGTCAAAGAAACCAAAAAAAAAATACTTTAAAAATGAAGAAAATTCCAATTTTGGAAAAGGACAACATCAGTAGTACACAGTTATCAATGACGTGGGCAAAATTCCAAATTTGACATTTGTAAGTTAAAAAAAAAAACTCTTGGGAAAGTTGGGGATTAATTTGACATTGTATTTATATAATGAACAAAAATCTCCCTCTTAAAATGATAGTTTCTTTTTGATTCTGCCAAATGTCAAGGCTTGAGGAAAATGTAATGAATGCTAATTTACAAAACTTATGCACCCCTCCCCTTTTTTTCTTTTCTAAATTAATTTGAACCTAAGTTAATCAGTACCTGAATGGAGTTCATACTTGGGAGGAAAGTTTTGGAAAGAGAGAATTGATAATGTCATTTCCATTTCTGATGCAAGGGCAAACCTGGTCAGTACTTAGATGGGTGACCGCTTGCAAATAACAGGTGCTGTAAGCTTAAATGTGTGTGTTGTGTAGTGGATAATGGTTTGGAACTGAAAATCTGAGATTTGAGTTTCAATTCCAGTCAGGTTTGTTATATTTACTTTTGTGCAAATACTCTTGGGAAAGGTATGAATCCACCTCTTCTCTTCAAGCTATGGGCTAATTAGTAGAACTTGTATCACTAAAAATCATTATTTCCAAAAAATTCTTACAATCTAAAATTATTTTCTGGTTTTAAATAACTGACAAAAAAGTTGATAAGCAGTAAAAAATAATTAAATCAAACTTTTTTATATTCAAATGTCAGTACATTTTTAAAATTTGGTCAGAGTTCTGTTTTTATTCTAACATTTGAAAAATGCAAAAAAAATCAACATTTTTATTGGAAGATAGGTAAAAAGATACAACTGAAATCTCCATCACCCAAATGTGCAGCTTATTGATAAAGTGCTGTGAATGATCAAATGTGTCAAATTTGGGTGATGCATAATTTTATCAAAAATAATAAACCTGCACAAGATATGAATAATTTATTCACTCAATCATTGTGATTCATTTGAACAGTATGTAAGCGCATATAGAGTAACCTCATGAAAGAGAGTCAGTTCATGAATGTGCAGTAAGGTTAGTTGTCAAGTTACATGAAAACTTCACAAGTGGTTCTCAGGATATTCAAAATAGCCATTCCAGATAGGCCTCCTGTGTGAATTTCATGCACATATCTATCACATCACAAACAACCAAAATACAACTATCAACACATGGTGACTATTAATAGATAATACCAAAATAATATACAGTACTCACTGCAAGGAAAGACTCAAAATACTCAAAGTTATTTTCATAAAACATTAACAACCTGCATTAATTGATATCTTTCGCCACAGGAGATAGTATTTTGAAATCTGTATCAAATATTTAATATGCGTACAAAATAATATGTATACATATTTGATATATTCTTCTCTAGTGCAGTCTAGATTTGTGTAACTGTTTTACATGACATCATTTGCATGATGCACATATATTTGGATTAATATGAATTATAGCATTCCATTAAAATCTTGTTTACCACACTGAAAATATTCAGTTCTTGATAATGACCAAGATGGTTGGAAGTACTTGAACAGAAACTGAACAAAACAGTGGGCAATTTATCCACAATTTTGATTCTCATTTACATGTTCGAATATTGGAAAAATAAAAGGATTAAAAACAGACCTTGTCAGCTGAATTTAACAAAAGCTGTTTACATGAATTGTTGCTTCCTTTCTATATAGGATGCTGAAAACTTTTCAACCTGACCCATTTCACAAAATCTGGTGTATTTAAAAAAAAAAAAAAAAAAAAAAAAAAAAAAAAAACCTACTCATTATTAAGGACTTCTTGTTCAGGCAGAACTTTTCATTGTGTGTGTGTATATACAATTTTTTTTTTTTTTTTCTTTCTTTCTTTCTTTCAGTTGAAACCAAAGTATCTTCGGGAACCTACTCTGCATCCACCAAGCAAGCCCCCACGAAAGAAAGGAGATAGTGATAATGAAGAGGAGGATTTCTTCCATAAACAAGTTCGACTTCAGGAGGAAGCTAAACTAGCCCTTGCTCAAGTATGTCAAACAATTTTCACGTTTTCCATTTTGCTTAAGTGAAATTTCCAAAAAGCAATTCTAAAACATAATTATGATTTTTGTTAGAGTTTAAGCCTGAGAGTTCATTTGAATTCCACTGTATTGATTAAAAAAGATTAAAAACATAAATTATGAATACAAAACATTTTTTTTTTTTTTTTCTCCAGCTTTTCAGCTGTTTTTCATCAAGTTGTTTTTTAATCTCGTTCTGTGAAAAGAATAACAAACTCTAACAATAGAAAAATATTTTCTGATCTCTACAAAATAAAATGGTATTTTCAATTTTAACTGATTTACTCTGTCTTTGAGGAATTGCATTTTGGAAATGTCAATCTTCAGTGCATGACTTAATAAATTCCATTAAAGATAGATATTTTTTTTTTTTTTTTTTTTTTTTTTTTTCAATGTTTTTTCTATGTTTAATTGTTTATTTATTGCATTAGCTTCTTTTGCATTGCTCTTTGAATTCTAGGCACCGCTTGATCAAATGTGCAGTTGTTGCAAAATCTAGGGTGAGCTGATTAAACTGTTGGCATCATGAACTGTGATTCCATCTCAGTTCCAATTGGGATAAACCATTATTTTGGCAGCTTGACACCCAACAGAAAAAAAAAGACTCTGTTTCATTTAGAACAAAGCAGGTAACATTTTAAATGAAATAACCCTAAACTGGGTTCTTGACTCAAAAAAAAAATCCCTTCTCATTAACTTTACTAAAATCCTTACAAAATGGTAAAAATTTATTTGCAACCAATAGTGGTTCTGTTGTCCTGCCTTAAAATCTCTGGTGCAAAAATGCCACTTCAACTTGCATGCTCTTTGGCCTTCTTGCACAAATCTCTTTTGCTGTTAAGATTTCATTTACTCACTTTTCTGGGAGCAATTCTGGATGCCAAAAACCCTTTTTTTTTTTTTTTTTTTTTTTTTTTTTTCATTTTACTCCCTTATCTTGGTTTCTCTTCCCTCTCTCAACACATTAAGTTGATTTATTTGAAGATGTTTTGATCTGATTCTCTCAGAGATATGCCTCTTTCCTTTTATACAAACAATCAGTTTTTATTTTAAAATATTTTAATTGGATTCTTAGCTATTGATGCTGTTTTTAGAGTTAGGCATTTTATCATTCTTGAGTTTTGATAAGTTATCAAGCACCCCCACCCCACCAGTGATTTCAGGTGTGTAGTTATTGTTTCCTTACAGCTTCTAAAATCTTACAAAACACCACAATTTAACTCAAATAACTTTAAATAAATAAAAATAGCAAAGTTGTTTTGATTTCATAGATTGAAATAGAATGGGAGAATAAACTAATTTTGAAACATCCCAGATCAATGCCACCCACACCCAATCAATTTTGATTGTTGCCTCATTTCCAGCTGACTTTGGGATCCATTATAACAAGTGACAAGATTTCTGCTGATATCTCTTTGAATTTTACTCACATTCCCATCATGATGACCAAAGTCTCAGCATTCTACCTGTTTTTCTCCTCCTCCTCCTCCTCCTCCTCCTTCTCTTGTTCCTTCCCAATGCCTGTTGTAGTCCATAAGATTCTGTGAATTTTCAACCAAACCTTTTATTTAATCTACTCAGATTTTTCCTCCTTGTATTGTCCATGCTCTTTGTCTTAATTAATCTTTGTTTCTGTTTATTCCATTAAAGCAGAATATTACTTACCCTGCCTGATTCTTATCAACTAAATAAACAACATACACTTAATCCAACTGTATGTCTGCTTGATTGACCATAATATATAATCCTGAAAATATTTGTTTGTTTTCAATATGGTAGCTTTAAAGAAATTGACAGATATTTTCATATCTGCTAAAATTTCAAGGGATAAGTAAATTGCAATATAAAATGCTGTTTTATTTAATGATTTTGACATTAGGTCAATCTAAATATTTGTAGAAAAAAATGGTTATTGACTGTAGATCATAAATTGTACAAAGTTTTTTTAAAAATGATTCTGTCTTGCTGCAGTGTAATAAATTCAATAAGCTGCCAAAGTGTTACCTTGCCTAACTTACCATGCCATATGGCTATGAAAAGGAAGCCCTCAATTACAATTGAATTCACCACAGTAGAAAAAGTCTGTTGTTTTATCTTAACTATTGTACCACATTGAGGTATCTGTGTTAAGAGCTTTTCTATTGACTGTTATGAAAACCTGTTTCCTTTCTGAGATTTCCTTCGTCATTCATTAGTAAAATAATAATAACCAATGTTTATTAACCCAACATGACTCTTCCTTCAATTATTGTTTCCTTTGTGATGATCAAGAAGACTTTCCGATGATCTACTCTAAGATACCCCCCCACACACACACACACCAGAAAGTGTAGCTGGACAGTAGGTGGTTCTTTTATTCCGGCCATTGCCCTCTTGTCTTTTTCAACAAGAGAAAAATGGTGGCAACAAATATGCTGATCAGACCAATCCATGTAGCACAAGCAATTGCATATTTTACAGATTGCATTTTTTTCTATTTGTCAAGAAATCTACAGTAGTTTGTTTGTAACTTATACAGTTTTTCTGCTAGACTAATTTGTACAGCATATTTTGTAATTATCTCTCACTCTGCAGCAATGTGTCCCCGTATTACTTAGATCTTATCTCAGACTTAGGGGCAGAGTGTGATTCTTTGTCCTAACAAATTTTCATAGCTTTCCTATGTTCATCATGATCAACTACTTTTACATGTCAACTGGTTTTTTCCTTTGTCCACATTTGCATGGTGTTGGGAACGGGTGTGTTATAAATGATTTTGTCATTCACTTGTGCCTGACTGTCCAAATAGTTTGGATTCAATCAGCCATTCACCTTACATAGGCTAGGGTTACTGTAGCCATGTTATTAAGGCCCCTCAGATTTGTTAGCTAATTCCACACTCTAAAAGTTATAAGGACTGGACAGTTCTCTGTTTTGGGGGTGAGGGGAGGGGGTACTGTTTATATACTTTATATTGTAGAATAGATTATGATGATAAAAATGATGGCATGAGTTTTCTGAACAAGTTTTAGAATAATAATAATAATAATATTGACTGCTCTCAGGATTATTAAAATGTATAGTTGTTTTTGTTGAGAGAATTGAACTTGTTTTTTTAATGGGATTTATTTCTAAAATTTTATTTTATTTTATTTTCCAATTTGATTATTTTTAAGCAGGTATTTTTGTTGACTACTTTATGTGCAGAATTTTATTCTTGATGTCTTTGCATGAGTGAACTAAAAAAAAAAAAAAATCAAATTTTGAGTTTTTATTGTTTTAATCTTTCCTTAAAGCAGATTAAGAATTACCATGTTGTCAAAGAATTCTTTTAAAATCTTTCAATAGCATTTAGAAAAGAAAATATTTCAAAAAATATATTTTGCTTCTCTAATTAGCAGTTCTTTCTTTAAAGTTTTTTTTTTTTTAATATTTGTGGGCAGAACAATTTTTAAATTTGATTTTAAAAAAAAGTTTAAAAAATTAAGAAAGAAAAGAAAAAAACTCTAAACCAAAGTAGAGTTGCCTAAAAAGAAAAAAAATCTTTTTCCTTCCACCATATCCAAAAAAGCAAAATATTTTAGTAAACGTTTTTGTGTATCTTAATACTAACACTATTATAAACTTGTATGTTTCTTGCTATCTTAAAAATAACTCCAATATTAAAAGATCAACAAGATTCAGTGAATATGGATAAGCAGAAGTCACAGTGAATTTCATGTCATGACTATTTGTCAGCTTTTAAATCATTTCTATTTGATACTAATTTTCATAAAAATACAGAGGCAAAAATCTTGCCAAAAAGTCGATGAAAAAGATGAAAACACTGATGTTGCTAAAGATCTAGTGTGTGTGTCTGGTTAAAAACTGAAATCTCTTATCTAAAAATCTTTCCAATCAAGGGATCTTTGATGAAATCCTTGAGAAACTGAACTTTTGCCAATCTTCAATTTTCTTTATTATAATTTTTTATTCACAAGATGAAATTTATTTTTTGATTGAATAGTTTTTGTTGTCTCTTCTCCATTTGCATTTTGTGCAAGAAACAGTTTTTGGTGAGAAGATTTCCAAGATCAAAAAATAAAATTAAAAAGATAAATGTTAAACATTTTTTATTTATCCACAAAAATGTTTTAAACTTTTTAATTCTATTTGTGCAGAAATCTTTTTTCTTTTTCCTATGAAAAATATCAATTATTCTTTGTATTTTTTATTATTTTTATTTTTTTCTGTAATTTTATTTTATTTTTTGCATTCAGGCAAGCACGATGGCTCACATGCAGCTTGAAGTAGAGAAACAAATGAAGAAAAAGTCACCAATTGCTGAAATGGTAAATGTTTCAAATCTCACAGCTACACATTTCCTTTGCAAAAAAATAAAAATATGCTTAAGTATTAGTACCGGCAATGATTTTTTTCTTCTTTTTTTCCACAACATTATTTTATCTTAGGGAATTCATTCCCTCTTCACCAAAGATGAATTTTCTTTTGTTTAATCTATTACTTTTACTTTGTCATTAAAATTAATTTTAATCCTTTTTGTGCATGTAATATTTCCTTTATTGATTTTTACTTCTACTTCTGTTTCTTTTTTAACTCCATTTTTGTTGACTGATGTTTTCTTCTGTCTTATGAAAAAACGTCTTTTAATTTTATTTCTGTAAAAAGAAAAAAAAAAAAAAAAAAAAAAAAAAAAACTTTTGTTAAAATAAAAATGTTTTCTTTCCTGGACACAAAGTGTTTAAAAACTGTCCAAAAGTTCTGCATATCTGAGTGCTTTCAGCTATTTTTAAACATTGTGTGTTTTGTTTTTTTTATGCATGTGTCTAAAATTATAGGAATATTTTATTTTCCGAACATAGTCAGTACATTGTGGCTGTGTACATAGTTAATGTTATTAATTAATGCTTTGATAATGGGTAAAAAATAGCCAAAAGCATTCGGATATGCCCAACTTCTGAACAGTTTTTACACACTTTTTTTCAAGAAAAGGAAATACTTGTACAAACACAAGAAAAATTAAATAAAATCTTAATCACAGTACTGTGTCTATTGTCTTTAATGAAACTTGTAGAAAAGAGAGATTGCTACACCAAAAACCTTTACATACACACACGTGTGTGTATATATATATATATATATATATATATACATATATATATATATATACATATATATATATAAAATTAATACAAAATAAAATCCCAAATCACCTCATATGAAAAGATTACTTTTTAAATATCAATCTTTATGCAGATATTGATGTTTCTTAGTAAAATTTCCATTCTTCAGGGTTAGGGGTTTTGAAGGGTATTTCCTTTTTTTTTTTTTTTTTTTTTTTTTTTTCCTCCCCACTTTTAAAAAAATTAAAAATACTGTTCAAAACCACTAACCCTGAAGAATGGAAATTTTACTAAGAAACATCAATGTTGGGATAAAAATTGATATTTAAAAAGTTAAGTAATCTTTTCATAAAAATTTGGTCCAATTTGGTTCATTTGGAATGAATGGAATGGAATTCCTTAATCTTGAACCAAATTTTCATGTCGGACAGAAACCTAATATAATGTTTAAACAAACGCAAATTGAAGCTTTATACCAACAAATACTTCTATTGGAACAAGATAACCATATTACTACACAGGTAGATTTAAAACAATTACTTAAAGCCCAATCTATTAAAAGCTGTTATCATAAAAATCCGAATGGAATTATAAACACTCTTTTAATAAAAGCAGCCACACAACTAAAAAATAATAACAGCATTGTTATCTGACGAGCTGATAAAACTAATACTTTTATTATTTTAAACAAATATGAATACCACTCAAAATTACAGGCCATTTTGGTCAATCATAATAATTTTAAAAAGTTAACCAATAACGCCACCTCCCAACTTAAAAAAACATATCAATAAACTTAGTGCTAACAATGCTGAAACAGGATCTTTCAAAAGATTATAGTTGACTATCAACCTGGCTACCTTTATGGAAATGTAAAAATGCATAAAAAAGATCATCGCTGCCAACCTATTATTTCACAAATACCTACACTAGTATATTACCTTTCAAAAACCCTTAACAAATTAATTACTCTCTACCTCCCAAGTAAATATTAACTCCACAAAATCAATTTATTTATATTTTATTTATTTTATTTTATTATAAATAAATTTTTCATGCTGTAAAACCAAACAACCAAATAATCGCATCTTTGGATGTACAAAATTTTTTACTAATGTCCCCGTCCATGAAACGATTGACATTATTATCCGTTATGTATACAATCACAATTCTCTCCCACCTATCAATATTAAACCCACTGTTTTAAAAAAAATTATTAACATGTATCGCACAAGTACATTTTTGTGACCCTTTAGGTAATATTTATACTCAAATAGACGGTATTGCGATGGGATCTCCTTTATATAGGAAACCCACTAGCATTAACCTATGTCTTCTTAATTATAATATTGAATGCTCCCAACAATATAAGTTAACTGTTATAAAATTAATCCAATTCACACAAATGATATCTTCTTCCAAAACCATATTCTATAAAGGATTACATAACATTAAACAAACACTTGTTAACAATGGATTTCTTAATTCCGTTATTGATCTAAACTATCTTGTTGTTGGGAGCAAAACTTTGTCTTACTTTTGCTATTTACTTTAGGATCAGAAATTTTCATTGGATTTTCACCCAGGTTTTTAGTTTTGTAACATTGGCTAATCACTTTGAAATAATTTTTACAGGTTGGTATTCCTGGCTTTGGTGATGGCCGTCAGAAGAGACTGCACCGAAAACTGTTGCTGGATATGAATGTGGCTCAGTTACAAGTCATAGTCAATGATCTTCTTTCACAGATCAAAAGTAAGTCTTTTTGGATTGTGAATCAGATTAAAACATTTCTCAGCTCTTTGTTCTTTTGATGGTTTGAATTTTCTCAAAACCAATTGTCCCCTCCCCCACACCTCCCAATTTGACTAAATTGCAGCATGAGGGTGGGGAGCCAACTTGTAGCTAATATAAAAAAAAACAATTTTATTGTTTCCATTGTCATGTTTTTGTCTTTGACCTCCAATCCTTAAGAATCATTTTGAATTTCAACTGTTCCAATTTTCTGCCTTTATTTTCATATTTGGGCTTTGATTAATGCTTCACATTTCTCTAAATATATCTACAGGCCTTAATGAAGATTTGGTTCACATGTTATTGGACAGGGATGATCTACACATGGAACAAGATTCTATGCTGGTAGATATTGAAGATCTCACCAGGTAAATCCATTTTTTAAACTATTCAATAAAAACTGGTTGGCTACATGTGTAAGTGTTGTAGTGTCCTTCCTCTAAAGAGTCTATGTTGGGCTCTTCCGCCTACTATAAGATTAGTAGGAGAGAAGGCCTTGGGGGAACAGTTGAATAGATTGTTCAACTATCGAACTCTCTGCCTCGGCAGAGAGGAACTTGGACAAAGTTTTGTCTGGGGAGGTAGACAGTCCCTGAACCTGTCTAGACAGGTTCAAAGAGAATATTTTTGGCTGAGCCTATGGGCTCGGAGAAACTCGGCCTTGTGCCACATACATTCCTTGTCAGGAGACTGTTAAATATAACAGTCAAATAGATTGAATGCTGGGTCAACTGACACACACTCACTAGTTGTGTAATATACCTTCTGTTGTACTTACTGTTTAGTATATGCATATATACCTGCAACACTTGTTATTTCTTTAACCATTTACTTGGTCACAACAGTAAGCATTTACATTCTGATTGATTTTTTTAATTTGAAAATGTATTTAATTGTCTATATGCAAGTGATAATCCCACTTGAATGCTTTTATCACTGAACAAATTAATAATCTTAAGATGTGTTATGTCAGAAAAGCTTCTTCAAAAAAAAAAAAAAAAAATACCATCAAAAAAGTAATAGAAAATAATACAACACAATAAAGCCAAGGTGTGTGTATATTTTAGTCATAAACAGTGTATATTGTTAGTTAAGTGGAGTTATCTCCCCGTGATATGAAAATGCTATAAATGAGATTACAAAACGGGAATTAGAGAAAAACTTGTTGAATCAGAAACATTAACAATTGATAGTAGAGCATAATTGTTCTAAGTTAGCTACCTCAAAAGATTCATCAAAAAATGAACTTACATGATAAAAAAAAATGCCCCAAAATTATAAACAAGTTTTTATTGTCAAAATCTTTATTAAGAGGAAAGACCAAAGAATTTTTTGATTATTAAATTATATTTTTTTTAATCCTTTTTAGAACCTTCAAAATTTTGGATAAAATTTTTTTTTTCTTGTGTCAACAAGTGGCCATAAATTAAGAAATTTTAGCTTCTTTTTGAAGTGAAAAACACAATTTGTAAATTCTCGCAAAAATCCAATAATTATCTGATTTTAATGAAATTATCAGGATTTATTCATGAATGAATTAAATTATTTTAGAAATGTTTCTTAGAAAATTTAAATTTTTTTTTTTTTTTTTTTTTTTTTTTACATCCGTTACCTCTCCTCCCTCTTATTTAATTTTATATAATTTTGAGAAATTCTTTTTTGTACCAATTGATGTTTATATTACTTCTAACTAGAAGTTCCTAAAGAATTTAAATCATCAATTTCTTTTTGTGAACCAGGACACCTGGTTACTAAAGATGTGTTCTGAATTGTAAAATAAAAATATGCAATAAAACTAAGACCTTATTTAACTAAAAAGCTTTATTTTTTCACTTTAAAAAAAAATTAAAAATACCGTTCAAAACCACTAACCCTGAAGAATGGAAATTTTACTAAAAAATATTGATGTTGGGATAAAAATTGATATTTAAAAAGTAAAGTAATCTTTTCATTTTTTTATATATATATATATATATATATAAAAGGTTGGTGCAAAAATAATGACGTAATAATGTCGTTTTTTGACGTATTTTTTAACGTCAAAAAACATTATTGTCATTATTTTTGCGCCAACCTAATAAATTTACAGCTGTCAATAAAACTTTCAACACAATATAAAAACACCTATCTCCATACTGAAAATGTATTTCTGCGATATTTTAAACTAAAAGTAATATTTGTTTCAAATCAGATTAATTAAACTTACATAATTTTCAAAAATCTTTTCTGAAATTTTATCTGAGCTAATATTCCTCAGATAAAATTTCAGAAAAGTGTATTTTATTTTTTAAAAAATAAAGAAAATAACTTCTTCCAATCAAGTATTTTGCTTATTGAAAATATTAAATTTAATTTGTTAGCTTGAAATTAAAACTAAAAAGATTCAAAGAATTTTCATTTTTTTTTTTTTTTTTTTTTTTTTTAAATTTATTTTAAACCTTAGGTATCATGTTTCTTTGGAGGTGCCTAATCTAAACAAAGACAAATGTGGATTACTGTATGCAATTTAAATCCATGTGCTCTGAATTGAATGTTTTCATTTTTCGGACAAGTCAAACATGTTACTTAATATTTGAACATTGCTTCATAGTACCACAAAGCAGAGGAAGAGCTCCAAATTTCAAAGGTAATACAGCTTTTGTACTTTGAATAAGAATGTGGAGGTTCATGAATGGAATATAGAAAAGGAAGACAAGTGATTGATTTTGACAGAGATGTTGAGGAATGGAGAGAATTTAATGAGGATATCAACTTAAATCCAGAATCGTCTCAATAAGATGATACTACTACAGAAACTCAAATAATAGAAATATTCCAAAATGAAACATTGCAAACATAAAAATTACAAAGTTGGAAGAAAAACGATGTTTATGATGAAGTGAATAACGGTGATGTAATGGAATAACCGGCCATCCCCATGAGTGACTACACTATAGTTAGTAACTACCTATAAGTAGTGGTAAGTCAATGGACTACAGAGTCTAGTTGCAACCTGTTCCAGCTAAACAGTCGAACTCTCTGCCCAAAGGCAGAGAGGAACCTGGATGAGGCTCCACCAAAGAGCAGTCTCATTCAGGGAGGTAGACTGACCCTGAACCTGTTTATGCGGATTCAAAAAGTGAATATTTTTGGCTGAGAACCCACATTAAACCAGCCTTGTGCCACATGCAACACTCGTGGTGGGGTAGCTAAATATACTAGCTGGGATCTGTTGAGTACAACTCAGACTTACACGAGAACTACCGACCTTCTAATAGTTGCACTCACTATTGGATTTGACTTGCGATGATCATGTGCATAAATGTTACCCTTTGTTTCTTATTATACTGGTTTTACAATAAACCTTTACTTATTTTATTCAATTAGCACGGAATATAACAAATGAACTATACTGCGTATCTGTTAGATGGATTCTAACATCAAGACTTATTGATGGAAAGTTGCAAACAAAAGCTAGGCTATATGCTTAAAGGATTTCAAGAGGCTAGTGTATTTGGCACAGATAGGGAAAATATACGAAATCGCTTTGTGCTTTATTGCCTCAAATTCATGGGCCTTTCATTTTGTCAATTATAAAAATAGTTTTCCTAAAAGGAAGTCTAATTCATAGAAACATTTCTCTCCAGCCACTATGTAAATGTAAAACTAATCAAATTTAGAAACTTGAAAAGACTATATGGATTAGCAGATACACATAGTTTCATTTCTATGATTCAAAGAAGAGATTATTAATCTTGGTAGAAGGATAAATACATATGATCCATGTGTTTTCTTCTGGCATTCTACAGATTGCCTTGGGGATATTCTGATATGTTGACTATCAACTGTCGGGTGGAACTAAAGATTTTGACTTGTGTGTACAATAGAAAAATTGAGGAGTACATTTGACATGAGTTGGGAACATTCATCAGCATTCAAGTATATAGGCACTGAACTTAATCAGAAACTTGATTTCTCCATCTGTATCAATCGGGAAAATTAAATAAAATGAATTGTGCCTATTAGCATTGGATGGGCATCAGCAACTTCAAAAAAAGAAGCTAAACTGAGGTACCGCATGGAAAAACTGAATTGGATTTTGCTGGTATGACACGCTCTGACATAGGTCTTGCTGTTTGCCAGTTCAGCTCAGCAATCACAAATGCTAAACTTAGCCATCTAAATAAAGCAAATAAGATCTTAAGGCATGTGAAAAACACATCTTGTGCCATCCAATTTGTGAGATTTAAAAATCTTAACATATACTGATGCAATTGTGCTAATCATCCAGATGGGGGTAGTCAAGGAAGACAATTTGTTTTCCTTACTGATGAAAAAGTAACAGCTTATCTACTAATGTGGAAATCCACAAGATAAAGAGAGTGGTCAAATCTACATTAGCAGCAGAGACCTTATCATTCATTGAAGAGTGTGATACATCATTGTTTATGGCTAAAATAATTGAGAAATTGTCTCCAATAACAGGAATACTACCTTATTTGTCCACTGCAAAGTAGACAATAGAATTTTGTGTGAAACAGTGAAGACAATAAAAAGAATTAGTGACATCAGACTACAAGATGGAAATGTTGATTGTTCAGGGAAATGATTGAAAAAAGGAAAATAATATTCTCATTGGTCCAGAGTAGTGAACAGTTGGTAGATGCACTCACAAAGGACGGCTCATTGAGTACAAATCTTTTAAAAGTGCTTCAAGAAGCACACATGAAAAACAAAAAAAATAAGGCTAGGAAAATTAAAACCTTTGAGTTTGATTTGTTGATCTATATTTATTTACAGATCACAACATCTATCAGAGAGGAAATTTAATTTTTATTATTACATTATGCCAAAATCTTAACACATCAGCAGATAGCGATTAATGTCAAAAACTGAGCAAAAATAGTTATTAATTAAAAAAATTATTAATTAATGTATAATTTTAAATTTATTAATAAAATCAGAAGAATCTGAATCAGTTTTGTATCCGAATTTTCGTAAGAATCTTTGTGTAGTTCTTAAGTTTGCTTTAAAATCTTTTTCATCATTTTCATGAAAATTAAGATAGCCACGACTTTGAAGAAAAACCATAATGTCCTTCACGACATAATCTCTACCAAAGGAGCCTATTTCAAATATGGCATCATGTAATATTCTTTTTATATCAGGCCTTTTCTATGGGATACTAACAGATATTAAAAGTTAAAAAATAACCATAAATATGTAAAAAAAAAAAAATGCGTATACAGCTATTTGTGCTATGTTATAATGCTTATTACCTAAACAGTAATAATACTGAATAAATCTTCTTTTTTTTTTTTCTTTTTTTTTTAACACTAAAGTATATTTATTCACATCTCCCTAATAGCTGTTATGATCTGTTAACAAAGAAGAAAGGAGAGTCAGGGTGAGTGTAGTTACTTCCCTTGATATGAAGATGTTATAAATAAGATTACCCCAAGGAAACGAGAGAAAACATTATTGAATCAGAGACATAGACGAAGAGTGAAAGTTGCTGCAGGATTAACTAATATATTCTAGTCATAAACAGCATATGTTCTAGTCCCTCAATGACTACAAGGACTGGTACATTGTTACCACTTTTTCAGTTTAGAAAAAAACTAATCAAAGTTGTCACTAATCTTGCTTCGTGTGAATCCGGACACTGTTCTACTTTAAATATTTCAAATGATCCACCAATTTCTTGTCACTACTATTTTTGATGTTATTAACAATTATAAACATACAAGCTTTTTACTGACTGCAGCCAATGATTTCTGCTTTGCCTGTGGGGTGGGGGCATAGATAGGTGACATTTAGAAGAACCTCTTCTATATCAATCTCAGATCTGCCCTACCAACTCCTTGCACATTACACATCCCAATGTGTGGCCTTGCAAAACAAATGGATGGCATATAAATCATGTCAGACAAGTCCATCTCCTACCAAGGGTGGACCAAAACTGACTCCAATCCCAAGCTTAACAATATAGGCCAGAACCCAGATATACTTTATTTCTTATTTTTTTGTTTGGTCTTCAAAAACCCCTCATCCACTCCTTTTACTTTCCTTGTTTCCGTTGGTCAAAGTGGATACTGCTTAGAAGACAAGGCTTGAAAAAGAACCTACAAAACTGGCTATTGCTAAAATATTCCACACATCAAATCCACTATATATGTTCCAGTAATTCCTTAATTATGAATTCTTTCACAAGAAACACTTCAAATCTCTAGTACTCAGTACCTCCAGTAATCTATTATCACCAATTTTTTGCAACTTAAAACTAATATTCTCATGTCCCAATGGATAAATCGTCCAGTAATTCATTATTACTAATTTTTTCTGCTTCTCAAAAGCACTTTTACTTTCCTTTACTTTTTCCAGGGATATTAATACCTAGATTTCTGTGTGCTGAACTCGCTTACCTGTTAATATTGCTAAATGTCAACAGCTTGAGTTTTTTTTAATTTCAGTTTGTCTACATTGTTTCTGAAAGAATTCTGAGGCACTTTGTTGCTCTTGTCTCCCCACCATTTTTTTTTTGTTTAAATGCTTGAGTGTCTTTTCTTTCCTTCTGTTCTCTTATATGTATGTTTCTTTTTCCTTTCAGGGTTTGGCCTTTCTGCTACATGTTCCCTTTTTGGGTTTCTTTGTTAGGAAGTCTGTATGTTCAGTAGCCAAACATGTTCAGTAGTTTGCCAAGCATTTTCTTTTTTGCCATATTTTCTTATGACAATTGTATGTTTTCTGCAAATTTCTGATGTGTATCCATTTCTCTTTAATTTCCTTGGGATTAAAATCATCCTAGGTCACAGCACCAATTGTAAGCATACAACATCGATCATGCCCAGTTTTCCAACACTTGCCCAATGATCTCTCTCATGTTACATTCCATTCTCATCCACATCGGTGTACACCAAAAACTGGGAAAAAGCCTACTGCATGCTCACAAGGTAATGGAGATGAAAAACGCCATGTTAAGAAATGAGAACACAAATCTTGTTTACAATATTCAGGTGTTTTACTCAGGGCTTTGCCTGAGTGTGTAGGTAAATGTGACAGTACAACTTTTGGCAAAATAAATGGGTGGCATAAGAACTGCACAACAGACAAACCTGTCTCCTGCCAATGGTGAACCAGAACTCGCTCCCAGATTCCAAAAATGACTACTACTATAGACCCACCCCCAGAAATAACCAATGTCCAGCTTGTTGTTATTGGGTTTCCAAAAAACCCCTTATTCACGCCTTTACTTTGCTGTTCTCCTTGGTCAAAGTGGATGCCACTTAGAAGATGAGACTTTGAAAAGAACCGTCTACTGGCTATAAAACGGAAATGCTCGAGATCAAGATCACATCTTCCTCTTCTCCACTGGGTTTTTTCCAGAGTGTCAAAGTGAATTTGTATTTGTTTTTTTTTTTTATATTTATTATATTCTGATCTCCAAAGTTGTCAGGTTTATCCCTGCATAAGTCATAGAATTGACTTTAGCTTTGATTTCATTGAAGCTGAACATTTTTGTTCCAGAAATCTAACCAAACTCAATTTTCTTCTTTTGTAGACGAGCACAGGATTTTGCAAAGAAAATCAATTCTAAACAAAAAGACAAAAAGTAACAAAGTTTTGTGGACCAGTTTCTGCGAAAGACAGCAGCTCTAACCAGTTGTGATGATGATGATGATGATGATTTTAATCCACTGTGTGGATTGACTTGAAGTGTTCTCTCTCTCTCTCTCTATGTTGTCTGAATCTCTTGGTAGCATTTGGCATTGTTTTTGTCCCCTTCTAATACTGAGTAGTAATCGGTTGAGAGATATTATAGCAAGGCCACCTTCATTCCTTAAAGCATTTTTTTTGTATGCATACTAAAAATAAATCTAAAGAACTGTTAGAATTCATTTCTCTTACATTTAGGCCAATTCTATGCAGACAGTTTAAATTGGAATTAAGAAATTTATATATAAAGACAGCTTCTGAATTGGAAAGCCAGAACCATATTTGGAAACAACTTCCTTCACCGCACACCCATTTTAGTTTATCTATCATTGTTATTTCAGTTACATTAATTTTTTTTAAATTGATTAGGGTGTGGGTGTTAATTGCAGTAGTAATATATTCCAGGTGAAAACATTTAAAAAAAAAAAAAAAAATCTTCAAAGTAAAAAGAAAAAAAGTATTAAAAAGTAGGCAGGATAAATTATTGGAGAAAGGCAAAAATCCTGGCTTTGCTTAAAGTGCAAAAAGAAAAGGTTTCTCTTGTAACCGAAAAATCTCAAATATGATTTTTTTTTTTTTTTTTTTTTTTTTTTTCTTTCTTTAAAAAAAAAAAAAAATTCCACTAGTTGTAAACTTGTGTGAATGGTTGTTCTTGTAACAAAATGAATTTTCCACGAAGGAGAAATATATTGCTGATATTAAAATTTGTTAAAAATTCTCTTCAATTTCATATCTTTGGAAAGAGAAATCTTGATTTCATCTTCTACCATTGTGGAATCAGAAATCTCCCACATTGAACCTAACCCAGTTTTTAAAAGGATATTCCAAGATGGTCTTGAGATGAAGACATGCAAAAAATAAAATTACCCCCCACACTCTCCCCCAAAAAACAAAACTCTGAGATACAAAGTTAGTCTTTTGTTAAACAAATAAAAATTGTTGTTTAAAATTGAAAGGACTAAAAAGTTGAGTAAAAAATACTCAAGATAATGTGTGTGAATATAAATCTATTTTTGACAAAAGCTACTTTTTTCTTTCTTTCTGGATATGTAAGTAGATGTGAAAGCTATGGGAAATAGTTGTTTGTGTCTGAAAGTGGACCCCCGAAGTGATGGGGGGGAAAAAAAATGAAAGTGTCGGGAGTTAAATTTCATGCCAGCTTCTTGGCAAAGGAGATGAACAGACATTTGAAAAGAAAAACAAAATATGGCTTGTAACGGCTGGATTTCTCCAATGATTGTCCACTCAAGTTTTAGATGATTATCAATGATATAGCCATTTCATTTTGTCATAATCAGTTTCTTTGTCAATTTAAAAATAAGTAAAAATTCATGAATTGCTCATTTTTTTGGAGAAGCTTTAAAAAAAAAATAAGAAAAAAAAAAGTGGGTGTCAAATCCAGCATTGCTGTTCTGCATTAAATATCACCTTAATCTGACAGTTCAAGCAACATTTTGGGCACATATATATATATATATATATATATATATATCCACAAAGTTTGTCTGATTTGTTTCTCCTGTTAACAAAGTTACAACTAAATGTATTAACTTAATATTTATCAAGAATATACAAATGACATTTGAGCAAATCAGGGTTCAATTGACATGAGATTATTCTATAGACAAATGAAAAGGACTTTTCTTTTTTTCTTCTAAAACCTTATTTGAAATCATTATACATTCAATGGGGTACCTCGATGTGGTGTAATGGTTAGCAAGCTTGCCTCACTAGAACAATTACAACTGGGTAGTGAGTTTGATCTTCACTGGGTGCCCCCATAATTTCGGCCTTGTGCCACATCTAAGCTATGCTTAGAAAATCACCATTATGCATTCAAAAGTTGGAATTTCAACCTCCCCCTCCCAAGCTTTTCTTCTTCTTCTTCACTTGTCCTATTTATTCTCTGGTTCATGTAAATTGTCTTTTTTTTTTTTTTTTTTTTTCCCTTTCTATTTCCATAATTGTGTAATATTGACTTTTCCATGTAATACTTCTCACCAAAAATTACTTATATTCGTAGATGTCAAAACTGTTTTGTTATTAGTAAAGTAATAAACATGAATGCAAGTCTCTATCGACACTTTGTCTGTGAAAGGCATGATAAGTGTGCACACGTTTGCCATACCTGTGCAGTTTTTCATGGTATAACTGCTGATTGCATGTAGCTGTTTAATATTTCCTAATGAATACATATCTAAGATCACACAACAAATGCTACCATATTGTAAATTTTCTTTATTAGTGTCCTGATCAAATTCTTCAGTTTTAACTAAAACTTGAATTTCTGGCCAACTCACTTGTTCATCAAGAACGTCTCATCTGTTAAATCTAAAAATTATTTTTTTTCTTTTGTAGTTCTTGTAAAATTAAAACTCTGAAACTTTCTTTCTGGTCAGACATGAATTTTTTTGTGCAGTCATTTGGTGGTGGTTTTGTATGTATAAAAAAAAAAAAAAAAAAAAAAAAAAAAAAGGCCTAAATCCATTACACAAATGGTTTTGCAATATGTTAACATCTGAATATTAAAAAAAACTGTTTAAACTCTTGAATATGAAGTGAAAATATTTGGTTGCTTTATTGAAAGCCAAAGTTTTCTGCTTGCATTTATGTTGCTTTACAGTATGAAAAATCTTCTCGTGTCTATTGTAAGAAGTGGATTTGATCAGTGACTTCACAAGAAATATTTATTATTACAAAGCCTACTTTGAAAATTTTGACATTAAAGAATTAAAAAACAAAACCTTTCTCTCCCTGTTATATTTTCTTTTGCAAAAATTTTTTCTTGTAAAAATACATCACCTTTTATAGAAGGGAAATGATATTTTTGACCCATTTGTGAAAGATGTGTTATGGTTTTAATACTGCAAATTGGGGTTGTATCCTGACTCAACCCACAGCCTACGCTAACATCTTGACATGACAAATTTGCCAGTTCTCTGGAACAAGAGATCGACTGTACTCGTCAGATTACAGCAGCTTTATAAATAACTTCTGGCCAGGAATAAGTTTTCTTGTGAACAATATACTGTTGATGTTGCAAGAGTAATTTTTAGCTACAGAAATATGGGACCACGGATTCAGGTAAATTTGCTGTACTGTTACCGTCACTGTGATACTAGCAGCATCCTTGCTTTGACAATTCTCAACTTTTGTCTTTGGCAACTGTTTACTCAAAATAACTATTGTTTCAAATTTGTTATTGTCAAGGACATACAGCTGTGAGTCAATACACTTCCGCTAGCCCCATGAGAATTGACAGTTTCCTTTTAACCCTTTCAAATCACTCAGTGTAATTTTTGTCTTCCAAAACCTGTAATATTCTCAAGTCTTGTATTGTTACATTCCTATCTCTGATAACTTGTGGGTTATCCACCTTAGAAAGCCACAGCAAGTGTTCTACTCACTGCATCAAATATGACAGTGAACGTAAAAAAAAAAAAAATTAGTAAACAAATTATTCACACCAAACAATAAAGAGTTACTCTAAAAAGGAGTATCAGTCTGTTATTTTTTAATCTACATCTATGCAGGAGTTGTACACATTATCCTGCAGCCACATTCCTTTTATCATGCAGTATTCCTGTATCATCAAGCATAGTCCTTTTGAATTTCCCCCACTGTCCTGATACAAACTGACCAAGGGATGGATACAGGTTGGTCCATGATCCATCTCTGGTTCCTTTGTTAGGGGGGCCTCAGAGAGTCGTTAATGATACCACCAAATCAATCTCAATCTCTCAACCATCATGCACATCCTTATGATTTCCAAATGAAACACATTAATACATCCCTATGGGGCTTTTTCTTGTGTGTGACACTAGCGTTTGGCTAATTAAGCGTGAAAATTAAAGACGAGAAATACTTAAGGCGAGAAAAAGCCATCACGAAAGACATACTGAGCGATGTCATTTTTTTTTTTTTTAACAAAGAAAAGTGGTAAAGATTATTTTCATTTGCGAAGAAAAGTATTTTTTTCGCAGAAGATAGAATTAATTTGTCATGACGCGGCAAATAAAAGATAGCAATCTGCCCATGGCAATAATGAAAATTTAAAATTGGTCAAGTGGCTTACAAAGCAGAATGCTAGAAGATAATCAGAATTGGGTTGAGCATGCGACCGAGAAAAGGATCAGCTGAGACCAACCCAAAGAAAAAGGAAGGAAGAAGAGAAAAAGAATAAACCATTAACTATCTTTCGGAGATATCATTTGGTTTTGGAAGAGAACCACCTGTTTTATGTCCTGACCATGCCATGATAGAAATTTGTTACCTGGACAGACTGTTGACAACAGAAGTACGAAGATGTTGAGGATACAAGAGATTCACTTGACCACCCAGATAATCACTTTGCGAAAATCTCGTTGATGAATTTCAGATGACATTCAATTAAGATAGAGATTTAATGACCACACTATGAGTTGTTGGGGAAAAGGAAGATAATTTGTTTCTTTGAGCGATAATTGTAAACAGCCCAGTGTAGCCACACCCACACTGCCGAGTGTTTATTGGCTGAATGGTGGCGTGAGCGATAGGCGAAGGTAAACATATGAGAAAGAAGGGAAACCTGTTGATGCCTCTGAGGGAATTGGTGTGAGATAACAATATGAGACAGGAAGAATTTGGGAGGACAATTCCCTTAAGAACCCTTCTAAAACAAAGTAATTGACTTCCAAAAATAGGAAGTGATAAATTTTCCTGTCCGAAAACAAAGAAAATCCTTATTGCTGATTTGGAATTATCAAGGAACCCAAACCACGACAGCCCCCACCCCGTTTTGGTCAGCGTCCATATAAACAGAGTAGACGGTGGGAGTTAGAGAGACGCAGACAGTTGAGCCGTGAGCTCAGAGACCAGCCTCGCAGGAGCAGACTGAAAGATTCCACGCATTCCGACTTAGACTTCTAACCAAAAGCAATTTATTTTTGAAGAATGACTTAGACTCACACCACCAAAACAGGAATATCACCTGAAGACACCAAAAAACAGTTTCTTGGAAAAACAAAAAAAAACAACTCAAGATATTAAGACTTGCCTAACAAAAACAAAGTGTCACGTATCCATAGAAGCGGTTTGGGAGAAAGACGCAGTCCTATTATTCAGCAACCAGATATAAAGATATTTGTTATTCTTTTTTTTTTCTTTTTTTTTTTAAACATTTTGAATCTTTTGAGTTGTTACTTTATTTTCTTTTACATATACTTGTGCAGTGTCACCTTTGCTCGAATTCAGCTTGCACTACGGCCCAGCGACTGATTGATTTTGTCTACCTATGATCAAATCACAACGTGGGTAGGTTAGACTAGAGATCAAAGCAGTTACTTCGGTAACCAGATGTTGGAGGCGAGCTGGGAAACGACAAAGCTGATGCCGAATCTAACCAGATTTCCATCCGAATCAGCCATCGTCACAGGATAGCACGGGAGAGGCCCAGGGTGACGTCACATATGGAACTTATATTTCCATAGTATCACTATTATGGCCATGACCATTTATAAGCATGTCTGCTTGTGACAGCTATGCTACAGCTTCTATTGGGTTTTTTAACTTGTTGATTAGCCTCCTTAAATCAAGGTCCTTTTCTGTTTTTGTTATTTCAAGTACCTTATGCAGTATAACCCTGAGAAACCTCATCACAGGTTTCCAAAATTCAGTTCAGTTACCAACTGACACATTTGCCAAAGCCAAGCAATCTGTAATCTCAAATGTCTTGTCTACCTGATCAAAAGGTGGTAGAATTAATGACTACCTATATGTAGAACATTCCACTGGCATAACTTTTGATGGTTTCTCTTTACTTACTATAGATAAGACTACTTTGTGATCTGAAACTATAATTCATATCCCTTCCATTAAACAACTTTCAAATGACAACACATCCTGTCAGGTTCAGTCACAGTTAATTCTGTCTTTGCCTCGTCTAAACAATTCCTAAGCACAAAAGGGGGGTACTCTCCACCGCTATATAATGAATTATTAGATAGACATGTACCCAACACACATGCAACACATTTGAAAGTTTCTTCTGATGTTAAAAGCATAAACATATTTCCAGCTGTATTCAATGTGCCATATATTCAGACTAATTCGTACCAGCTCACAACCATATTCTGTTGAAACACTGGTTCTTGTTAGATCACCAAAGTTAAGCAATGTCGAGACTGGTCATTACGTAGATGGGTGATCAATTGGAAAAACAAATTCCAATTCCAGTTGTTATATTCACTTATGTTCAAATACATTTGGGAAAGCTATGAATGCACTGCTTCTTCCTAGCTATGGGTTAAATAGTAAGATTTGTAATATCAGTAAATCATTATCTTCAAACTTTAATACAATCCTAAAATATTTTATGGCTTTAAATAACCTGTAAAAGGTTAAGCCATTAAAAAAAAAAAAAATCAACCTTATACCTGGCAACTGCACCCCATCTTCTTAAGATCAGGGTAAGGAACAGGTACATTCATTACCTGAAATACTTCAATGCCTTCCATCATTGCTATCATCATGTGTGGTATTAATAATTTAATTCTAGTGTTCCTTCAAAAACAACATGGACTGCTGTTAATGAGGAAGTGAAGTGACAAAACTAATTCACTGACACTATTTGTCATTTTCACAAGAGTTGATAAGATAAGGAAAGGCCAGGAAACCTCTGCCTGGCATTTGGCATGCCAATGGACCCTTATTTGCACATCCAGACAAAACCAGCAAATTCCTCCAACACCAGCACAACCTCCATCTTGGTTGTCCAGCTTTGTTGCGCTACTTCAGCAGTACAGAACAGAGATGTGTCTCCTATCTAAACTTGATACGTCATATCTTACCTCCACCTGGTTGCACTTCTAACTCTACTTTTCAATGGCCGCTTACTTTCTTCATTCCAAATTGCTACCATCCATCTCAATATGGCCAATGGAATTTCGTCTTCCATATCTAACTCTTCCAATGAAGAGGGACCATCTACTTCTCCTCTCCCTGATTTATTCGTATCTGTGGAAGCAGTGTTACTTTGATAATTCTGATTCCTCATCTAGTGAGGGTTTAACTAAGGCCGTTTTCTGGTGATTCCCACTCAGTTCACGTATGGCCCAGTCATCAATGTTAACCAGCTTCAAATCATTTGCATGTGTTCTTTTCACCTTTCCTCCAATTTGGTCTCAGA
>OZ010583.1:119796941-119836941 GCA_963932145.1 Acanthosepion lycidas
CAACAACAAAAAAAAAAAAAAAAAAGTGAAAAAACATCTTATATAGTCAAGGCTGTGATGCAATTTGACCTGCCATTTTCATTATCTTAAAGGAAACGAAATATTGTAGTTTATTTGCAGAACTATTGGTGTCATTTTTGTTGCTATGTTCATTCAAGTTGTCATCTCCTCAGTACTGCAACAGGTCTTTCTGAATCCTTATTAGCTTTTAGCTAACATCAACTGAAAAATAAACAGCCTCATACACTGCCCTGGGCAATTTGTTGTAATAAAAGTGATCAATTAGGTCCACTTTTATTAATGAGATGGCAGGCAGATGATTGGAGAGAGTCACCATAAAACTGAGCATCTGTCCAGTTCCCTCTACACGTGTCTTGGCAGGTGTATTCAGTCATGCATAACGTGTCTTGGGTAATGTAAAGACCTGCTGGAGTCAATCCCTCTCCAGGTCAACTCTCCCACCATCTTCAAGAAAAGTTTTTATAATTGCATGAAGGCTTCCATAGTCTTAGACAAATGACATTAGTTTTTATAACAACCAAATTAAATCTATTTAGTAACAGCTGATAAAAGGAAGCAAATACTTAAAAATGATGGATTAATAAATAGTTTCATGATATTTACTAAAATATGGTATATTTATTTTGAAAAGGTCCAAAAGGAAATTCTATTTAATTTTTATACACATAACTTGTTATAAATTTTGGAAAAACTGAGCAGAGGAGATTACTCTTACCTGTTAACATTATGAGCCAAGCTGGGATTAAAGTTGAATTTATTCTCAAAAAAGAGACTGTAAAGAAATAAAAAGTGGTTTTAAAAGGGAGAAATAACGCCACAAGTTGTTGCTTTTTCTCTCATCCCAATTAGCAAAACTTCACCACCACCCCCATCCCCAAAGTGTTAGAGTATGCTATTAATGTAATCATAATATGCCAATCATTTTAAAGACATTGTTTTACTTGAATGATAACAAGTCATTGAATATACATAAATACAATGGAGTTGTAGGAGTGGGAGGGGGGGCTACAGTTTTAAACCAAGTCTAGAGTAAAACAAAATTTAATTTTCCCGACGCAGACACAAAGTTCTAAGATTTTTTTAGACATGAAGAACAAAATATACAATGAATGACAAAAATTTCTTGTACATTTATAAAATTAAATTTTAGAATGACAAGGAAATTAATGAATGCAAAAGGGAACAAGAACAAGAATTTCTCATCAGAATCTTGAATATTTACACATTTACTTGGCTTTAGTCACTTTCCCTGCACTTTTTCAATTAAAGATTTTCATGGCAATTGTTGTGATGAGTTTTTTTTTTCCTTGGTACCTCAATTTCGCAAAGTTAAGCACAGTTCTGGATTGGCAGTTAGGTCTCATCATTTTACTGTTGAAATTGCTAAATATAACTAAGTTTCTTGTCTCACACTTCTCGTTTATGAAACTCATCCAGCTTATTCTCCTGTCAATTATGATCTTAAATTCAAATGCAATGTCAATTATCATCTTCTGTATCCTTGAATCCTGTTCTTTAAATTTTCCTCAACATTTTTTCAGTTTCTTACACTTTCAGCAACCCCTTACATTGTCGTAGCTTTATAGCCTTGGAGTGAAATGATTGAGGAAAAAAAAGAAAAAAAAAAAAAAAAAAAAAAAAACACATTAATTCCTCCCTCCCCCCGTTTTTTTTTAAATTTTAACTTGTATATAGAAAACTAACCTATAGTGATGGAAATGATCGATTACAAGTAAAGTTTATTGAACTAATACTTACAGGCCCAAACCGATGAATGGAAAGACAGTAACATAATATGCTACACAGATGATTGTCATAAGCCACATAGTCAATGGGAAATCTTTCACATCTTTCAGATTGACAGTTTCCTCTGTAAAAAAAAAAAAAAAAAAAAAAAAAAAAAAAAAAAAAAGGTTTCCTTTTATTTAGAAGACATTCAAACAGCGATTCATTTTAGGTTAGAGCTTTTACATTTAACTTCATTTTATATTTAATGTCAGGGATTGAACTTGCTCTGTTAACCACTTCTCTATAAAATAAAAACAGACACTGAGAGAATTTATATATATATATAATGTTCATGCATTTTCTTTTCTGGACAAAGTATGTAAAAACTATCCATATATTTTATGTGTCTTTCAGCTAATCTGTTAGCCATTATCAAAAAGGCTAACCAAAAGCACTTGGATCCATTGAATAAAAATTTTTTTATTTCATCTACTGTCCTAAACATTTGAGAAATCTATTCAAAGAAAAAAAAATGCTGGATTGACCTCCACTCAAAACAATGTTTAAAGTAATAAAAATCCATTGCTTCTATATATAACTGAACATTCAAGTCAACACTCAGAGGCGACAGATTGTTTCATGCTAGTCACAATCGTCAGGCCGCAAATGCTGGATATTTCCTTGGCTATTTATATATATTGGTCAGTGGTGCATTGTGGATAATCTATTCTGGCAGTTATTTATATTTACATACACTTTATCTCTGATATTGAGTACTTTATCCCATAAATATAGCGCACCTCAAAACTATTTCTTCATATATCTAAGATATTTAGTAATTGCATTTGTCTTTATATAAAGTTCTAATTTTTGTTTTTTTTCTGTATTTTGGACCATTTCCTGGCTTCTGATACACACACATCATATATATATATATATATATATATACTTTCAACTTTTACTTTATCAAATGTTTTTATGTCAGCGTTTTCAATACCATGTTCATGTTACAGTTTGTTTTATTGTGTCATTTTTTTTTTTTTTTGTTTATAAAATATATTTTGCAGGCTATATCTCTAAATTTGACAACATTATATTGATGTTGGGTTGTTTTTTATGTGTAGTCATTTTATTTATTTATGTGAAAACATTTTTGTTAGATTCTGTTCAGTTTCATTGGTAGGTGAGATGAAATTCAATTGGTCAGAAATCAAGAAAAAAAAAAAAAATTCTCAAAGAATTTTCACTGGTCAAACTACATGCATACACACACATGAATGTAATGAGAACAAAAATAATATATAAATTCTAACGTTCACGGTATTAATTCAAAATAGGGCTCAATACTGATAGTAGAGCAATAATTATTTATCATAATTTTTTTTTTTTTCATATAAACAAAAAACACCAGTCAAAGTGCAACTAAATGCACTGAAACAAAGTTACATCTTTGCTATGAGTAAATTGCTTTTGTCTAGATGAAAAAATTGTAATAAATACATTAAGTAGACACTGAGGTTAACAGTGAGTAGCAACAATATTTCATGTAATCTTCAGGCCATCTGTGTTGTGTGCTGGCTCAACTATTTATATACTCTAGTCAATAGAGCATCATGGGTAGCAAGGTCAGGTATTTTCAGTTTATTGAATTATCCTGGTAGTCAGTAATATATATGTGTGTATGTCTGGGAGGTGGGGGTAGACACCCTTAGAAGTGGAAACCTCTGGTTCTTCCTTTTGGATCATACTTCTGGGAGAGAGAAACTTGTATATAAAAACTGAAGGACACTTGATCTCTAACCATTTCAACATTTGTTATACAACTGGTGCTATGGAAAATTGTGCTGAAAGGTGGGTTTAGTACTGTACAATATTCTATCCACAAAAGTCTGGGAGTCTTTAGAACGTTCTTTCGACATCATCCCTTGAATGTCCATCTGGGAGTTAGGATTCCTGGGATGGTCTTACTTGGTCAGGAGTTGACTTTTACTATATATAACTTAGCATGCAGGGTGTGTCAGAAAATCTAGAAAAACAGCTCCACGTTAACTACCCACACAAAAACTTACAAGCAATCAGACTTCACAAAACAGGCCATGCCCAATACCAGGGGTAGGTAACCCTTGGCACACATGCCAAACATGGCACACCAATGACTTGTTTCCGACAGACAAAACTTATTCCTTAGATTCCCTTTCTGACTTAATTTTATTCTCTCTCCTCTTTTATGTCTATCATTATCTCATGTATTTTTTATTTTCTGCTCTTTACAAATTGGGCAGAATGTTATGATCATCAGCTAAGAAATGATGGCATTCAAATGAAAAGGACAGAGAATTTAAAGAATACTGGACTGAAAAATTTGACCTGATTAAGAAAGACAATAAAGTCTTATGCATTTTGTGTTTCGAAAAACAATCATTTGTAAGACTTCTTCTGTAAAGAGACATTTTCAAAATGTTCATAAGAACTTGAGTAATAAAAACTGACGAGGAACAAAAGAGAATTAATTTCTTGTGAACTGAGAAAAAAAAAAAAAAAAAAAAAGGCTGATTACTTTTATGATCTTTATTTCAGGTAGGCCCAGTTCCAACTTAGTTGCTCCTAGTTTTGAGCTTTCAACATGGAAAGCCACTAAGTGATTGGGATTATATTAAAGAAGCTTGGCTATAAAATGTGTGCCATTCCTTTTTGACAATTTTTCAGAAAAGGAAAAGATTATTCAGCACATTAAAGATTTGTCTGTGAGCAGGAAAATAATTAAGGAAATGAATATGGCTGAACAATTGACAAAAGATTTGTCTTCATGTAAGTTTTTTTCTCTATTTGTGTTGATGAAAGTACAGACGTTACATCATCAGCTAGGCTAGCCATATTTTCCCGATTTTGTAGAGAGTGAAGAGATGGTTGCACTTGTAACACTACCTGAGCGTACTTCCGGAGCTGAAATATTTAAAGTGGTTGTGAATGAATTATCTAGTCAGCAAATTCACATTTCAAAAGTAGTATCTGCCACAACAGATGGCATCTCCTGCATAACTGGTGAGAAGGCAGGATTTGTTATTTACAAGAGATGTTGGTCATCCACTCATAGGTTTTCATTGCATCATACATGTGGGGGGTTTGCGTACAAAAGCTGATGTAAAGGAACTTCAGTAAGTGATGTAAACAGTTAACAACGTTGTTAATTATATTTTCTGCTCAGGCTTTAAAGTAAAAGACAATTTCAAATTTTACTGAATAAGGAAAAATCTGTATATAATGGACTGAAATTGTACAACAATGTTCATTGGCTTAACTGAGGTTTGGTTCTGAAACAATTTGTTAAATGCTTAGACAAGATAAAGCTCTTTTGGACTGACCAACAAGTACCTTACCAAAAATTGTTTGACATCATGTGGGTTTGTAAACTAATGTTTTCTTGCAGATTTTTGTGAACATTTAAATGATATGAATATTAAATTACAAGGCTCTGGTAAGACATTTGATATTATGTTTGGTTACATAAAGGCTTTTCAAAAGTTTTTTTAAGAGGGATGTAGATGATGAGAGCAAAATTCAATAAGTTTCCAGACAGTATCAAAATAGATGAATTAAACTTGTAAATGTTTTCATGGAGTGACATGGATGATTTTGAAATGCAGTTGATAGAATTTCAGAGTAGCTCAGTTATTTATTGAACTTAGAGTTGATTTGAAAAATATCAAAAAGGAGCAATTACAGATGGGAGTATCAGAGAGAAATGTGTAAAACAAATTATTAAGAATTTGGAATACCATTCCAGAAAATTTCCTTGGTTTAAAAAAACCTTTCAACACCATTACTATCCATGTTTTCATCTAAATATGTTTATGAATCTTTGTTCTCATTTATGAACATTGTTAAATCTCATAACAGAAGTTGTTAGGGGACCTTACCCATAATAACATAATGGACTATTCCATACGTAATAAATACTGTGCCTCAAGAGGAAGCAACTACTAAACCTAATTGTTCGTACTAACACTTTCTACTTCTCTGTAAATATTCCTGTTTGTAATATATCTGTGTTATTCCATATCTGCCTTCGAGTTGTTCTTTATTGGTTCTATCTTGGACTATCACTGTGGTACAAGGAACCGGACCATGACAGAAGTAGATGACAGATGCATATCTCTCAAGGTTACTAAATATTAACTAAATATTAACTAAATATAAAATCTGTCATCAATGATGCAGCAGCAGCAGAAGTCCCACTGATAATATATAAAAAAAGAGTCAACAAGTTTTCTGTTTCTAGTTTTATTTTGAAAGTGGAAAGGTTCAGGGCTGTTTAAATGTAATTTTGAAAGTAAATATACTTTTTTTTTTATATATATATATATCATTTATAAGGGATTTAAAAATCAGCATAAGATTATCTTTTACTGTGTTTTAGTCATAAAAATGTATTACTTGGGAAAAAAAAAATTGATTATTGAAAAAAATGAACAGTGTTAACTTTTTGCGTTGATGGTAACGCGAGTCCGCATGGCAGTTACATTTATATTTACAGGCTAATAAAAAAAATATCACAAAAATCTTTTTCATAAAAACCTGTCAGAAGTTTTTTTCATTCAGTTTTACATAATTTACACAATTTCTTACAATACAACATCTGACATCTTTACAGCTCTGGGATAATTATTTTATCATTTCAAAAAGTTCTTCACATACTTAAGAGATATCAAATAATATGCTCAATAGAAAACAACTTGGTTTGCTGCATCTGTAATAACCATTGCAAGTCACTTGCAGGCTTCAAAAGACATTGTCATTCACCTGAGAACAAAATCACTCAAGCATTTCAGCAATGGTCATACTCGTTTAATGAATTAATAGCCATCAGGATTCAATTAATTAAGCTTAATTGAGAGATTATATATATATATATATATATATATATATATATATATATATATATGATGGTTGTCAACTCATAAGTAGAGAGAGAATTAAAGATTTAAATAATTTTATTTTTTTTAAAAGAAATAAAATAATTGTCTTATTAATGTTTTGAATTTTTGGTTAGATTTTCAAAACATTTCTACAATTTGTATAAAGAACAAATCTAAGTCTTACCAGATGCTTTTCTGTTTTTCAAAATTTTTTCTGCTCTTTTGTCAAAGAATGATAGCGCTAATGCACAGAGCAGTGAGACAATACAAGAGGCTCCACCAACTGAAAGATAAAAAAAAAATTAAGGAAAACTGGGATTTAAGAAAATTAATTTTTAAAGTACAACCTTGAATCCAGTGCTAAAACAAAAGGAGAGAATGAGAGAGAGAGAAAAAAAAAAAAAAAAAAGTTGCCCATTATTCTCAAAACCCAATGTAATCTGCTTATAGAGAAAGAAGAGTTCATACATTCCTTAGACTAAAAAAAAAAAAAAGTTTTATCGCCAAAATGTTCGTTATTAAGAGTAAAGGCTAAAGTATTTTTTTATTAAATTTTTTAATTCTTCCTAGCACATTTAAAATTTTGGTTTGAAAAAAAAAAAAAAAAAAAAAAAAAAAAAAAAAATCTTATTGCTTTTTTTTGCATCAGCGGTAGGCCAAAAATTAGTATAGGGATTTTTAGCATTTTTTGTATCAAAAACACATGGTTTGTAAATTCTTGCAAAAAAAAAAAAAAAAAAAAAAAAAAAAATAATTGTTATATTTTAATGAAAATTTCAAGACTTTAAATTATTTTTTTAAATTTTTCATGAAAAATAGTAATTTTTTTTTTCTTTTTTTACATCCGTTACCCCCCCACACTTAATTTTATTAAATTTTGAGAAATTAAAATTCCATCCTCTTCATATTAGTTAAAAGCAGGACTCATTAAAGAATTTAAATCAATTTGTTTTTGTCAAACAAACACCATTTACTGAAAATTTAGTTGCTTTTATAAAAAAGATATTAAGGACACTATTGTCTTAAGAAAAAAATTTGATGAATAAATAATGAATTTTTACAAGAATTCTTTTCATCTTTTAAAAATTTTCATTAGAAAAATTTATTATGTTTTAAATCTTAAAATGCTGTATTAATTTCAGCCTTTTTGATGATATGAAGTGAAAACTATATTTACTAATCATAAATGTAAAGACTTAATATTAATCAAACATCAATATTTTTAAAAGAATTTTTTAAATTTTTTCTCTTTCTACAAACATGCCAATTTTTCTAAGTATAGGTGGTCATACATAACATTATAAGAAAATGATAACTATAGTAAATTTAGAGTCAACATTCTTAAAATTCAATAAGACAGCAGATTATGGTGATTTTCAAACTTTCTAATCTACAGAGAGAGAGAGAGAGAGAAAAAAAAAAAAAAAAAGAAAAAAAAGAAAGAGAAAAAAATGTGCGGAGTCAGGTAGCTGTCTACAATCCCCAGATGAAACTGCCCTTCGACAGCCTCATCTAGGTTCCTCTCTGCCCAAAGGCAGAGAGTTTGACCAACACAGCTGGAAAAAAATCTCCAACTAATTGCCGAAGCAAGCCCCCAGGTATATCCTGTGCTCACTAAATATTGCTATTGATATAGTCAGTCCACATAGGCAATAGGGAGTGTGGGACATTCTATTACAACAATATATATATATATATATATATATATATATTAAAAAAAAAAATGTTGATCTTTACATTGCTTTGTTCATTTCTGCAGGAATTGATTTCAATCTTTTTCTCTTGAACAGGAGGGGAAAAAGGAAGAATGTCCCCTTCCCAATTAAAAAAAAGTACTGTCAAAGAACACTGCTATAAAAAAAAAAAAAATTCAAATGTGATTGGTACCTTAACAAAGGACAAATGCCAGCTAAAACAACAAAGATAAGGATGATCATTTGAATAATCATCCCAGAATTTATAAAAGACTGATTACTTACCAATCAGCAAGGTTAAACCAAGCCCCTTGTACCCAGGACTTTTTGCTGCAAATAGGTCATACAAAGGACCCATTATGTTCATATTTACAGTGCTACCCTGAAAAGGAAAAAAAAATGTGAAAAGTCAGTGACACATGCATGGGCAATCTTTCAAATCATGACCGACAAGGTAGATTTTCTCACAGTAGAATGCTGTGTCTTTCTGCAGTAAAGTGGTTGCCAACCAAGGCTGTAGGACCCAATCTGTCCTGCTATTCAACCCATAGCTTTGTCCAGGCTGGATTGAATTCAGTTTTCCTTCTCCTAGAATGGTTGTCAATCAAGTCTATAGGGCACAATCTGTCCTACTATTTAACCCATAGCTGGAGAAGGAAATGGATTCTTACTTTTCCTAAGGCTATTAGCACAAAAGTGAAGGTCTTATGTAACAATTGTTTTCCAGTATTTTGTGATATCCGAAGTGGTATAGGAAAGTTCCAAGATTGTTGGCAAAAGAGGATAGGTTCTTTCTGAAGTTTTGCTAGTGGATGGCTAACCTGAATGCTTATCTTGAACAAAGTAAAGCAAGCAAATTTTATTTCACACACATTCACTCAGCACCCCACCCAATGAATTAATGGATTTATTTTTAATCTAATATTTTTATTACTTCAAATGTTAATTTTAGTAGATACCTGTGTTTGAATAAAAACTATTGTCAAACGTTCTGTGCACACTCAAGAAATCCTAAAAAAAAAAAAAAAAAAAAAAAAAAAAAAAAAATGCGGTCGCCCACAGTGTTCAAACCTGTGTCCCCACCTTTGCAGGTGAAACCACTGTGATCTGGCATGCCTTTGACGACTCAACCACAGAGAACATCAAAACCCAGCAAAATTCTTTTTGCCTTTTTAAGCAATGCCCTCTGCTTTCAGATCTTCAGTGTATATCTTGGTTTTGTATCCAAATGTAAATAAAGCAATTCCTAAAGAATTAATGGATTTATTTTTAATTCAACATTTTTATTACTTCAAAAATTTTTAGTGGATACTCATATTTATACATATTCAAAAGTTCATTAGGGATATCCGAAATATCAAGTGGCAGTCTAACACCAGACAGCCAAAATACCCAGCATAAAGAACCTGTTCATTTGTAATCAATTGTGCTGAGTGAGGCATCTTAGAAGAATGAGAGATTGCCTAAGCATCAGTTTTATGGAGGGTTCACTCTTGGTAAGTGCCCCAGACACAAACATGACAAATTTTTCAAAAAATGTTAAAGAAACCTGAAAAAATCTTGAAATTAGTGTCAAAGACTAGTCAAAATAGACAGAGAATAGGTTTGCTTTGAGAAAGTTTTTGATTGTTGCAATCATTTTGAGGTCAAAAGAGTTGAACGTTTGAAGTTGAAAGGGGCTCTAGGGAAAGGTGATGGACACTAGATCCCAGAAGACATTCAGTCTGAGCTTGTATGCACCATTTGCAGGAATATTGTTCTATCTTGTGCTAGATTTGTTAAACATTGGAGATCACATGAAAATCTGCAGTCTAATGCCAACTATGTGATTGCCCTTCCTGACAGAACTGCAGTGTACTTAGGTCAGTTTCCTGATAAAACTTATAGGTGTAACACCAGCCTGCAATGCACAAGGAAAAAGTCACTTTCAAAACTCTTCAAAAGTTTTTTTGGGTGTCACATATGTAAAAGATCAAGTCTGGTTTGCAAAGTCATCTGGGGGCCCATGGCCACTGAGCACACGACTGAAGAGATGGCAGTTTTTATAATATGGCAACTGAATGGCCATCCATTTAGCTTTAATTGATTTCATTCAATATTGACTTATGTTGATAATCAGATCCCAAAAAAAAAAAAAAAAAAAAAAAAAAAAAAAAAAAAAAACACTCTAACAAGCAAGTGAGCTCCCCAGTCCTCTTGGATTTGGATTAATTATTATTCATTTAGTCAGAATTCAAGAGGCTGAGTAAATTTCTCTTGTTTTTATCTAGAATTTTAAAGATAAGAAAAATTAACAGGTGACAAAAGATATCACAGCTGTGTCATGTTAGAAAAAAGAATTCAGAACAGGCTTTCATATCTGATTGTTTGGTTGGACTATAATCTTGTGACAAAGAAAAGCTATAGCTTATCTACCCTGCAACAGACCCTCTGATCAGATTTACAAAGCTTTTGTGAACACATTTAAAGATTTCAATACAATTAGGTTTTTGATAAGAAATAATTTTTTGGTACATCAACACCTACATGAGAGTCATCTGACAAAGTACATATGTGAAAGAGAGAGAGAGAGAGAGAGAGGATAAAAAAAAATTAAAAAAAATAAGATATTGTTCAGCAACATGCCAATAATAAATGTTGATAGGCAAAATGTCTAGTTCCATAAATCCCACCCCCAAGTTGTTTTGTATCTGCCAGTCTCCAGGCTTTGAGAATAAATTCAAATTTAATAAATAGAAATATTAAAAGTTGTCCTTATTTTTGGCAGAATCAGTAAGCAATGTTTATTTTATTTTATTTTTTTTAAATCATTTCACCCCAAACAAGGTGATAAAGCCACTAAGACTGAAGGGAGTTATTGAGAGTGAAAAACTGAGAAACTGTTGAGAGTGAGGGCAATAAAATGATTGAAGGAGACAGAAGATGACAATTTATATTGCATTTAAACTTTTGAAGATTGTAGTTGACAGGAAAGTAAGATGGAAGAGTTTCATAAGCAAGAAGTGCAAGAAACTATTAGCATAGAGTTTATGCCTACACTTAGTAAATTCAATAATAAAATGTTGAGACCTAGCTGCCAATCTAGTACTGCACTTAAATTTGTGAAGTTAGTTACCAAAGAGGAAAGCTCATCAGAACAATTGCTATGAAAATAGTTATAGAAAAGACACGAGGAAGCTATATCATCATGTGGGGAAAGTAATTGAAGCTGAATCATTGATTTTTTTTCAAGAATTTCTAGATACATAGCAGAAGCACCAAATGAGACATGACAGCAATATTTGATGAACAGACAAATGGTAGATTTATAAAGGTGCAAGATAGATTCTGGTTAAGAGGCTTTTAGCAAACCATTATTTATATTGGAAGTTTCATTGGATGAACCAAACCTGGTTTTGTACCCCACTCCACACAGATGTAGAAATTACTTACAATACGAGAAAAGCTCAACTGTAATCCAAAGACCATGTTCAATTCTTTTCCTTGGAACCATCTGACAGCGTATGTATTCTGAGCTACAGCTAAAGATTCCCCACCAATTCTAAAAATTAAAAAAAAAAAAAAAAACATGTTTACAAAATAACAATTTCAAATGTTTACAGAGTTACAAAATATTTTAAAAGGAATGTATCAAGTTTAGATCTCAAAATCTCATAACTGAAAAAATTTAAATAAATAAATAAATAAAAAAAAACAACAAAGAGTCATTTTATGTATGTGATGCGTCTTAAATAGTCGCCCATCATTTGAACATCAATTTAAAACATACCAATTTGTAAAAATAGTTTCAAATTTTGCTTAAGGCTTTCTAACATTCTTTTGTTTATGGTTTACAGTTTAATTAAATATGGCAGTTCAAACAAAATATGATCAAATTGTCACAGTGAAAATGCCTGGTATGAAGAATTGTAGAGGGTAATAAAACAGTTGAATGTTTGCAGAAAAACAATCTGTGGAAACAGTTTCCAAGAAGAGCAAATAAACTCACTAAATGAAAATCAAGGAAGAAACTGTTCAGGTTAAAGTACGAGTTATTGAAGACGTCAAGAAGAGGGTGAAATCCATGAAGAAATGGGAGGAAGATGACAAAAAGAGCTGAATTTTTTTTGAAAGATAACTTTCAAAACTAAAAAATTTGCAGTTCCAGACTGAATATATGGGTACCCTGAAAACTAAAGTTACCATTCATGGGGTGCCAGTGGATATCTGCTCAGATAGGATGGGGGCATTTTTACGAAGTTTGGACAGGTACACGAGGTAAAAATCCTCAGGAGCGAGGCCGGCATAGTAATCGGCGATATGGAGATATCTGTGACAGTGGACAGGAAAAATTTCATTGAAATTCCGAACATACTGGTCTGCCGTGAGAAGAAAATTTTGGTGGTAGTGGAGGGCCAGAGACCGTGTTGCTGGACATGTAGAGCCTTGGGTCACATGGCTAAGGAGTGCCCAGGGAAACAAACAACCTTTACCTCGACCAGCAACAACAGCAGTGACGACACCAGCAACAACAGCAGCAGTAGTTGTACCGTCAGGAGAGGCAAAGATCAAGGAAGGGAACTAGAAGGAGGTGAGGAGGAGCCGGAAAACGGACAACATGCTGTCCCCTTCAAAACAGAAGCAATAACCAGCACAGCAACAACTATCACCACAGATAAAAGAGAATCAGCCTCAAAGAGATGTGCAGCAAAAAGAAAAACAGCAGCCACAACAACAACACCACTAACAGAAAGAGAAGCAGCAAGCAGACATGCCAATGGAGGTGGACAAAATGCCTCCATCTTTGAAAAGAAGAGGAACCATTGCAAAGGAACTCTGGCAGTGGCAGGGCAGAGAAGCTGAAGAATCGGTAGCAAGAACAAGGAGCCTCTCAGCTTCTCCTTCCCATGTTCCCTCCCCATCCAAATTCTTTCCTTAGTTCTACCTCCACACCCCCTCACACATCCACTTCTTTCCCTCCTCATCCCTGAAGGGAGAAGAAAAAGAATCTTTTCCCCAGGACCAGACGACATCTACAAAGTGGACAAAGAAGCAGCCAAAAAGGGCACACCTAATAAAAAAAAAAAAAAAAAAAAAAAAAAAAAAAAGGCCCTTTTAGTACTTCTGTTCAAAATGGACTTGGACAGGGAGTTGGTCGAGGATCCCCGGCTCATGCAGTCATCACCCGTGTGAGGGATACTGGCAGATACCTCAAAGTATGGAGCCACCTTTTTGAAGTAAAAGAGGCTTATCCCAAAATAAGGACTTTTGAGTTAGACAGATGTCTATTAAAGATAGCCAGTTTGAATGTGAAGGGCTTGAGGGATCTGGGTAAGGCAGCCTGCCTACTCCAGGATCTCTTGTCTTTCAGTGTGGATGTCACTGCAAATGAAGAGACCCACTTTGTTTGCAGTGTCGATGCCTGTGTGCTGTCTAGCAACTTTGTTGGGGATCGGCATGCCCTTTGTTGGGGAGGTGGACTCTTGATGCAAAAGTGGACATTGAGCATACTGATACCAAGGGCCGGTTGATCGTGGCCAATATTGCAGTGAAAAGTGGTTTGTTCCAAGTCATTGTGGTTTATGCACCCAACGACCAGGAGGAGCGGGTCTCATTTTTTCAGTGGTTGGGGCCATTCCTGGTGGATTGAACGCACCTAGTCTTAACGGGGGACTGGAATGCCATCCTGGACCCCAAATTAGATAGGGGGCAGGGGAGCTTGTGGGAGAAAAGATGATCATAGCTTGGAAATCTGATCTAAGAGTTTGGTCTCGTCGATAGATACCAGGTCAATTACCCTGGGAGGAAGATGTGGACGTGGGCTCTGAATTGGCCTTTTACCAGGGTGGTTAGCTACCTGGATAGAATGTTATTAGGTTGGTGCAAAAATTAATGTTGTTTTCTCACATATGTTACTATGTGAGAAAACGACATTATTTTTGCACCAACCTAATTAGAGAAGCCGGTATAGACTTGTCAGATTGTCCTACATCCCACTGGGTAGGCTATTCAGACCACAAACCAAGTTTGTGCCTAGATGGCTTTAGATGGTAGGCCTAGAATGGCTGGTTACTGGAAGTTCAATCTGTCTAACTAGCTTAGTGCAGCAGGAGCTAGTCAAGGGCAGTTATTGGGAATAAGTGGTGGGTTGGCGAGGATTAGGTCCTTCACCACTGATTTCAGCAAACGACTCGCTCTAGATAGAGCTGAGAAGGTGAAGATGCTTAAGTTGGTTCTGGCAGGGGGCCATCCCCGACCGGTTCACCAGGGGTGTGATCACGTTGAAAAAGGGCAAGGAGGTTAGGAGGAAAATTGGTGGATGCAAGCTCATAACTGATAAATATAGAGTTAAAGATTTGGGCCAAGATCCTGCAGGAACATTTGCAGCCAGTTGCTGAGTCTGTCGGGTCCTGAGCAGACTTGCACTGTGAAGGGCCGAACAATTCAGAGCAACCTGCATCTGATCTGGACGATCATAGAGGGTGTAAAAGATGATGTTGCTGCGTTGATCAATTTAGATCAGTCCAAAGCACTTGGTGAGCCACAAACTCACCTTAAGGTTGGCTTTCCTACGCTGTGCATTGACAGGAGATTCGATTATGGCGGGGATTATAAGGGACACATTTCTTTTCCTTACTATCAGTCCCCCCACCCCCATCTTGCAGATCAAGCGCCATTGTAAACCCCGGAATCAATCAGATTTCCTTCACGAATGTCAATATGCTTTGATAATCATTCCTCGGTCCAGTGACCTTTCTCGGCCTAGGAAGGTCTTCTATTGTTATTTAGTGGAGGGGGTCACGAGGGATCCTCTACATGAGCGGCTCAACTTGTCGGAGGAGGAGTTGAGCTCTTTGTGGCCTTGGGCGCCGGCAGTGGATTATCTCTGAATTTTCGCTTACCTGGCGATTGGCTTGGAATCAGCTGCCTCTCAATGACAAGACCTTGATATGGGGCTTGGTAGATTTGCCAGAATGAACAGCGTGACCTTGGTTTAGAAGAAATAGCTTTGGGGATTTGGACGACACGACAGGAGGAATTCTTGCAAGGCAACCATCTTTCTCATCAGGATCTGATCTGATTCTTTGAGCATCAACTCAAGATGAAGATTAGAACTGCTAGAAAACGCTTGCATTTGACAGTCTTCAGCGAAAGGTGGGTCACTGAGGCGAGCCTGGTTCGTTTGAATGGGGCTAGCCTTGATTTTCTCTTTTAGGTCAACATACGTCACATCGGGGTGGTTTCCTGTGGAGCCCTCTCTTTGGTTAGGTTTGACAAAGTGTGTACCTAGGTAATGAAAGTGTTGTTCCTGGCCTGCTCCCGGCTGCATCTTTGGTTATGATCCAAGTCAAGATTCCCAACCTCCCCAATTTGTTTTGTTCCCCTTTTTCATCTCAACTGGGTCAGCTTTTATATTTCCCTTGACCATATATATTTTCCCCCTTTCCCACCCTCTTAGCGAGAGGGCTTCTTGATTTTGTCCAATGGGCAGAATACAGCAGCCTCTCTTTTTTTTGAGGGTTGGACAGGCCCTACTAACATCAGATATGTTTAGTTATTTTGTGTTAATATTTAGTTTGTTATTGGGTTCATCTCTCTCCCCTCTCATTCTTCATGATTAGATTTATTATCATTAAATTTTTATGGCATAGGGTGCACTTTGTAGGTCCCCCTTGAGAGGATGCAGACTGGTGATGGATGAGTTTTTATTGTAATGAGTTAATGGATCATGAATCACATTAGCTAGGTATAAGATAGTGTTGACCAGCCTCAACCCCTCCCCTTTTTTGGCCTTGTGCCCTAATTATGCATTTTTATACATAATAAATATCAATATGGTGTCTAAGTAGTCCACCACTAGCAGTGGTTTACCTATTTCAAGCTGCTGGCGAGTATTGTATTTTGTTGATCTTATAAAGATTACCATTCAATTTCCAACTTCTGTTTTAATTATTCCTCATTCAATAACCCTTTCTAGGTTACAAACCTGGAAACTTTCATTAACCAAAATATAAATTTTTATTATATCATAAATGAATAATGGGTAAATATATAGCATATATTTCTGAATATAAGACAACCTTTTTAATCCCCCTTTCCCCAAAAAATCATCCTTAAAAACTGGGGATTGTTCTATACTATAATTCTAAAAAAGATACCTTAAATTCCAAGTGATGTTTGTCTGTAGGCTAACCTCAACCTTGGTGTGATAACCAATAACATACATGAAAAGATTCCTATTATCTGATAATAAAAGTAATAAAACTATTTGTACCTTATATATTACAGGAATAACTTTATAATAAATTTCCTATTTGAAGAATAATTTTATATCAATGAAATCAACTTTTATCCATGCAAGCTCAGGTGAGAAAATGTAAACATCAAGTTATGATTGCGTTCACAGCAATGGAATGTACTATTATCATATGTTATTGATAGCATTTTGTGATTGTCTATGAAGTATAAGTGAATGGCCATTAGTACACCAGGCTGTTTGTAACTGCTAAGTTATAGGAAAAGAAGAGGAAGAAGAATCAGTATTCACAAGAGATCACGTGATGAAATAAATAAATTGATGGTCTTTATATAATCAATAAGCAGTCATCTTATACTACAGGTATAGGATAAATTCATGAAAAATTTGCTGTTTTTTGAACTCATCCTATCTAAAGGTCATCTTATACACAGAAATATACGATATATGTTGCACCCAGCATTGTAATTTACTGTGTTAATAAATGAGCTCAATGCCTCCACTTTGTTTCTTGATTAGATGTGTCTGTTTTTAAAGTGGAATGTAAATGAAGGAAATTTATAAATCTTGATAAAAGTGACAGATCCATAGCGTTAGTACACCATGGACAGATCCAATTTTTTCTCCTGAATGAAAGGACACCAAAAAGTGATCTTGATGGTCATAACTACAATGGAGATGCCTTTTAAGACTTGTTCAGATAATTGAACATTTTCAGTTTTGTTGTTAGTCTAATTTTTTGGCATATCCATCATAGCTTCTTTAATAAAATTTGATAATGCAGGATTAACACTTTGAAAAATTAAAAGAAAAGGTAAGAGATATCAAAATTTTTCACTAAACTTAAATGTAGTTAGGGTGAGGAAAAAAAAAAAATACTTACCCAAAAACAAATCTGCCAAGATCCATTAACCAAATGAGATTAAACAATGCACCAAGAGAGAAAATAACCTGCAGAAGAAAAATTGTTTTTTATTTTGTTAAATATTCATTAATCAATAAATAATAATTTCTACAAATATAAATTAATAATTTATCAGGTAAAAATTGTCATGATTGTTAAAAACTAAATTTACATTGTGAAAGTAAGCAAAGAAAAAAAAGTAAATAACCAAATAACATGAAAAACTTATTGGGAAAGACGCCTCATCTTTGTCTTCAAATATTGAGTGTAATATATTTCTATTCAGATGCAACAAAGTTCATTTGAGAAAGTCAAAGGATAAATCAGGAAAAGATAATCCAAATGTACAGAATATGAAATGTTAGAATTCACATGGTAACAAAAAAAAAAAAAAAAAAAAAAAAAAAATAAAAAAATGTATCACATAAGAATTTCTATGTTAAAATCTAAGGCGATCATATTTCAAGTGACAGTATCTTCAGAAAGAAATGATTCTTTTTAATCTTATTCAACGTCAGCTTATATACCTAAAAAAAGAAATTTTTCTTGTATTTTAGGTTGTATGTTATCCAACATATAGATTTTGATATCAGAGAATTGGTTCCAGAAAACTAAGTTGTTTATTACAAAAGGTTACTGAAAAGTTCTCAGCCTGAACCATTTCCTAAAATCTGATCAAACATCAATTTCACCTCACATTTATTTTCATCCAATTGGATAAACTGACAAGTAGAATGTAAATTTAGCATAAGTGAAGAGTAAAAAAAAATCTAAAATGCCAAACTTCATATCTGTGAAGTGATCAGATGTACATACCTGGCCAACAGTGACAAAACAACTAAAGATGATTGCTCCCAATCGGACGCCAAAAACCCTGTCGATAAGAAACCCACCAAAAAAACAGAGGATAACATTTGGCCAGGAGTACCACATGTAGAAACTCATGAATTCTGATTCTTTAAGTCTTAGATCTCTGGTCATGTCATCTTGGAGAGCAGCAGGGTTGTCGTAGCAGAAATAACTGCCTGAAAACAATAAAAAAAATTCAGTCATTCTTTGTGAAAGAAGAAAAATAACTTTTTTTTTGGGGGGGGGATCAAGATTTTTAAAGATCTTTATCCATACATGTATATAAAGGTGTTACGCAAGAGCGACTTACATGCACCTGTGACTTTTTTTTTTTAACCACACACATTTGACAGCATTTGAAATCACATTAGAATACTACATTACCCTTTCACCCAGTCTGTACAACCTTTGCCCTGGGCTGAACAAAATCAAAATTGGAATTAGGAGAAGGGTGGGGAAGGAACAAATAAAATATTTATTAATAGCTTCATATCTGGCCACTTGTCTCTTTGCTCACATGTGCATACGGCTGAAAGCAAAATGTACTGCCATTTGGAAACAGTTTACAGAGTCCAACAGAAAGTCAATAGTCCATGTGATATGAAAACCGACTGATCTATGATCTTCTCTTTATTCTATTAAAATAGTCTCATCAAAACTGAAGTCAAGAATAAGTGCAATGACAAAAAAAAAAAAAAAAAAAAAAAAAAATGAAAGACACAGAAAATGTTTTTTTTTGTTTTCCTTTACTAACCACTGAATTCCTCTACCCCCCACCTGCAATTTATACTGACCAAATATGAAACAGTGAAATATTCAACTTTTCTGAATTTAAATCATTGCAGAAAATTACTGAAGATCGATGTGTGTGTGTGTGGGGGGGGAAGGGTATATCAAAACAATTGAACAATGAATGGTAGGTAATAAAACTTTGAGGCCAAAATACAATTGTTTAAACATCTATCCCCAATATCTCATCATTAGAATTTGCTGTGTCTCTATGGATCTTGACAATAAAGTGAACCAAATTTTTGGCATATTTGTTTTGTACATTCTACCTGTGGTATTCCATGTTACAGGAACAGCTTGTTTATATACAGATAAGCAACAATAGCCATTTTTGTGGAGAGAAAAAGAGATTTGCATTTTCTATAAGATGTTGTAAGAAAAATAGTGACAATTAGAGCAGTACACGTTTAAACATTTTAAAAGCTGTTTATTTCATATCTGGCAAGAGTAAATGGATGTTTGTGTTTCAATCCTGGTGAAGAATTCAATGGAGATATTACAGAAGCCTGAAATGTTTCTTGTATTTAGTGTAAAATAAAGCTTCTTAAATTTATTTTTTTTCATTCAAGGTTATTTTTGGCTATGTCATGTCAAAAAGCATTTCATTTTTAAATAATGATTGGTTATTTTTTTTTTTTTTTTTTTTTTTTTTTAAATAAATTCAAGAAACAAACAACTCCATTATTAAAGAAAATTAGTGACTATTTTTATGAATAAAACTTCAAAAAAATTTCAACAGTTAAGATTTGTTAGATTTTCAAAATTAAAAAAAAACAAAAAACAAAACAAAACAAAGTAATTAATTACTTTTCTTTACTTTCAAGCTGTGATCTAAATGTAGTTACTGTATTTAAAGTAGAAAATAGCTTTGTTTGAATAAGTAATTTAGTAAATGATCAACAAAACAATTTTTTTTTTTATAAAGACTGCAAGAGACCAGATTGGAAATAAAAATATTTTTAAGACTGTTCATGCAAACTAGTTATCGTACTTAAGCAAGAATCTTTTAAATTTGGTAAAATATTTATAAGTTGGTCAATAGAAATAATAAAAAACAGGCAACCAACTTTAGCGGTTTGATTTTCATTGGTCCTCAGTAGACACACATTACACACTACAGAAGGATGCTGAGAATAATGTAGAAGAAATAGAGTGCAACAATGAAGTTTTAGAGAAAATGGAAACAAAAAGATACTTATACTAATCAGAGAGAGAGAGAGAGAGAGAGAGAGAGAGAGAGAGAGAGAGAGAGAGAGAGAGAGAGAGAGAGAGAGAGAGAGAGAGAGAGAGAGAGAGAGAGAGAGAGAGAGAGAGGAAATTGCTAGGGTATAAAATGAGGAAAGAGGACTTGGAGAATTTGATACTCACAGGCAAGAAGGCCAGAGGAAAACAATGCACAACCTACCTAGCAAGGTTGAATAAATGGTTGATGGCAAAAAAGGTTAGGAGAGAGAACAAAAAGACAAAATTAATAAATTTTGTCTGAGCTACAAATAGGAAAACATGGAGAGCCATGATTATCAATGTATTGAAGGGTCACGGCACATAGAAGAAGAATGCAAGTGAAAAGTTTGTTACCATCTTAAGCCCTTGATAATAAGTACTTATTGAATATTCTACAAGCATAGGACAAAAAAAAAAAAAAAAAAAAAAAAAAAAAAAACAAGTGGGTCTACTGCATGGAAAATAAGAATCACCAATTATTCTTTTAAGTCTTATTTTCTTTATGGTGACAATTCAAAATAGGATTGCGAGTAATTTCTATAACAGGAATTTGGCGACTCTAGGGGTTAAGCTTGTCAGTCTCAGCCCAAGTGAGTCAACATTCAAGTATATCTATATTTAAAAGCAACAATAATTTTTCATAGTGCATCGTTTTCATTATAGACTTCATCTGGATCCAAAATTAATTGTTTTGACTGTGCCTCAAAATATTAACTGAAATACATTTTGTTGAATTTATTCATAAAGAAGAAAGAAAACAAAAACATAGAAAGGAGGTAAGTAAGTAAAAAAAAAAAAAAAGGAATGGAATAAAATTAATTCGGCTAGTCAGGCTATGTAGATCTAAACCTGATCAAAACTGGAGATATAATAGGAAACATTTCTTGCTTTAGTTTTATAAATAAACTTTTTGAAATCTCTAATGACTTATATTCCCTGTTTTTCAAAGAACACATTTTTATTTCAAATTATTGTTTTAAAAAGTTCATTTAAAAGAACTTATTCCATACAGCATAAGGTTCAATAGCAGGATGTATTTTTTGATAAAGGGCAAATTAAATTTAGCCTACCTTTAAATTTGGTAAAAGATTAAAGTGGCAGCCTTAACTCATTGACTGGAGGGTTGGGTGAGGGGTGTGACTGGGGTAGTGTTGAAGAAACATGATATCAGTTAATGGTCAGTCAGTTATGTGCCATGCATGATACATGCTTAGGTGATCAGGTATCTTTCGATACATGACTGACAATGCAGATTTTTCACACCACAGGTTGCTATTTCCATTTGCAGTAGACCAGTTGCCATCCAAGACTATAGAACCCGGTCTGTCCTGATATTTACCCATAGCTGATGGGGGTGGGGTTAGAAGAAGAGGATTCATACCTTTCCCAAAGGTATTAGCGTGTAAATGAATGTAATGGATCCGACTTGAATTTGAACTCGGCTCTCAGATTACTCAATCGGAGATGCTATCTATTACTCCACTGTGCCTCCTCAGTACTAATTGTAAACATACAATAAAATTCACAGAGAGATACATAAACACAGATAAATGCACACTTAAGATAGGTGTTATTTTTTAAAAAAAGATGTTATTAAAAAAAATGGCTTTGTCTTCATTTTTTTTTTTTTCTTACAAGTCTGGAAAATATTTATTTTTATAGAATTATTACAATTAATATTAAAATTCCAAAATGTGTTTTTAATTTCATGCATAGAGATTTTTAAAAATTATATATTTCAATTAGATTAAAGGAATCATTTTAGCATCTAAGTTATGCCAATAATATATTTTGTTAAAGATTGAAATGAGCCTGACAAACATTGATGACCTAGAGTTGGCACTAGGTGTGTGTGTGTGTGTGTGTGTGTGTGTGTGTGTGTGTGTGTGTGCGCGTGCGCGCGCGCGCGTGTGTGTGTGTGACTACAATTTTATTTTTTTATTTTTTTTTTTATGTTGGTCAATGACCAAGATGCATCTGTGATAAGCCGATACTAATTGTTTTTTGGAGGACAGGTCAATATGATTGATTATAAATTTATATTGATTTATTGAACAAGATAAAACAAAAATGGCCATTGAAAAAGAACAAGTAACTGGGATGGGGAGAAAACATACTCCCAATTCTAATAAGGATGCGAAAAAGCAAAAACATTTAACAGAACTAGAAAGAAAAAATAAATAAATAAAAAGAGAAAAAAAAACAAAGTGGGAGTAAAGAGCACATGACAGTTCCATTTTTTGACAGTCAAAGAAACATTAAATTTAAACAAGAGTTGAGTTTACAAATAAAATTCTTCAGAATATTTAAGTTTTTTTTTTTCAACTATAAATTTGGCTAAAGTTTCTGCATTTGATCATAATTAATATTGTGTTGTTGATCATTTTTCTGCCATTTCTTTAAACAATTGTTTAGTTTATTGAAAAAATTCAAAATTGTATAAAATTTTTAACAGAATACATTTCTTCTGCAACTCTTAATGAGTGAAAAATCAATCAGTAACATTTAAAAATATCTTCCTCATCAACTACTTCCATTTATTAGGATTTCTTGTGTAGATAAAGATAAGATCATAAGAGGGAAAAGAGAATGTCATTAATTTGTCTGTCTATACTTATAGTATGCTGAAATTATTAAACTATTATAATTAGTAAGAAAGACATTAGTAATTTTGATGTCTTAATTTTGGGTTCCAACCACTTTTTTTTTTTTTTAACATTTAGAGAGCCTCAAAAAGTAATTTTCTATAAAAAAATAATTCAAACAGAAAGAAAACTTAATTTTAAAGAGATTAACTTTTGTTTCGTTTTTAAAACATAATACTTAATGTGTTGTAAGTGGGATTGATTTCTTTCCTTTTTTATGGTTTATTAATGCTTTGTGGATTATTTAAAGTCAAAACCCATCATCGTGAATTTTTTTAAGTGTAGCTTAGATATGGTGCAAGCTGAAAGTGTGGAGCACCCAGTGAGGATCAAACTCACTACTCTGTCAAAATTGATCTCTAGCAAGACAGGTTTTATAACCATTATACTATGTCAAAATAAGCAAACAAAAACCCATTATGAATTGTAACATTTTTTTTTTGGCATGTGAATATTGCATTAACAATTTTAAAAAATAATTTTTTCAGATACAAGTCCTACTATTTGATCCATAACTGAGGGAGATTGATTCTAAGGGTATTTGTGTGTAAGTGTGTAGTAAAGAGAAAGAATTACTTTTTTTTATTTAATGATTATTATTGATAAACAATTGATCAGATAAACCGTCTTTCAAACGCTACACTTTCATTAATTTAAGGATCATCAAGCTAAATCACCAACATACTGAATAGTGAATATATTTGCAGACAAGTCCCAAAGTAAAATATAATATTTTGCTCAGTATTCTCATCTTAGCTGTTTATACTTTGACTAGAGAGCCTGCCTCCTACCCTAAATCTTAAAAGGCCGTTAGTCACATTAAAAAAAAAACTAAGGAGAAGTGTTCATCTTATTCTCAATTGTTAAACCGTCACTCCAAGTAAAAAAAAAAAAAAAAAAAAAAAAAGACAAATTTCCATGCATACTGAGAATTTTCACACACACATACACAAAAGATACTGGGAAAAGTAACTGATTTTTGGAGAAGTAAAGTAAACAAAAAAAAAAAAAAATCGAACGCTACAATAAAAGTTTATAATTGGTAAGTAAATAATAGCCAACCCTGTCCATTTTGAAAAGTATTGAAATTGAATTATTTGAATTTAAGCACAAAGGTGAAGCTTTGTTCAATATCAGGGAAGATGGTTTGGGATGTTTTTGCAAGTGTCCCGTGAGTGAAGTTTGGGGGGGGGGGAGATGATCCTCTAGTGAGAAAGAGACATTTTCATCCAGCAAGTGGTTTTTGTTGACTTTATTGCTCGACTGTAGTGTAGTAGCACACATCACATGACTGTTCGTGACACATAGTTACATGATAAAAGTAAAACACTCCCTCTCGTCAGTCTAAAATTGTCTTCTGTAAACAGTTCTGTATTACAGAGAGAGCGAAAGATTGACTGATTAGGAGAATAACTACAGCAGTATGATAGTAATAAAAAAAAAAAAAAAAAAAAAAAAAAAAAAAAATTTCTTCCAGACCAGTTATGGTTGAAAATTTTCATAAAATTGGTAACACAATGTACAAGTACTTATTTTCATTCTTAGTTTTCCACTAAATAAAATAATCGAAATTAATTCTCATCTGGTATCAAAAAGTAAAGAGGTCTTAAATTTAAAAATATGTTCCATTAGTGGAACAATGATGTTTGTTTACAGTGTAACCCGGATATAAGAGAGTTGTCAGGGCCGGAGAAGAAGTCTCTTATATCCGGGTTTGGTCTATTTTATTTTTGTTTAGGTAAGTATGGCTCTAATTTGGGACCAGAGGAAATGTGTGTGTGTGTGTGTGTGTGTGTGTGTGTGTGTGTGTGTGTGTGTGTAAGAGAGAATGATCCCCACTCAAGTGCCTCCAACCTTACTAAAAATGGGTTTGTGCCGTTTTAAATTAAGCTTAAATATTTATTCACTTTTTTTTGTTTAGTGTTAAAAGTGACCTTTGACACAATCAACAGAGACAATGACCCAAATTCAGTTGTTAGTTTCTAAATTGGCTACATTTAGGCGAGGTTGGATAATCTGTGTCAGTAAAACTTTGGAATTGAAGTACGAATATTGAGTGAAAAAAAAAAAAAAAAAAAAAAATTCTATCATCTATTACAAGTTTTCTTTTTACTGAAAACAATGAGGCAGATATTGATGAATTTCTGAAATTGTGTTTCTCATATGAAACTCCATTTTCTCTGCAAAAATTTTTCATCAAAATATCTTTTTGCTTTCAGACAATTAGTCCATGTTTATTGGAATAAATAAAAGCAATTAAAAGTTTTTGAAATTAAATAATATTTTTGTTTTATTGAGTTTTTTTTGTAGGTTACACTTCAGAGACGATTTTCAGGTAGAGGGGTTCCAACTAAAAAAAAAAAAAAACAAAAACATGATTTGGTTTCCTCAACTAATATAATCACTAATCTCCTCAAAATTGAAATTATAGAGTTTTCGTACAATTAGTTAGAGGGGGTAATACATATGAAAAAAAAAAAAAAAAAAAAAATTTCTGCCATGACTAAGATATTTATAATAAGTTCCATCATTTGTGAATGGTTTCTGAAAGTTTCGCTAAAATCCGACAATTATTTTTATTTTTGCAAGATTTTCCAAATTAATGTGTGTCAAACAGGAAAAAAACGCGCTAAAATTTTATGTTATTTTATCGGCCCAGTTCATAAAAAGAGAAACAAGGTTTTTTTTAATCAAAATTTAAAATGTTCTAAAAAAGAAGGAAAATTTTTTTTTAAATACTTTGATCTTTCCTCTCAATAATAACATAAGCATTTAGACGCTAAAAAAAAAAAATTTTGTTTTCATCAACTTTGGCGTCTTTTTCATCATGCTATGCTCTGTTTTTAGCGATCTCATGAAAGTACCTACAGATTAAAACAAAAATCACTTCTGACATAAAAAAAAAAAAGCAAAAATTTGGTTGGCATTTATTTATTTATGATTTATTTTAAAAACAGCATCTGTAAGTCATTAGAACGAAACAGAGAAGGTTGATGGTGCATGGAAGCCCCTTTCAAAATACATAATCTGATTTGCTTTGTTTACTTTTGAAAAATATTACAATGAAAAAAAGTTAAAAATAATAATAATATAATTGTAATTAAAATATCATTTGTTATCAATTGTTCCAATGGGCTGTGTCGTTGTATGTGATGATTCGGTTTTTTTATTCCCAAAAGATGCAATAAAAAAATTGTTTGATAACTTCTGATCTAATAATGCCAAAACATGACAGCATTCAGAAAATGACCGACAATATTGTTGCATACACGACTGGTATTTATTTGAACAAAAATTACAAATTGTGGCACAAGGCCAATACAGGGGAGGGGTAGAGGCTGGTCAACACTAACTATCTTATACCTAGCTAATCAGATTCGCGACCCATTCGTACATTACATATTTTACACATTCACCAAAAGAACTCGTCCATCACCAAACAATCCTTCAACCACCATAATACCACGTGCTCTCAAGGGAGACCTACCAAAATCGCGCCCCATAGCATGAAAATTCTAATGATGATATACAATAATTCTAATAATGATAAAATGAGAGGGGAGGGAAATGAACCCAATAATAAACAAATACAAACACGACTTATTGTAATTGTACGCATCGTCATTCATGTGATGAGGCAAAGGGAAATTCTACAAATTCATTACATCCTTGAATTTTGTTCCCTTAATTTCGTCATCCTACAAAAAAAAAACAAGTTCAGACAGATTATTTACGACTTATTTCTAATCAATAGGATTTAATTTTTTTAAAAACGATGTGGTTTCCAAAGGATATATAAGTAGAAAAGTAAAGCACATACATGCATCTATTAATTTTTTTTAATCTTGTGCCAGAAGCCCGAAAAAAAAAAAAAAAAAAAAAAATTATAAAAATTAGTAAAATTAATAATGGCATCCATTTGAAACGATTGTAGTTCAATGCAGAAGAGGGTAAAAAAAAAAACAAAAAAAAAAAAACAAAAAAAACTAATGTGCTGTTTTGTATTTCACTTTCAGTATATTAAAAAACAATGCTACCCGTGTAGCCAAATGTGAATTTGTAAATATTTAATTTACAGGAAAAATCTATCCGAACTTAGTTTTTGGAAAAAAAAAAAAAAAAAAAAAAAAAAAAAGTCATTTTCTCGTGAAAATAAAAAATAAATTTAATTTAAGCTTTTAAAAGTAACAAAAATAAAAAGTTATGAGAAAAATAAACTGTCAGTCTCTCACACGCACATGTTTAGCCTTTGCAGTACATTGTTTAAAAAAATTGATTTATTATTGTTTATCTAACAATCTTTCTTTCACCATTAAGCCAGAAAGAGTTAAAAATATCTTTAAATGTCAGCTTAGTGAGTAAGAGTTGCATACAATAGCCAATGTTCACAAATGAATGATTTCTCATGCTGATTTTCAAAGTGTGCAAATAAAATTCTTAAGAAAAACTTAACATTTCTGGCCTTAAAAACATTATTTGGTACTTGCATTGTTTCATATAGTACCATATTGGTCAATGTTCTGATACTTTTTACTTCTATTGCAAAAACTAAAAACGTGAATGTAGTTTTTTGTGGTAGTAAGTATGCGGCATAGTCAAGTCAGTAGACTCAAGTGTAGACTCTGGGAGTGGAAAGAAAATTAAAACCGGTCAGACGTTAAATAAACACTATTTGTCTATTAATGCCTGACCAGTTTATTTATATATATATATATATATTTCTTTTTTTTTTTTTTTTTTTTTTACAAACAGGTTGGTAGAGACAGAAAATATAGTTATGATAAAATAAAAATATACCATAAAAAGAAGAATTTTAGCCTTTGGAAAGAACTCACGAGAAATTTAATTAGGCAACTCAAAAGCTGTTTATAAATAAATAATTACTTCAAGAGATCAAAGAACAAAAAAAAAAAAAAAAATTATATTTAAAAATTTTTTTTTTTTTTTTTTTTTTTTTTTTTACAATGATGTTCACTGTCCAAGGCCTAAGAGCCACTCGAAGTAGAGGGTTACACAGTAAGAGGCACAGTTTATGGGGATATGTGGGAAGATAATGAATCCTAGACTTGAACAGATTAAGAAAATTGTATTTTTATTTTTACTCCTCTTAGGAGTCGGTTCCATAAAAAGTAAAACAGTAGTTCATCTGAAGTAGCTCGATTTAAAACATTAGGTCATTGGAAGAAAAGAGATTGGCTTTCCTTTGAGATAATTAATAACAATAGGAAGATCAACAAGAAAGTTTTCAAAGCTTGTCAATGAAAATAGAGAGAAAAGCTGTTGTGTTTCAAGAAGATTCACTAAACTTTCAAAAAGACATGAAAGCAAAACTAAAATAAATAAATAAATAAATGTCATTATTTATTCTTAAATTCCTAATCTCATTTTGATTTAAAAAGTTTCTGTTTAAGTTTATGGTCATTTTTGAGTTTGCTGCCATTGAAATTTAAGAGGACTTCTTAGTTCCTTTTCTTGTTTAACAATTATCGAATAACTTTTTTAATTATTATTATTATTCTGAACCGGAGCAATTAATAGTTAATGTAAGACAAAGTAATAAAAAACAAACAAAAAAAAAAAAAAAAAAAACATTAACGATAAAGTTATTTCTTTTAAATCGATCAAATAATTAAGAGTGAATAAAAAAAATATTCGTTAACAAACAAAAAAAAAGTAAATTTCGGAAGCGGGAATTCGCAATGTAAAAAAAAAAAAAAAAAATATAAAAATCCACAATCGTCACTCCTTAAGAAAAAAATAAATAAAAATAAAAGTTTCTCTTTTTTATTAAAATTAAGTGAAACTTTTTATTTAAATAATTGATATCCTTATTTTAATTTTATTTTTATATTTAATTTTTTTTATAGTTAATTCATTTTTTATTTTTTTTAAATATAGCATTATTTTATCTTAATTACTTAATGTCAACAACGGATTTAATTTTTGGAGATAATTTCTGACCAATGTCGTCTTCACGCTGTTGTGATCTGTACCTTTTGGCCGTTAGTGTTTCTTATTGGCTTGCACACTTTTTCTTTATTTTTACATTCAGAAAACTTTAAAAATTCCATTTAAAAAATAATACAATTGTTTATAAAGTTTATAATAAAATTCCATTCATCAATCGGTAGACTCACCATAACAATTGAAGACAATGTTTTACTTTTTTGACCAATTCGTAAAAAAAAACAAAAAAAAACTATAAGACATGCACGTTCGTCAACCTTAAACAATCTTTGTCAATTTTTTATTTTTCAGATGGTCGATACCGAGTCTGTCTCTTGTTACACAAGAAGGGCGTAAGGGTCAGAAATTTCATTATTATTTTTTTTTAATGCGTCATTTACGAAGTAAAAATGAAAAGTTTCCACAATATGAAACCAAGGAAAAAAAAAAAAAAAAAAAAAAAAAAAGTAACAAATTTTCACTTCAGCACCATTTCTTCAGATTTAGGTAGAAAGCGAATTTAAATTATCAATATTAATGACAGGATTAAAATAAATAAAGTAAACAAACGAAATAACTAAATTTTTAGATGAATTTGTAAAAGATTTTTTACAATATCAAAAATTTACCTGAACGTAGTAGCTGAATTTTTTTTAGAAAATTATTTTTCTCTAACTAAAAAAGTCATGATCAAATATAAAATAAAATTTATTTTAATTAAAAATCCATACTTTTCATTTAAGCAAAACTAGAATTAAAAAAAAAAAAAAAAAAATAAATAAATGAAAGGCTTATTTAGAAAAAATAAAAGAATGAAGGTCTCATTTTAATATTTTTAAATTTAAATTAAATATCTTTTTTAGCGAGAAAAAAAAAAAAAACAAAAAAAACTAAGTCTCTTGATTGATTTAAAAAAAAAAAAATTCACGTAAAAAAAATATCAAAAAAAATATTTTGTTGAGCTCAGAAATAAAGATTTTTGGCCAACTGTTCAGTCAGTGTATAACAAAACCAAAAAAAAAAAAATAATAATTGGCATGACATTTCACCCAAAAAAAACTATTTTCTTAACATTATTAAAAAAAAAAAAAAAAAAAAAAAAAAATTCTCAACAAACGAAAGTGTTTTTCCTTGACAGAATGAAAAATGTGAATGAGTCACTCTCCTCCTTTAATTTTTTGTCTTTTTTTTTTTTTTTTTTTTACATAACCTATTTTTTAGGTTTGTTTTTATTGGGATTTTCTTAATAATTGAGCGCAAGATTGATTTTTATTTTTTATTATTGACTAAAAAAAAAAAAAAAAAAAAATGATACAGACATACGAATGTATTTGTTGTTATACTAATAAGTAAAAAAAAAAAAAAAAAAAATATCTTTCAACATTGCCACATGAAATGACTTTTTATGCGTTTTAAAAGTAAAATAAACAAACCAAAAATCAATTATAAAAAGAAAAAAAATTACCCGCAAGGCAAGTCGAAGACGAGGAAAATTCAAACGGAATTTAATTTATAAATAAACAAGTTTTTATATGACATTTTTATTTTAACAAAGATTCCGATTTTAAAAATCTAAAAATTTCATTTAAAAAATAGAAAAAAAAAAAAGAACGGCATCTCACATTGTTAAAAAATAAAAAAATAAAAAAAGATTTTCTTAGTGTTGTTTAGCAGCTGTTTACTAGTGTTTCACTATAGTTTTTATCTTATCTAGATTTGTAGAATAGATCTTTAATTTTAAAAACTATATTCTTGTAGAAAATGAAAAAAAAAAAAAAAAATCAACATCCCAAAAAACATTTTGTTGACAGCTAAAAATTAAAACAATGCAGTCACGTGATCAAACAAATCACCACCGATGATTTTATTAATTTAAGTCAATATTTTTAAAAGGAAATTGAAAAAAACTGGTACTTAATTTCGTTAAATAATTTTTTTCTTTTTTGAAACGTTTCTTTTTTTTTTTTTTTCGCCTATTAAAAGAAATATTTGATTTAATAAAAAATCTTATCTTTTTATGACTGCAAAAGAGAGGAAAAAAAATAATAAAAAATCCTAGAAAATCACTCACCGAAACTCAAAAAACACATAATCGAAAGGATGAGATATCGATGAAGGCTTTTTCGGGGGTTGCATGGGCTGCAGGACCCACAATCACCAAGATCTTCAAAATCGATGTCATCTACTGTTTCAATAAGAGGCGTTTTTTCATCTTGTATGGTATCCATGTTTATGGTACGAACTCGGTTCGAGCAACCCAATCTTCACTCGGCTTGTAAGAAAAAAAATATGATCGAAATGATGTGTAGATGACAACCTTCAATGTTTTTTTATAAAGCGAACCACTTTTTGAAGCAAGTCAGCTGACACCATCACGTGACTATGATTATTACGGTGTAAGGCCAAAGTATTCACTGTTTCTTTTCTCACTTAGTTCAAAGGTTGCTTATCAAAAGTTAAATTGTATTTTATTAAATTTCTTTTTCCTAGATTAAAGTCTACTTGTAAATTTTGTTGAACATTGTAATTATAGCACTGTATTATTTACAGTTGCGAAGTCTATAACGTACCAAACGCAACGTAAAGTTATGGATTTTAATCCGTTTTTCTTACTTAATTTTCAAAATTCTTAGAGAGACTAAAGAAAAATTCGCACACACACACACACAAAATATATTGGAAATTAAAAGTCAGAAAATTTGAAAAAATATCCTTTAATTAAAACAAAATATGATATTTTATAAAGGCCGAAATAAAAGACACTAGTTAGTAGTACTTACTTGCTAAATACAACGACTTATTCCAGGAATTACTTCAAAATTCTCATAAAGTCATTGTGTCTCTGCCCATTAATTCTCCAGCTTTCCTCATGTGTATCTCGCATCCTCTTAAAATTCGTCAACATAGAATACTAGTGCGAATAAACGTAGGCATGTTGTCATTTTACCTCAAGTGAAAGCTACCAGCAGTGTAAAAATATTATTATCAACAATAATAGATCAGACATAGTGATTAATAAAGAACTGTTCATCTACTCAGAGAAAAAGAAGGCATTCATTTTTTACGCCTAGTGTGTCTTGGGCAAGTAGATCTAGAGGATCCTATCCTTTTCCAGGTCAAACTACAATCATTGTTCTCCAACTTGAATGCACGTCTTGATTACGGATGCATGGACGTTGATTCCATCGGGGAAATCATCTGTTGTGGCAGTTGACTTCTTCGAGGAAGTTTTACGCCTAGCGATACCCTGGTAACTTTCAGGAAATTTCGAACTGAACCCTTGAAATTCCATGAAGACTATGCAGATCAGCTAGGATCCAGATTTTATATTCTCAAAATTTCAAAAATTAAACAAAATATATAGGTTCCAGATTAAAGTACACAACTAACGTAATTTGATTGGTTCAAAAATATCACACGGCATGTCATCGACTACGTCCGCACGTTTGACCTTAATTTGACCCGATCAAAGGTACATTTGCGATAAGATTTTCAAACATTTTCTGGGGCCTATTACGTGACTTATATTGTTTATACAAACAATTAAGAAACAGGGAATGGGGAAAATCAGCCGAAAAAGCTACACGCTACGTGACGACACTCATCATAAAATAATTTTCAACTGAAGTTCAGACTATAAGTCGCAAATCTTTTTTACCATAACCACAGTCTATTTCCTTCATTCAATGCAAACTAAACTCATGTCGACAAACAACGAAGCGACAGACACTCAAACGTCAAACACAGCGTAAGTCACCCTCACACACTTTTCCACAAACTTTGAACTGCTTATATTGAATATAAACAATATAGCATTGAACTGAATTTGTCAAAATTCACACAAATTACCCTACAACTTGCAATCTATCAAACTGGAACATTATCTCACACAAAAATCTAAAAATAAGTTTATTTCACCATTTTAAACAATATTCATAACTGTTGTTTTGTACATTTGTTGTATAAAAATATATTCATTTGCACAATTTCTCTTGTCTGAATTTTCTTGTTTCTTCTTCTTGTTATTATTTTGTGGCACTGTGTTTAATATAAATTAGCGAACGCAATTGAGCCCCACACACCTGAAGATAGCCTGAGCGTACAACGACCGAAACTTTGTGATCGTAACGTCCCCTAGTGAAAGAGGAAAAAGTTAGTGGGGTAACTCCGCAAATTCCTATCCTTTTGTAGCTCTTAGTAAGGTTTGTTATTCTACTATCTCTCCTAATCCCTGTTCTGCCAACCATTTACACAAGCTCAATAGGTACTCGCCGTTTCCCTCTATCCCTCTTCTACTTCAATATGTCCGGTGAGTGTCAAATTCTCCAAGCTTTCTTTTCTTATTATGTACCCTGGAAGATTCAACTCTCTCTTTCTGATTCTAAGTATTAGTGTCATTTTTGTTTCCATTTTCCACTCAAACTTCACTGTTGCTCACATGTTCTGTCTATAGTATTCTCAGCATCTTTCTGTAGAGTTATATTTATGTTGCCCCAAGTCTCCTCTTCATCTGTTAGGAAATTGTCCAGTATTCACTGCAATATAGGAGAACTGATATTACGTAACGGTTCAGCATTCTTTTCTTTGTTTCTAACGAAATTTTCCAGTTTCTTAATACTTTACTTATTTTTTGGAAGGCATCTTTCTCTATTCTAATACGTCTTCGGAATTTCGGTGTGGCATCTTTATCCTCTGTAAAAAAAAAAAAAACACTTCCTAGATACATAAATTTGTTTACTTGCTTGATTTTGGTGTCTCCAATTTGTAATTCGCGTCTTCAGCTGTTCCTTTGTTTGTTTGTTTTTTTTGTTTTTTTTTTAACAACCATGCATTCTGTCTTCTTACAATTGATAGCTGATTACAGTACTAATTCGATTATCCGTACCTCGATTATTCAGACATCTCAGACAAGAATTTTGAGAGCAATTTGAAACGTTATACACTGATGAAACAGAAATAAATCACTGATTTAATGCAGTCCGCCTTGGGTATGACTATTTAAGTGATCAGGGTATTGTATAATTATAATAGCACCAGAAAATAAAGAGGGGAGGATGATAATTATATTGCTCAAGTTTAAGTTCAACAGCACCAAGTCCCACTTTCAGACACTGGAGCAATGCACTGCTACGGTGTCTGAAATGAGTGAAATGCAAGTTTAAGCTGTTTGTCGCTTTCAACCAGAACCTACCTTTACGAATACATCTACCATTTTAATCTTCGAGAGTTAGTGGCAGAAAAACTAAAGGCCATTTATTTTTATTTTTTCATAAATAAATTGACAAACCCTTGAACAAAGCATTTGAAAATGTTATTTAATGATATAAATTATAAATGTTAACTTTATTTCAGAATATGACTTTTTTCTTTATTCTTTTTCGATAATTAAGGAATTCAATTATCCGGAACTTTTAATTATCCGAACATATTTTTAACCCCCGTCCCAAGGCATCCGGATAATAGAGGAAGTTAATTTTAAAATTTTCGTTTGAATTCTTTCAGGCTTTTGTTTATATAAGATGGTGTATCACGTGACTGGCTCAGAGCATATTGACCAGGAAAACAGATTTGTCCCGTGCAGGCGGTTTGATTGGTCGTAACTGCCCAATCAGCGAGCTAGTTTTGAGTAGATTAACCAATGAATGCTTGTCGCATGATTTTTATGTACTGTGTGTATGGTGGTCGTAGTTAGCACAGGAGTAATGTAAAATTAAAGCAATTTTATTTACACGCATGCGCGTATTTTTTTTTTTTTTGTTTTTTTTTTTTTGGAAAAGACAATACGCATCTCAAACAAAAGAAAAAAAAATATCCAATCAGATCTTTCAGAATCAGTCGATTACATTTTCTAAATTCAAACCGTTCTTTTGCCTGTATAAATCACTGTATAAACCTTTTTTCAAATAAAATAAAAACACTATCACTTACAACGGCGTCATTGGAGAAAACAAAAATGATAAAAAATAAAGTTTTCTCTAGTTCTAGTACAAATAAAAAAAAATGAAATTTGTCACTTCAGCTGATTGATGTTATTCATTTTCACCTGCACCACGATTCTTGAGTTTCGTCGATTCTTTTTGGTAATTGTTCAATTCACTCTTCAGAAAGTTTCAGCAATTATATTCGCTATCACCAAAATGGATACGTTTTACCTTAAAGAAGGCAAAAATCGGCACCCAGTGTTTTAAAATATTTGCCAAAAATCAGGGAATTGTCCAATTCAAACGAAATTTTCAGGAATTATTCATTAGTGAATTAATATTTTATTGAATTGGTTATTTTATTAAAAAAATACTTTGGGCAAATATTTTGGTGGTATGTTTCACGCCTCCCCCTTTTCGATATTGTATGTACTCTTTAATTTGGAGGGTATATAGTGGGTTATCAGTTATAGTGGAGTGTATGGGTGTTGAAACAGATTAGTTTGATTTGGTCTTGTTAGTTAGAACACCATAAGAGGGATATAAAACAAGAAAATCAAATTGTAAAGTGAAACAACAAATTTATATACATATAAATCAATTAATGTCTCTACAAATAAAATTAATGTATTTTGGTTGATACAAGGTCGTCAAAATGTTCGTAGTAGTCCTTGCAAGAATGAGTTTATGTGTACGTAGACAGGAACGTGTGTGTGGATGTCTGTATGTATGCATGAACGTTATCGTAGGGTAGAGATGTCTTTGAAGTAATCGCTCAGTCTTAAAATGTTCCGTTCATTTATCAAGTATAAAAGAGGTGAGGGAGAAAGGTAGAGATAATAATAACGATCACTTGACGTTTGTCAAGGGACGTGTTAATAGGCTCGTCTCCTCTCTGGTGACAGACGAACTTGCCGGTCTTTTATTTTGTTTGTGGGGCTTGAAAAGGTCATTTGGGAATTCACTCCCGGATATGATTCGGGCCTTTCCATTGGACGGTGAACAAACATCGCGTCGGCTCGCGAAAAGGTCCGTAAAAGAATTTGTTTCTGAGAATTGAAGATTATTTGAATTTTGTTTTTAAATGTTTCCTAGTTTTCTATTGGCCGAAAAACATTTCGCATCAAGGTGTGAAATTTCACGAGTTTTGTTTTGGATTCGCTTTTGTGTGTGTGTGTGTGTGTGTGTGTGTGTGTGTGTGTGTGTGTGTGTGTTAAGCAAAGTTTGTAATTCGAGTCTTTTTGATTTCTAACAAAATCAATGAGTCAGTACTTAGCATTTGAATTTTTAAATCTAGATCGTGTTTTGTTCACTACAGGTATTCGTCCAATTTTTTTTACAGTTATATAAAAAGAAATCCCTGAGGATATTATTTCAGAGAAAAATTCATGCAATATCGAGTGTGGACATTTTGAAAATTTGTCCCGCGTCTTGCCAAAAAAGCTCAAAAATAATTTTCTTGAGAATTTGTGCTTGTACAATTTAATAAAACAAGTTATTTACTTTCAGATTCTACAAAAAATTAAACATTATTTATTTTTTAAAAAATTACTTATAATTTTTCAGTGCAATCTTTAAATGAATCCCGTTGCTGTTCGTTACAAGAGTTCATTTTATTAATCAAAGACATGTGTAGGAAATTCTGTCGTCCATGTTTGTTTTTTACATTAAAAATATGAACGTTCGAATTCCAAATAGAAATAAAACTAAAATAAAGAAAACATGGTCTAATGCCTGTTAAATAAATCATTTGTATTTACAAAAATATGTACATGAATTCAAAAGAGTCAAAAAGAGTTAAAAAGGCTTTATTTGAGTTAAACTCTTTGGGTTGTTGCTTCACAGAAAAGTATAGTTTAGAAAAGACATTGATCATCAGCGAAAATTCACTGACCGTCTGATCTAGTGTTGTTGGAGATGATTCGTTTAAAGTCTCCGACACGTTTTTTTTTTTTTTTCAGTATGCCCTGAGAGGAAGGAAAAAGCTATGTACCCATGTTTTCTCTTGTGTTTTAATGGATTGGAGTCAGTTGTATCTTTGCAGTTGAAAGTCGAAATCTGTGTTTTCATAAGATTTTTTCCCGAAAGTAGTCTCGAGAAAAATAGATTTATTTTGTTTTCTTTTCTGATTGGTCAAATATTTTACATAATGTTAATTTCTAAACAAAAGGCACTTTAATTTAAACGGTCTGTGGTGTATTGTGGAAACTTTTTGGCATGTTTGTAAATATTGTCTGTTATTGTGTAGAAAATTGAATGCATGTGGGTACAGTGTAACCCGGATATAAGAGAAACCCGGATATAAGAGAGATTTTATATGGTCCCAAATTAGAGCCATACTTACCTAAACAAAATAGACCAAACCCGGATATAAGAGAAATCCGGATATAAGAGACTTCTTCTCCGGTCCCGACAACTCTCTTATATCCGGGTTACACTGTATATAATTGTGTTGGAAGTAGGATTCATTTCCTATACATGTTTGAGGATTTAAAAAAATGTAAAGTTTAATGTCATTTTCGAGGGTGGATCTTTTTTAAAGAATTTTATTTTTTGCTTTCAGCAACTGTTTGATTATTTTTAGTATGAATGCAAAAAAGGAAATAATTCTAATATCTCACGTTGACAGACTATTATTCGATATCGTATGAGTATCATAATATTATTCTAATTTCATATCTCTCGTTCAGTCAGCATATAAATGTGACACTATTTAGATTGCTAGAAAGAAAGAAGAAGAAAAAAGAAATAAAAAGAGGAGAATTAAATTTAGGTGATAAGAAGCCATCACGAAAAGGACACTGAACGATGTTATTTTTTTTTTTCAAACAAAGGAAAGTGGTAAAGATTTTATTTTCATTAGCGAAGAAGGTGGGATCTCCTATCTGTCGCGTTGGATTTATGACGGCGCACCGAGTATGGCAATGGTGAAAATTTCAGGTCGGCCAAATGACCTACGAAACAGAAGCTAAGTGATAATATTAATTAAGCATGCACTGACCGAAAAAGAAAATGTCCTCTGGACATCCCGCAGGGTGCTGGGAGATAAAAATTAATTAGGTCATACGCTGACCGAAAACCAAAATGTCGCTGGACCACACAGAATTACAAAAACAAAAGACCAAACCATTAGCTATCTACGGAAAGGTCGTTTGGAAAAGGCACCTGTTTATTGTCAGGAGCTGGCTATGATAGGAAAATTATTTTATCAGAACGAATAAGTGGCACCAATGTGCGATACGTCCATATGACCACCCACTTGATAATTGGCGAAAGTCTCGTTGACAAATTCCATATGAAGTGACATTTAGGATAAGAATTGTGATTAAGGGACCACACTACGAAAGAAAAGAAAAAGAGAAAGAGGAGATAATTTTTTTTTTTTTTTTTTTTAGCAAGATTTTTAACCGAGGCGAGTCTAGCCACACCCACACTGCTGGGCGCCCATTGGCTGAATGCTGGCATGAGCGTTAGGCGGAGGTAAACATGTAAAGAAGGAGGGGAGGCCTGTTGCGCCCCCCTGAAAGGATAGGTGTGAGATGCCACTGTGAGAGAGAGGGGAAATCCGTTGACACCCTCTGAGGGTATGGTGAGATACCAATATGAGAACAGAAGAAGGTGGGAAGACGAAAGACTTCCAAAAATGGAAAATAATAAATTTTCCTGACCGAAAACAAAGAAGTGGATTGTGGATTTAGAATTATCAAGGAACCTCAAACGCCGACAAGCCCACCTCGGTTTTGGTCGGCGTCCATATAAGCAGAGTCGCAGCAAGTGAAAAGCAGTTCGAGTTCCAGTTAAGTTCGCAGTGAAGTTCGCAGCTGAGTTGAATTGAGTTGGGCCGCCTCGCAAAAAGTTGACTGAAAGATTCCATGCAATTCCGAACTCAACTTCTAGCCAAGAACAATTTATTTTTGAAGAACGACTTAGACTCACACCACCAAAACAAGTTTCACGAATATCGCCTGAAGATACACCAAAACCAGTTTCTTGAAGAACAAACAACTTAAGATGTTAAGACTCGCCTAACAAACACAAAGTGTCACGAATCCATATTAACGCGTTGGTAGAAAGACGCAGTCCTGTATTCAGAAACCAGATACAAAATATTGTTATCCTTTTTAACACATTTGAACTTTTCGAGTTATTACTTTATTTTCTTTTGCATATACTTGTGTGGTGTTACCTTTTTCTGGACTCAGCTTGCATTACGGCCCGGCGACTGATTGATTTCGTCTACCTAAGATCAAATCACAACGTGGGTAGGTTAGACTAGAAATCAAAACAGTTACTTCGGTAACCAGACGTTGGAGGCGAGCTGGGAACGACAAGGCTGATACCGAATCTAACCAGATTCCCATCCGAATCAGCAAAAGGTTAGAACGTCACATTTGGTGCCGCGACTAATAACAAGCCAGTTGGTCGTCACAGGACAGGATAGCACGACGGACGTGGCCAGGCAGACGTCACATTTGGCGCAACGACACCGGGGGACGTCACAAAAATAAAATTATTCATTATACTATGTTTAATAAAAGAGTATAAAATAATTAAATAGTTTTAAAGTTGATTATCGCACCTCTGTAATTCTTAAGGTTTTATTTTTACTTTTTTCCGCGCTTTTTCGGACAGGATAGAATTATTCTAATTTTTCCTTTGACCTCACAGGCTAGCGTGCATAAATCGAACGTTAGCTTCATTCTGATTTAAGTAACAGATAAGTATTTACTTTTAGAAAATCCACTTAATTAATCCTTAAATTTATTAATATGCTTCGAAATATATATCAAGGATAAATACTAGATTTTAAAGAAAATTTTAAATTTACCGTTTACGCTTTCCGTATACAATGATAGCGCGTTTTAAATGTTATAAAAATGGCCGAAGAGTTTATTTATACTCAAAAATTAATTTCTCTTTTTATATGGATAAGCTTTTAGACCATTATCTTTCAATTAGAACTGAAATTTAAAGAAGGAATTTAAGATATTTAAAACGTGTTTTTCGTTTTAATTTTAGAAAGTCCCGGGTGGTACACACACACACACACACACACATACACACACACACACACACACACACACACATATATATATAGATACGTTCTATCTCTGATATCGAGCACTT
>OZ010583.1:119839441-120049441 GCA_963932145.1 Acanthosepion lycidas
TTTTTATTAGTCACGACAATGTTAAAGCGTTTTAAACTTTTTCTCACAGGTAATGAATCGTAGAGGGTTTTTTATTACTTTGTAAAATTTGATACTCACAGGATAGACAAAGGAAAAGAACACACAGTCCCTACCCGAGCGAACTTGAGTACATGGATAGCGGAACAATGTTCAAAAGAGATAACAAAAGATAAAATTTATTAAGCACTACAAAGGACAGGAAATTGAGGAGAGCCATGATGGTCTACGCCCTTAAGGGACAAGGCACATAGAAGATGAAATGTTTATATACCTATGGATTATATATTTTTATTGATGTTTTCCTTACTTGTACTTTGAGCATCTGAAATAAAATAAATTAATAGAGTTGTTTATATTTGGCACGTTTATTAAATTATTATTTTTTTTCATAAAACTTTATTTGTTCGTCGACTATATAATTTGGAAAACCATTATTGCTGAGCGTTTGTTTAGTGTTACTTTTTTAAATAGAAAAATTCACGAAACTAGATTAATTAAATTGTTTTGTAAAGTGTCGGAGTTAGCTCCTCCTTAATTCCCTAATTGTTCACTAGGGCTCGCTCTCCCTACACTATAAATACTAGACAAGTTCTTGCCTCGTTCTCTTTTTCACTTTGCATTTCAGCGGACACATTTAAAAATGTAATCTCTCGTAGAAATCTGCGTTTTGCCCACTTATGGGAAAACGCCATGAAACATACATGCACGTACGTACGAACATTCACCAAAATACAAAATCTTTACATTCACACACATATCTTAATGTCTTTGTCACTTGTAAAGTTTGTTGTTTAATACATATATTTGTTGACATATAGATATCGGTCTTGTTCGTCTTCTTTACATCTTCGGTTGGAATCAACTTGAGTCCGCCATTTTCTTGTAGTTGGACTTTCTCCTAGCAGGAATAAACAGCACGTGGCCCTAATTCAACAACAGGTAAAACACCCGGTCCCCTACAAAAGGATAATTTCTATCGATGTGGACTCTTGTAATTAAGAAAGCAAGAATTAGAACTATAAATTATTGTTTTTAAATGATGACTATCGGAATCGATAACGATAACAAGTAAGAAGATGCTTTTAATTAAAATTTACTTTGTATATAAAGTTATTAACAGAATTACATTCAAGTTGTAACAACTGCTTCAACGTTAACAAGAAAAACGTTGAAGTGTCAAAACAATACACAGAGATATAACGTGGTTTAGATAAGTAAAAGTTTTTTTTTTTCCCGTGCTTTACAATGTTCGATCGTTTAATCGTCATAGGGTATCGTTGTGGTAGACTGAGGGTTTTTTTTTGTTTAGAGTATAACTCAAGGTAGTAATCGAGATAGAAAAAAGGTGAAAATCAATATGCGTATTTGGTCGAGTGGGAGGCTCGTGGGAGAAAATCAACACGAATTATCGTGCTGTAGTAGTCTGCTGATTAGCCTGCTGGTTTCGTCCTTAAATCCTTCATATATATATATATATATATATATATATATATATATATATATATAACGATAACAAAGGTAGTGCAAAGCCAGAAATCAGTCACTGGAAGGCTGAAAGAAAGAACATTTAAGGCAGTCGTTGCAATAAAACGCTCGCGCTGAATTGAATAACATCAATCAGCTAAGTTAAAAATTTTATTTGTATTAGCTATATATATATATATATATATATATATAGCGAGAGAGAGAGGAAGAGAGAGAGAGAGGGGCTCAGAAACAGCTGCCGCGAGCCTTTTTCTGATTAGTCAGAAAATATATTTTATGACCCCCCCCCCCCAATATTTTTTCTGACGGTCTTCTGTAAGTGGGTTCATCAAGACGGGTGAAATTAAGGACTATTTTTGTCATGTGAGCTGGGAACATCGAACGTCGTTGGGTTGAAAGAATTTGATTTTCAACAAGGTACGACAAACTTTTCTAATAAAATATCATTATTGTTACAAAGACGTACGCAGAATTGACACCAAATTATCGTCGTCGTCGTCTTTATCACGTATCCAAGAATTTAATTTCTTCTTTGTTATTGGCTGCTTTTATAATGATCATGTTGATGGCTACATTCGCCGCCAACGTGCATGATCAGTATTAGAAGCTTCCAGTTTCACCAAAACATCCGTTCCCTGTCACCATTTGGTTTTGCAAGAGTTGGTTGAAGATTAAAGAAAATCAGAGTAGAAGAAAGTGCCAATGGCGTGAATTTGTTTAAGGTGAACCTCAACTTGCCAGAAAGTAACCAATGCACTTGATTTCATGACCTTTCTTTGCGGTACATATGTAGTGAGACATGCAGAATCAAGTTATGAAATTGCAACGGATTGCCGCAGACTGTTATAATTTCGAGTGGCGCCTTCTGTAGCATGTCCGTCATGCGTACCCCTCTTCATCTCTGGTTGAACCGTTGAGATCTGTTGTAGTCATCATCTGCTTGTGGCACCGTTGGTGTCTTCACGGTTGATCGCGCTTAATCTAGGTCCTCGTTTTTGACTTTGCTGCTAAAGGTGGCCCTACCAGGAGTTTAGAACTCCCAACGGCATTGTTCTCAAATGTGCTTAATTTTATTATGAGAATGGTTCTCTTTGCATCTTCAGTGTCGGTTACGACTCATTGTCCAGTCAGAATTGGTCTCTGTCTTACGGGGCACGGAGAGTGGTCGACAGCGAAAGACAGACAGAAGGAAGCTGTTCGTCCAAAAAAAAAAGATCACGTGGTTCACGTTGGTGTCATCCTGCTGCACGACATTCTCCCTCCAGCTGGATGATAGTGTTGCGATACAAAAATAATTATCTAGCCTTAGATATAAAGATACAAAGGTTAATAATAAAATGTCATGTGATAACATTACACGAGCGGGAAGATAAATCAGCAAGGAGACTCATTTCTGCCATTTTTAATTTTTTAATTTTTTTTTTTTTTTTTTACATTTTAAAACATATTTTACTTAATGCAGGTTGTTCATTTCGAATAACAACAACGTCGCGTAATTTGAGTTTTTCTTTATAGTGCGAACTGTATAGTATTTTTCTATTATCTACTAATCTTTATATAATGTTAATAGTTGTATTTTAGCTGTTTGTGATGTGATGATCAATACGTGCACGAATTACACTAAGTTTCTATAAGTGACAAGTTAACCTTCAACAGTGTGTTTGTAAGAATTTAATACTATTTTGTGAATATTGTTATTGGAAATGGAATCTACCAAATAACACCAGAATTTATAAACACATTGGTTTTACATGGGATGGATTTTTTGAGGTTTCGACTTATTGGTATGGATTAGATGAGATGTTTTAAACTTTTATAGTAAATTATAAATCAAGGTGTTTACTGAAATCATTAAGTGATATGTATCGGTGAATTTTATTTTTTTTTAATGATTTCCTCTTTATATATATATATATATATATATATATATATATATATATATATATATATATATAATTATTTATTTAAAAATATGATTCCAACTCGCTACATAAGAGGTCTCATGTTTCAAAACAAGAGCCGAAAACTTCAAAATAATATTTGAATTAACTTGAGTTAAAGTAGGCTCTGTTCCATTTTCAAGCGAAATTTTTTGGGAATGACTTATTTCTGAAATTTACGAGTTTTAATAGTATGGTCAGAATTGAAATAAAAAATTTCCATAAATAATATAGACAGGTTTTGTCTATTTATTTTAAGTAAGTTCCTTTCATATTGTTTGATAAGCTTAATAACATTATAAATTGAAAGACGAAAGGAAATCACCATATTGATACATGTTTAAATCCGATCTAAGCTTTTGGCTTACATAAGCCATTATCAAAGATGACAATTACATTTCAATATATCAAACATATATTGTCCGTGTAGGACAAAACAATAATGATAGTCTGTTTTTGCTGCATGAAAAATTTCAAAGCAACGACAAACTCGTGTATACGAGACGCGGGGGCGAAAATCACGTCGCAGCTCGTGACGTCACACATGATCATACGAGAATGAAAACGAGAAGTATTAAGTATGGGAAGCCGTTGGTACAAATCAGTGGCTTCTGTTATCAATTTTGAAATTTTTATTTTAGGTAAACAAATATATTTTCGTTGACGAAAGCAGATTGGGAAATAATTTTTATCTATCGCTGGAAAAGTTAAAATGAGAATTAATTTCTCTTAGTGGGTCAGATACACTGTAAGATTAAGTTTGGAGTTATGAAAACTAATTCTATCATCGGTGATCTGTTTTGTATTTTCAATGGACAGAGTTTCAGAAAAATAGAAAAGATTTTTAGAATTAAAATTAATTGCTGGAGTGGAAGTTCGCACTTCCACGCTTTAAAATTAGATTTGTCACAAAGAAAATTGTGCTTGCCCTGGGAAGTGGGCTGAGGTTGAATGATAGGAAGGAAAGAGGAAGGGGCAGAATTTAGCATCGCCTGTGCGGAGTAGTGGTGCGAGATATGAAGTGAAGCAGGTTGGAATTAAGGGAGAAGCAATCCCTGTGATTACTTCCAAAGAAGGTGGATAATTCTCCAAATTTGGAAAGTTGATTAGAAAACAGAAATAAGAAACAAAGAAAACCATTATTTGAATTAATTAAAATTAAAGTATCAATGAACATTCTGAACCCTTCGGCTCCACGCCAGTTTTGGGATGGAGTGCATATAAGCAGGTGAATTTGGGGAGCTCGAAGACTTGGGCTGAGAAGCCGCATTGAATGCTTCTGGAATCCACGTCAGCGTTCAACCATAATTCCTAGAAGTTTAGATAAGGCCCAATGTCACTATGGAGATTGATGCGAGAAGGGGTGATTTTTGTTGTACCAAGTGCTATATAAACCAACTGAAGATTAACCCAACGAATCTCTCATTGTATTTTTTTCGTCGTGAAGATATTTTTTCCTTAACACCCGCTATTTCTTTATCGCCATTTTCACGACGTTTCGGCCAGAACGTACAAAGGCCGAAACGTCGTGAAAATGGCGATAAAGATGAGAACAATAGCCCGAACAATGTAAATAGTGTAGAAAAGATTTTTCTTATGGGGAAAGTTTAATAAATAAATAAATAAAAATTTATAAATCTAATTTCATACGTTTGGGTTTTATTAAAATTCTAAAACGAGCTTTTTTAAATTGCCGAGAGAGTATACAGTAATTTTTTTTCTTTTTTTTTTTTACTAATGTTCCCCCAATACAAGATCCAAGAGCCACTCAAGGTAGAGTGTTACACTGTGCTGTTGTCTTGGCGTAAGAAAGAACAAGAAGTGAAGTTCTTGGGGTTATGCAGGAAAGATAACAGCTAACTCTAAACTTGAAGGAGGAGTGCGAACCTATCTACTTCCATTGTAATAGCGGTGTCAAGAGAAAAATCGTCCTTTTGACTCGCCGATTTTTAAAGAGTATCTTTGTTAAACTTTGTTTACGTTTTAATTAAAAGGCCAAATAAAGTCATACTTCTCGTAAGGTTACCAAATTAAATATGGTTTGTTTTAATTCAACTTCTGATGAAAGAATATCTGAAGTAGCAGTAAAAACGCACACCATATACAAACCTCTGATTCGTGCACCGAATGTACTTTTTTATTGTTTACAATTTGTAATCTAGTATATTTTCTCGTAGTTATATTGACCTACCTACCTAACTACCTACCTACCTATCTTCAGTGTGTATGCTGTGTACGTTCTCAAAAAACTAGTGTCACTCGTGACCTTATTGTTGACGAATATATTGATATTTATACGGCTTAGTTTTCAAATCCAAATAGATTTTTCTGTTTAAGTTCCTCCTTCCGTATCGCCCTCCACTCGATCTTCTTAAGTCAGTTTGTGTTCATAGAATTTACATCAGAATTATTTGTAAATGCTAATAATCGCTGTGTTGATGACAGACTCAGACAGAAAACTGAAAGATCTACCAGACAAGGTTGAAAAGGAAAACAAGAAGAACGGACTATTTACTGTAAGAAGACAGATACATGATTGTCGGCAAAAGAGACAGCTTAAGGTATGAGCTACATACTAGGGTGTCAAAATGAAGCAGGTACAGAAGTTTATCTCGGTAATATAATAACAGACGGCAGAAAAAGTAACACACATATCTAAAGACGTATAGGAATAGATAAAGATGCCTTCCAGAAACTATGCAAAGTATTATTTTTTCGTGAGAAATAAAGAAAAGAGTGCTGGACTGCTATATAACATCCTATATGTCAGTGAATGCTTGAAATTTCTACACATTAGAAGAAAAGGCTTGAAATAACACAGACGTGGTTCTACCGACGAATACTAAGAATACCATGCGAGCAACAAGGAAGTTTTAAGGAAAGTAGTAAGAACAAAGAAACGTATATTTACGATCAGAAAGAGACAGTTGGAATGTCTGGGACATATAATGAGGATATACTGGAGGCTGTAGAAGCATTGTGGAAACAGCTACTAACCTACTTAATTTGTCTGAATAGGTGAAAGAACAAGAACAAAAAGGGATAGTAAATGGGGAAAAGTTACTTAGAACGATGGGAGACAGGAAGCTGTAGAGAGCCATGATCACCCACCTCCTGAAGTGACATGGCACATAAAGGAAAATTGTTACTAAGCTTATGTAAATATTTTTATAAAGAAAAAGAAACAACTTTGCAATTAGCAATTAATAGAACCAATTGACTTTTTTTTTTTTTTTTGCACAGATTTTTTTATCAATTTCTAATTATAACTGAAATTTATTTAGAGACTAGTGACGTGATTGGATAAAAATGATTTGTTCTTCAAGTTTAGCAGTTTCCCAGTATTGCGCTCACGGAAAACTGCGCTATGAAGTACCGTTTTTGTTGTGTTGAAATAACAAACGCAAAAATTCTGCTCAATATAATATAGATACAGGAATTATTTATTGTCCTTAGCTGTAATTGCCAAGGTGCGTCGTAGAATTTACACAGATCTTACTAATATCAATAAATGTTACTTTATGTCTTCACAGAAAACTTAAAAAATTGTATACACTAAGAAATTAAACCTTTACACAAAATAATCAATTCCTACTCCAAGACGTCACCTCATCTTTGCGCTACTTCTTGACAACTTGAAATTAACGTAAACGTTCTCTTACACTATTTACATTGTTTGGACTCTTGTCCTCATCTTTGATGCCATATTCACGACATTTCAGCCATTGTACGCTCCGGCCTTCTTCAGGTGATTGGAATTTCGAACTGAACCCTTTTTTTGCCAACCGGGGATAGATTGCCCCAGTTCCATGTGCCATGTCTCTTCCTGATGTCTCAATATCAGTTATCTTCCTTTAACTCAAATCTCCAAGTTTTTGCTCACCTCAGCTGTAGCCAGGTGTTGAACTCACGATTCTTTGGGTCAAGTCATTGGATTCAACCAGCGTTTTTGTCCACTAGGCCATGTGTCCTTAAGGCAACAAAGATGAGGGCAACAATCAGAAAAATGTAAATAATTACAATACCTCATCTCAGAAATAAAGAAAAACGTTCTCTTTTTTTAAAATTTCACTCTGACGGCTTCTAAATCACTGGAATTAAAAAAGCCAATTAAGGTCTGTCAGAGAAACAATTTCTGACTCAAAATACAATATTCAAAATCATAGCTGATAACAGTAAGAAATAACTTTTCAATTCGATTTTTATTGTACTCTTCATAAAAGTGTGCAATAAAAGCGTACTTTCAAACACACTCAACATAATTTGAAATGAATCATATTTCAGAGACTTTAAGCTTACAAGTCGAATTAATACAAAAATACATTTTCTTCTTTACACACAAAAGAAAGGAACGTTAACAAAATATATTTCTCTTTATTTCAACTGTTTAAAATCTAAAGATCACGATGTATGTAGATAAATAAAGTTGTTGTATGTCGGTGTAAAGTATCTTTCTGTTTTGCCATCTAATTGTAAATATCCGAAAGTTTCAACATAAGGACTATTTTTCAAAAAAAAAAAAAAAAAACGAATATCACCTGCCATTTATTCAATTGTGAAAGCAGAATAACATATCATATTTTTATTACTTCAAAGCTCCCAAGAAAATTAAATTTCGGCATTAAATGATATGCCGGTAAACAAAAATAAAAATCAACGAATAAACAAACATTCTGCCTTTTTACAATTAATAGCCCTTTCTTCACACTTTCTTTTATTATTAGATCCTGTAGTTTTCTTTCTATGTCTGCTATCAACATAGTGGCATCTGCATGTCTTATATTGTTAAAATTGTGCCCACTGATAATAATTCCTAATAGGATCTCCAGCTCCCTTAGGATAGCCTCACTGTAGAAATTGAATAAATCCAGTGAAAAGACACACCCTTATCTTATTCCCCTTTCTATTATTCTGTATTTATACAATTCATTTTCCATCCGTATGGAGGCGGTTTGCTCCTAGTATAAATTCTGGATTATTTTAATATCCTTTCCAGATAAATCAAGTTTTAGCAAACCCAAATTTACACACTTTGTAGAATGTATACAAGCCTAACCTTAGATAAAATTACAACTAGCTAAATTAGCCTGTACGAGTCTAAAATATTTTAATATGCATAATTTTTCAAGTCTCTCGGGCAAATTTCAGCTACGATACTATTTGCTTACATCTTTTGGTCTACGTACATATTAATATAAACTCAGTAGTCAGAGTTAGAATTCGACAGATTTGCCAAAGAAAAGAACCGATGAAAGGACTCTCTATGAACGAGTGGGGTATGTGTTTTGTCAGAATTCTTAATCACATCCACACTTGTCTCCATGGGAATAAATCAAGTGAAGTAAATAACTCTCGAACCGTAAAGGATTGACTCTATATAGAACGGGATTTTATCTAAAAAAAAAAAAAAAAAAGAAAAAAAAAAGGAAATAAAAAAATCAGTTATTTTTTACGTATGTATCTTTGAATACATCGTCTCTTATAACGTTTTGTAAATATCAAATATTTCAGCCAGGGAATTTTAGAAAGAATTGTTTTGCCGCCAGCAATCTCTGACAGTGCCAAAACCAACACCCCTACCACATTCCGTTAATCTACCATTTTCATATTACTTGACAAATGGAATATATCCAATATCAACAAATTATTTTCAACAAATCCGATATTAGACGAGTTTATAGAGCTTAACCTCCATATGCCAGTGGATCAGAACCAATTACTGAGTGCACTACAGCCTCATTGGACAAGAAATGATAAAGTAAAAACATTTCTAATTTACATTTTCATGTTAGTTATAGATTTTTGTGCAAGCTAAACACAATCCAGGCTCGAGACACAAGTTTTATAATAATTGCTTCTGATTGGCCAATATATCTCAAAGTAATAACAACGCCTACGCACACGTGTTTAAACACAAAATACCACCAAAAATCTTGAAATGTGTTCGCGAGCCACGCACGTGACCAGGAATGTAAATAAATACGATGCACGAACACAAGTTTACCACCGAATGTGTCGCGGATTGGATGAGGTGGGCACCTTTTGGAAAGAAGATGTCCGAAAACATTTCCCATCCCTGAGAAGTGTGCACTCGGGCGAGGTGGAGGCTGGCCGTACACCTCGTGCCGAGTGCTCCTTCTACCGCGAATGTCGTAGTGCTTTGAAGCTCCTCTTGCGGACGATGGATGGCCTCTCCGACGCCCAGGCGTTGTCTCGTAAGGCATTGTATCAGTTGTTAGTTAGGGGGTCCGTCCAAGATGGTCTGATCGACGAGCTCGGTCTTACGAAGCAGGAGGCTCGCTCGATATGGCCTTGGGCGCCTGGGTTGAAATGTCTCAATAATGATGAGGCATCACTCACCTGGCTGATGATTCGTGGGGCCCTCTGGGTCGGCAAGAGACTTTGTTCAGCAGGTTTGGAGAAATATCCAAACTGTCGTCGCTGTACTGGCGAAGTCGAGACCATTGGTCACGCCTTTTTTCAGTGCAAGACGGTAGTGCCGTTGTGCAAGTTTGTTGAAGGCCTCATGGTTCGCATGCTGCAGGGAAAGTTCTTTGTCCTGGAAGCCAGTTCTGTTTGTAGCAATGTGGTGCCGCAATTGACGAAGGCTGAACACTATGTGTTCTGTTGCTTACTAGGGATTATGAGAGTCGTGATTTGGACGACGCGTCAGAAGGGATTCCATGAGGGCGAGAAGTTCACCTCTTCCCAACTGATCTTGTTCTTTAAGCATCAGCTTAAAGTCAAGATTAGGACGGAAAGGCGGCGGCTCCCTTCATCGGAATTCGGCAAAAGGTGGGTGAATCTTGCGCGAATGTGTAGAGTGAAAGGGGCTGACCTAGAGTGGCATTTGGATGTCGGTTAGGTACAGAATTTTGTCCTAACAGGGTTGAACATAGGCAACCCACCCAGATTTTAGGTTAGACTAGGTTTTGTATTTTGAACTTTTAGTTTTTTCCCTTTTTTTCTAGTAAACTTAGCTAGGGTATGCATGCGCATTGGTCCCTTTTATTTCTGTCCCTATTTTTTTCTTTTATTTAATTCCCCATCCCCTCCCTCGTTAGGTGGTCAGTGATGTCAGTTCTCTGGTGGATGCGGGACGACTTTCGTTTCGTGTGTGTGATTTTTCGTATTTGTTGTTGTGTATGAATGTGTGTATGCCTGCGTGAATGCTTCCAGGTATGAATGCTTTTTTCATTTCTTCATAGTCCCGCATTGATTTCGTCCGGTGAACTGATGTTTCTGCCACATTCATGGTTTGTGGGGGGTTTTATTACTAACTCAGTTTTGTTTAGTTTAGTGTAAATATGTAAAACACATTGTAAATATTCATTTGGGGATCATTTTTTAAAAAGTTGTTAATTTTGACCCTCCCCCCACGAACAATTATTGTACATAAGGGGTCTAGTTAGGACATCATAGAGAATTTGAGGTATTATGGTGGACGTAGTAAGAAAGGTAGGAGTGAATGTGTTGTTTTGGTGATTGGAATATTGTTGGCTTGATTGGGTCAGTGTCTGCGACTAGCTAAGTTTAGATTTAAGACAGATGAAGACCGTCCTTCCCCACCCCCCTTTTAGGCCATGTGCCGCATTTTGTATTTATACAAATAAATATTGTGAGCTTCGTGACGGTTTTTGACCTTTTGTTTGATATTTTTGACTTGCGACGAACCTTTTTTTTGCTGCTAACGATTTTCCTTTCAGTGCTTCAAGAACTTTTTGGACGAACTTCTGAGGATTTTTTCTGATAAGTTATTCTTTAAGTTTTATTTTTATTTTTATTTTTTTTTTTTGATTTTATTCTTCTATATTTTTTTGTTTGTTTTATTTTTGGGGCTTCGGCCCTCATAATTTTTTTATTTTAGTCCGGTTTGACAAAGTCTTACCGGACGATTTCTTTTTTATTGTTTATTTCTTTCTAGTTGCTTTTGTAAAAAAAGTCAGTACAGTTTTTGAAAAGAAAAAGAAAACTTTATTTTTTCCTTTTTATTAGCGACTTCGGTCGCATTCTCTCGTCTCGTTTTAGGTTTTTAACTAGTTTGTTTTTTCTTTTGCTTTTTTATTTTCTTTAGCGGCTTCGGCCGCAAACCATTATTTTTTTCTGGTTGTAAACCAGACTTTTTCTTTTTCTTTCTTTTTCTTTTTGTACATTTTTCTGAATTTTTAAAAAAAGACAGAAGTTTCTGTTTTTGTTTTTTGCTTTCGGCTGCCTTTGGGCGCCATTTAGATTTTTTTTTCCTGTTTAATTTTTGTTTGTCTTTTAATTTTCCCAGTTTATTTATTTTTAAAAAAAAGTTTATTGTCTTTGTTTCTCTTCTTTTAATTTACTGGTACATCCAGGCTTATTTGTTTAATTTTTTTTTTTCCCTCCCAAAACTCCTTTCCCCAAATCTGGTGATTATATTTAAAAAAAGACCCGCAGGTGGTAGTCTCCACGTTTTTCAATATGGCCGACGGTGCCAGTCGGGCCAATATAAAAAAAGGACCTTTTTGGGACGGCTGCTAAAGCCAACCCCCCTGATAATGCTGCCAAGAAGCGGGCTGATGGTAGCCCCAAAGCTGACCGTACTAGTAGCTCCAAGAAGGGAGAAGCTAGTAATAAGAATATTGAGGTGCCAAAGGAGGCACAAAAGACAGCCGAGGAATTGCCCTCATGCTGGAAGTCCCCACCAAGTTGTATTCTGAACATGGCGGATTTCCTGGATAAGGCGAAAAGTTACGCCCATCTTGTAAATAAAGATGTTGTCCAGGAGCTCGATGTGTTCACAAAAAGAATGGTGACCGTTTTTGTAGTGGACAAAAAAAACAAAAAAATTTGTCGCTCCACTAAAGACACAGTGATTAAATCACTTTTGTCCCTGTGGATAAAACCCCAAAGAGTAATTAAGGGTAGAGGGTTCTTCATGTGGGACATTCTGCTGCCCACACCAGAAGATTGCCTAGCCATGGCAAAAAAAGAGCTGATCACTAAAGATCTAATACTAAGAACAGAGTATGAAGGCAGAAGGCGGACAAGGGTGGCCGTTTTCGAGGTTCCTCCTCAAATTTCGGGAGAGCTCCTGGCTGCATTTTTTATGCAGTACGGCCAAATTTTAGGGGCTCTCTCCGACAATTTGAACGGGGGATGGACTTTTGATATTATGCTGGATCAAGAGGCCTTCAAGTCCGTCCCCAACTGTTTGGTGTTTGGTGACCGGAAAATGCCGGTCATAGTGACCGGTAGGAGACCAACTTGCTGGAGGTGTGGAGAGACTGGTCACCTTTCCTCCTCCTGCCCAGGGAAGAAGGCCCCTGGAGTTCCGGTCACAGGCGACCAAAATACCCCCTTGGCCGACAAAGTAAAATCCGCGGCGCCTGTAGTGGGCCTAGCTGCGGGGCGGATCGTTGGGGAAAATCCCTCGGTTGGGTCCAGACCCACATTACCCCCGAAACCAACGCCTGCCACAAGTGTGGTTAAGGAGAAGGAGGAGGGGGAATGGCGCCTCGTGGTTAGGGGCAAGGGGAAGACCCAAACAGCGATTCCTCAGTCCCAACATGACCCCGGGGATAAAGTCACCTACAGCCCCATTCCCTCTACCAGCTCTGAGGGCGACGCCTCGGCGTCTTATGCTGAAACAGCTACTGCAGCCCAAAAATTGAATGAACCAAGCTGGCAGAAAATTTTGGACCTGAAAAAATTGAAAGAAAAAGTGGAGGCCAAGCGGGTTAAAAATAAAAAATCGGACCCCCTATCCTCTGCCCCATCTTCTCCTCCATCACTTAAATATAAATTCACAAAACCACCTCCGCCTAAATCTTTGACAAACTCTCCAGTGAAATCTCTTCGTTCCTCCAAACCTTCACCCGTAAAGACACCTTCCGGCATGACTCCATCAACTACACCGAGAGACACTCCTATGCATACACCCACTCACTCTCCTCAGAAAAAAAGAAACAGAAGTCCGGATACTCAATCAGCTACGGACAAGAAAAAAAAGAAAATAAAACCACCATATCTCCCGGGGGAAGACGTCTGCCGCGTATCCCGGGATCAGGCTGACAGGGTCTTCGGGCAAACTAAAAACCCGATGCCCTTAAAAGTTCTCTGGAACTTCCGGCACATCAAGGGTGTAGATGTGGAGGTGCCGGAAAATTTTAAGGCCCGGAAGCAGCTAACCGTTGTAAGAACTGGCCCGGGTACGCGGGAGATATGGGGCATGATAGAGGAGGCTAAGGCCTCCTTGAAAGTGGTGCCCCCAGCAGTAGTTCTCCTTGAGGAAAACTTAGACGAAACTAAAAAGTGTAAAGGGAGGGTCCCTCTTTATGTTCACCCATCCCTTTATAGGGCTCTTAAGTTAACTTATCCCGCGGACATCGGTAGCTTGTCTCAGAGTGATACTCTCGATACTGAGATGATGTCAGGTTCGATGGGACAGGCTGTCGGTGTCCTCACCCCAGCCATGTTCTATCCTGAAGGACAACCCTAATTCGATTGACAATGTCTCTCTGGTTAGCTACGTTGAATGTCCGGGGCCTGAGGTCCGAGTCTCGCAGGGCGAGGCTCACTCGTGACCTTCAGCGCCTCGGGGTGAATGTATGTTGTATACAAGAGACCCGGTTTTCTTCTCATGATCGTGAGGACATACTGTCTTAGGGGTTCGCCCTTTATTCAGCCTGTTTTGATGGTCGTTCGAGGGGTGTCTCTTGGCTAGTGAGCAAGTCTTTGAAGGCTGCTTGTACCCTTGTCTTCGCGGATCCGGCGGGCAGACTTTGCGTGCTGAATGTTACCATAAAGGATAAGGTTCTACGTCTCATTGGGGTTTATGCGCCCAATACCCATTCCGAGCGGCCTGCTTTGTTTCGGCAGATCGCGCCGTTCTTGGCGACGTCTCGTCGGGTAGTTTTAGCGGGGGATTGGAATGCCGTCCTTGACCCCGATATAGATCGTATAGGACATAAACAAGGTACTAACAACCCGGATGTGAAACCATTTCGGGACTTTATCGATGGGTTTGATCTCGTCGATAAGTTCCGGAATGAACACCCTCGGGAGGTAGCATGGACTTGGACAACTAGTGGCAACTCGGCTCCTGGGACGCTTGCGAGCTACCTGGACCGAGTCTTAGGAGAGTCGATGTAGGGCTCTTAGGGTGTCCAAGTTTCCATTACATAGTTTATACGGAGCATAGGCTTGTCCGGGTCCGTGTAAACTTAGATAAGCCTAAGGTTAAGTTGGCTGGTTACTGGAAATTGAACTGTTCACTTTTTGGTGATCAGGGTTTCCGGGACCAGCTGTTACTAACCATCCAAAGGGAATTGACGGGAGCGGTTGTGGGAAACGCCTGGTGGGGAAATCTTAAATCTAAAATTCGAAAGTTTGCTGCCGATTTTAGTCGTCGACTCAATCTAGATAGATTAGCGGCGCAAACTGCTCTAGAAGATAAAGTCGATCGGGCTGTGAAATCCCGTGTTAGTGGGGACATAGCTTTAGCTAAGGCAGAGTTGTCCTCCTTGCTTATCAAGAAGGATCAAGCTCTGGTAGTTAGGGCTAGGTTAAAAAGAATGTCTTCTGAGGCAACGAATATGGCCGCTGAACTGCGTGCAGAGGAGAATCGAAGCGCGTCTAGGCGACATATTGCATGCGTCACGTTGCCGGATAAGCGGACCGTGACTACAAACGCGGGCATATGTGAGGTCTTTCGGGACTACTTTCAGGATCTTTTCACCAGGGAGCCCGGTCTGAGCTCTGCTCAGTTCGACGCCTATTTAGCTGACTTTCCCTGCCTCTCGGCAGCTGAAGCGGCTAGGTGCGAGGGTTCCATAACAGAGTCGGAGATCTGGGAAGCGCTGAAGCAGGTTGGCCTGGATAAGTCTCTGGGACTAGATGGTCTTCCCTACAAAGTTTACTTGAGGTTGTCGCACGTTTTTGTTCCTTTGCTGGAACTGATTTACAACCACTGGATGAAGCAGGGGTCTTTACCCCAACGCTTCACCAGGGGTGTGATCAAGTTGCTGCGTAAGGACAAGGACGGTGGGGATGGGTTAGGGAACTTTCGCCCTTTAACGATGTTAAATACGGACTTAAAGATTTTGGCGAAGATCTTAGCCAACCGTTTGCAGCTTGTCCTGTCTAGTCTGATTGGCCCTGAACAGACTTGTGCTGTGAAGGGTAGGACTATTCAAGATAACCTTCACATGGTACGCTTGATCTTAGAACAAGTCGACAATGAAGCCGCGCTGATCAATTTAGATCAGTCCAAGGCCTTCGATAGGGTTGACCATCGATTTCTGGAGGCTGTCCTTTCGGCGGCCGGTTTCGGAGCCGACTTTCGCTCCTGGATCCGACTTTTGTATGCGACCCCCGGTGCGCTGGTGCAAGTGAATGGGGTAAGATCAAAGCCTTTCGTATTGTCTCGCTCCATTCGTCAAGGTTGTCCGCTCTCGCCTCTGCTTTACGTTCTTGCGTTGGAGCCTTTTCTTCGCAAGTTAAAGGCGAATCCGGTCCTGCGCGGAATTTCCCTGGCTGGGGCTTCCACCTCAGCCAGGTATTCTGCCTATGCTGACGACGTTTCGGTTCTTGTGTCGAGCAGAGCCGAGATTGACGTAGTCAGCAAAGAGATCAGTGGGTATGAGATGGTGACAGGGGCCAAGATCAACCGCGATAAGTCTGTGGGCTTGCGGTTGGGTGCGTGGAAGGGAGTTTCTCTTCCCGGACCTTTCCTCTGGACGGATGGGCCGATCAAGATACTCGGCGTCTGGTTCGGTCCTGATCTCCAGTTGGAAATGAATTGGTCGGAGGTGTAAGGGAAGGCCGAGATCGCGGTTAATCTGTGGTCTCGGAGGAGACTTTCCCTGAAGGGAAGGGCGGAGGTATGTGTTTCACACATATATCCGATCCTCCTTTACCGACTTTCTGTGCTTCCACTCCCGTATGCCAGACTAATGTCATTAGTCCGGACCTTGTTCTCTTTCTTGTGGAGAGACAAGGCCCCTATGAGATCTGTTGCCTTCATCCCTCTGAGGGCGGTCTGGGTATGCCTAGCATTGAGATTCGTTAATATATGCTTCGCATTACCTTTCTAGACCGAATGTGTCGCGGATTGGATGAGGTGGGCACCTTTTGGAAAGAAGATGTCCGAAAACATTTCCCATCCCTGAGAAGTGTGCACTCGTGCGAGGAGGAGGCCGGCCGTAGACCTCGTGCCGAGTGCTCCTTCTACCGCGAATGTCGTAGTGCTTTGAAGCTCCTCTTACGGACGACGGATGGCCTCTCCGACGCCCAGGCGTTGTCTCGTAAGGCATTGTATCAATTGTTAGTTAGGGGGTGCGTTCAAGATGATCTGATCGACGAGCTCGATCTTACGAAGCAGGAGACTCGCTCGATATGGCCTTGGGCGCCTGGGTTGAAATGTCTCAATAATGATGAGGCATCACTCACCTGGCTGATGATTCGTGGGGCCCTCTGGGTCGGCAAAAGACTTTGTTCAGCAGGCTTGGAGAAATATCCAAACTGTCGTCGCTGTACTGGTGAAGTCGAGACCATTGGTCACGCCTCTTTTCAGTGCAAGACGGTAGTGCCGTTGTGCAAGTTTGTTGAAGGCCTCATGGTTCGCATGCTGCAGGGAAAGTTCTTTGTCCTGGAAGCCAGTTCTGTTTGTAGCAATGTGGTGCCGCAATTGACGAAGGCTGAACACTATGTGTTCTGTTGCTTACTAGGGATTATGAGAGTCGTGATTTGGACGACGAGTCAGAAGGGATTCCATGAGGGCGAGAAGTTCACCTCTTCCCAACTGATCTTGTTCTTTAAGCACCAGCTTAAAGTCAAGATTAGGACGGAAAGGCGGCGGCTCACCTCATCGGAATTTAGCAAAAGGTGGGTGAATCTTGCGCGAATGTGTAGAGTGAAAGGGGCTGACCTAGAGTGGCATTTAGATGTCGGTTAGGTACAGAATTTTGTCCTAACAGGGTTGAACATAGGCAACCCACCCAGATTTTAGGTTAGACTAGGTTTTGTATTTTGAATTTTTAGTTTTCCCTTTTTTCTAGTAAACTTAGCTAGGGTATGCATGCGCATTGGTCCCTTTTATTTCTGTCCATATTTTTCTTTCGTTTAATTCTCCAGCCCCTCCCTCGTTAGGTGGTCAGTGATATCAGTTCTCTGGTGGATGCGGGACGCCTTTCGTTTTCGCGTGTGTGGTTTTTCGTATTTATTGTTGTGTATGAATGTGCGCGTGTCTGTGTGAATGCTTGGAGGAATGAATGTTTTTACTTATTTTCTTAGTCCCGCATTGATTTCGTCTAGTTAACTGATGTTTCTGCCACATTTATGGTTTGTGGGGGTTTTTATTACTAACACAGTTTTGTTTAGTTTTATTGTAAATATTTCAGTCATATTGTAAATACTCATTTGGGGATCATTTTAAAAGTTGTTAATTTTTTACCCTCCCCCCACGAACAATAATTGTTATTAAAATAAGGGGTCTAGTTAGGTCTAGTTAGGACATCATCGAGAATTTGAGGTATTATGGTGGACGTAGTAAGAAAGATAGGAATGAATGTGTTGTTTTGGTGATTGGAATATTGTTGGCGTGTTTGGGTCAGTGTCTGCGACTAGCTAAGTTTAGAATTAAGACATATGAAGACCGTCCTTCCCCATCCCCCTTTTAGGCCTTGTGCCGCATTTTGTATTTATCATACAAATAAATATTGTGAGCTTCGTGACGGATAACCAACTGCCAAACAACTCCACGTCACTCATACTTTTGAAGTTACAAAGTTAAATTTATTTAACACGAAACAACTCCAATATACTCACTCACCAACCTCTGAAATCACTCCTGAACTTTTATCAACTTTAGAACTCACAATTCCAAACTTTATTCTTCTGAATTACATGTTCAATATTACAGTAAAAGGTAAATTACTTAAGAACTTTCTGTTTAAAAGACACTTAATATTAACAACTTTAATATCAACATTAACGAACGATTACAAGAAAGACATTCTGAAACCTAAAACATCATACATATTTGCCAACATAACATATACCAAATATTCTGCTTGTACATTGTTTTGAATGTTTTATTAGTTTCTAATTAAATATGTCTTGTTCGTGATATGAACTCTGGTACAAATATTTCCAAATCAAAGGGACACGACTCTGTCCTACCTTTTCTTTGCATGTTGTACACCAACCTAAATAAATCTAATTGTTACGTTTTAAAATAATTCAGTTGAATTTTGTATTTTATTTTGATGTTAGTGGAAATAGTTAATTGACACGCAACTTATTCTCAACAAATATTACCACATAATTAACCCATCCACTACATTTTCATTGATTTAAATAACTCGCATTATGATTGGTTGCATGTTTTATTAAGTATTCAAAACATATTTCCTAATGTTATATTCCGCGGTAAATTATATCTCTTTCTAATTCATTCTACTTGTCGGCCGGATGTGAGCACTAAGAAAGCAAAACTCAAAATAAAAAAGTCGTCTTCTGCGCAGGGGCTCTAAGCATCACGACCCATAAAATAAATTCCTGCAAAAATCTAAAATACAACACAAAAGAAACCAAACACGAAAGTTGCCGCTAAAGAAAAAAAAAGCCACTCAAAAACGACTGCCACAGAATACAACCAACAGTCCGGGCTATCGACACCTGGATGTTCTCGAGGTCACCATCGTGATTTCAGTCAACCGACCCAACAAATATATCCGCTCGAGACACCTGCCTCAAAACACCCACACCATGCTCACATATAGATATTCCACTCGCAACCTCTGTAAAGTCAGATTTACGGCTTCACTAACCCACTCCAGGCCTTTCTCGTTGTCACCACCGTGACTTTGGTCAACCGAGACGCGAAACGCACCAACTCCAAGTTTTACAAAGACTCGCCGTCCTTCAAATGTGTGACGGGTACACACCTGGCCCAGGGTCGAATCCTTTGGTTACGGCGCCAACTGTGACGTCGCTCCTCCTGGTCGCTCCTCCTGGTCCCAAGCGTGCCGCTCCAACCTCTTGGTTAGATGATCACCAGCCTCGCCTTTCCCAACCGCTTCCAATACCTGGTTGCTAAAGCAACTGTACTGATCTCCGGTCTGTCTACCCACGCTGTGTTTAGATCTTAGACAGACGGGACCAGCAGGGATCGGGCCGTATGCAAGTTGAGTCCGACGGGGGTGGCAAAACACAAGTAAAAGAAAAAAAAAAAAAAACTCACGAGACAAAAAAATTACTGATAAAAAAAAAGGGTGACAACCTTTTATATCTAATGTCCGTTACATAAAGAAAAATTGTTCTCATTCCCGACCCGCTCTGTGGACTATGGCACCAAGCTTCTATCATACAACTTAACGATTTCGAATTGTCTACTCTCCAGAATTGTGTATGTCGGAGTGTGGTTTAGTTCGACACTGGGGCTAATTTCTATCAATCATTCGCAGTTGATTCTTCTCTTCGACTTGAGTTGTATTTCTTCACTTCGATCTGGTTGGGTCGAATTCTGTTCTCGGCTGGGCTTGATTTTAACTTCCTCTTCTTCTTCCGTCCAGTAACTCTTTGGCCTTGTCTTCGACTTGGCTGCAACTTCTCCGCGGCTTTCGAGTAATCTTCTTCTTCATCGACTTAGATAGAACTTCTCTTGTCTTTGACTTGGGCCGGAAGGATTTCTTGTTTTCGACTTGGGCTGGAAGGATTTCTTGTTTTCGACTTGGGCTGGAAGGATTTCTTACTTTCGACTTGGGCTGGAAGGATTTCTTGTTTTCGACTTGGGCTGGAAGGATTTCTTGCCGCAACCCAGCCGCAACCCTCCGTCGTCCGAGGTGATCTCTTCTCGCTGCCGTCCGGGGCTGAACTCATTTTTTTGTCGATTGGGGTCCTGCTTTTATTGACGCCGCAGCAAACCGGGGTGGGTCTGTTGGCGTCAGGGCTCTCTCGATAATCCCAAAAGTCGCATTAGTTCTGATTTCCCATTATCGCTATTATTTTCACCCCTACTTCCTCACAGTGCCTCTGGGGGGAAGACGCATACCCATCTCTCCCGGTCTCTCGTATGTCAGGTGACCGTTTTCGACCAATGGTTCTTGATCGAGCATTCTCCCTCCTCTTTCGCATATCACGTGACCGCTTTCGGCTAATGAGACTGTGGTGGGACGCCTCCCGTCTCCAATCGGGCGTGGCTTACATCGTTCTTGTTCTAAAAAAAAACAAAATCTAATTTGGCCTTTTTCACACGTACGAAAAATGATAATCTTGGCTTTTTCTCACCTGGGTTCTGTCAAAACAGCCTGCCGCTAATTAGATGTGACTTCAGGAAAGAATATTGGCGCTATCTGTGAGCCGAGACAATCGTTTTCTTTCCTTCTTTGTTTTTGGTCAGACCTGATAGTCAAAAATCTTAATTATCTGAATTGAAAATGTCTCCACTTCATCATCGTGGGGTTCCAATTTTTAACAGGTCAGAATCTGTATACAGTTCCACCGGTCACCACCTCAACACAAAAAAACACCTTTCCTCCGATTAAAATTTCGTTTCCATTGTTCTAAAAAATCTTTATTGTTTCAGCCAACCTTAACAACTTCCATCCTACGCGGACATGGAATTAGTTCAAGTGCTTGACCTGATAATTTTGACACTTGTTAGGTGCTGGTCGTACGTGTGTGTTTTCGCTTACGACCTGGTTTCGTATTATGTTTCTGTCTTTCCTCTTCTTTTTGTTTTATTTTATTATCTCCAAACTCTATTTCTTCAACCAAATATAACAATTTCTATTTCCCTGGATTTCGGTCAGGTAATTTGACCTGATATATTTTGACACCTGTCTTGTCTTAGTTTTACTTATGACCGGGTTTTGTTTTATCTATTCCTCTCTCTCTTTCTTTTTATTATTTTTTTTTTTCTTCTTCTCTTTGGATCGCCTAAATACAGTTAGAGAATTATTCTCAAAACTCAATTATTCTTCGTTTCTAAATAACTAACAACTGGTTAATAAACCGAATAAAAATTAAATCATATTTCTATGAATATCTCTTTTTAGTCTTTCTAAAAATGCAGGGTGCCACAAATGTCTTTCCTTACACATACACTGTAAGCACAACAAGATTTGCGGCTTCACTGTCTAACTACAGGCCTCCCTCGACGTCACTACCGTGACATCGGTCAAACGACACGACAAATCCACCAAGACATACCAACAACATCCTTACACCAAATGGCTTCCCTTAGCAACAGCTTCTAAACAGTCTTATATCAACAATTTTGCTATCTTTTCATACCGCTTCACAGACTAGTTATTGCTGTTTTCGTTTGTTCTCACATCCAACCAAAATCTGAAAGTAACAGTGAAATTGCCGCTCGATCAAGCTTCACTAATCCGCTCGATCAAGCTTCACTAATCCACTCTAGGCCTCTTTCATCGTCAGTACCGCAACTGCGGTCAACTGACCCGCCAAACGCATCGACTCCAGCTTTTGTCAACTTTACCTACGTTCGAAATCGCCACACAGAGACAATCCGCTCATATCCACTGCATCGGAAGATACAAAAGAATTTTATATTTCCAAACTGCGTCTTCTTTTTCTTTCACCTCACCTGCGGTATTGTTGTTTCGTTTGTTCTCCATTGCTACCATAAATGTGGTTATAACACTAGTAATCAATATATTCTTAACAAATTGGCTACTTTTCTTCATATTTTAACATCCAATGATGACATCCTTGAAACATTAACTTTCTCTGGCTATATGAACTAGGATCATGGATAAACGGTCACAGGGACCAAATATAAACGGTGATCTTTCGATTGGATGTTAGCTGATTAGGGAACGAGAGTGAGAGCCTGATTTCAAGGAACCATATATCGACGGATGTATTCGGGTGTTGTTCCTCAGGATTTCAATCATAACGTCACAGTACATATATAAACAAATGCGTGGCGATAGGGGATTTGGTTGTGGGAGTTATTTCTCTTCCTTTGATATTCTTGGTCGCCTCTCATCTAATATCGTAAACGTGTAATGGTTCGTTACGTATCTAACAAGATTCAGAGGTTCTTTTTAGGCTGTGGCTTTTATGTTGTTGCTTCACTGGAAATAAAAACAGTGCGAATCCATTCGTCGGAAATAATGACCAAACCCCAGAGTAGGATTAAAGAAAATTCACTTCTTGACAGAATATTTAATAAACTAAAGTAAAAGGAACATCAAACATTTGTTGACTTTGACAGCCTTTTGGTGTGGGCGTATTTACAACCTGGGTGTGTGTTATTTGGTTATATTCACATGCAATAATAACTGGAGGGAATTCTCGTAAACATTAAATCTTAAGCTGTCAAAACTAGCTGAAATCGAGCCAAAAGCACTTGATTTCGCTATTTTTTCGTGTTTTCATAAGTTTGCAAAAACATTTTCTTAATATAGCTGTGTAAGCCATCGAAACTAGTTGAAATCACTTGTTTTCGATCGAAATCAAATCCATTTTCAATAAATATAGGTGTTTTCGAAAGTTTTCAAACACCAAATTATTTTTCAATATAACCTATATTGCTTCAAGCATTCTCAGGTGTTTCAGTTCCAAAGAGCTTTCTGTTGCCACTGATGGATGGCTTCCACTCTCTCGTATTATCTACTTTGACTGAAAAACTCGACTATATTTGGCGACTGAAACGAATAAATTAACTCTCTCTCTCTCTGTTCTCTCTTGTTGGTGGGGATGGTCCCTTCTCGTCTTCTCCTGACCGGCGATCTTTAGTAGTTTTTAGACAGCAAGGAATGACATCAACACAAGGCATCTTAACTATTTTATTAACGTTCATGTCGACAGCATGTTCTATCTATACAGAGGGGTCGTTCCTTCTCCATTTCTCCGTTTCAGACACGAAAGAAAACACGTCTACATTGTTTGACGGTTAAGACTCGACTCAGTGAAAAACCTTTCTATATCAATATCATTCCCACACTGGCTCAGCCAGTCAAAATCGAATCCTTATTTTGTCTTCCATCTGACCTCAAAGGTCAACCTCAGGTAGTCCTAGCAGAGATAGACTTCCTCTAAAAAATAATAGTCTTCTAAACTATTAATTAATTCTCTCTCTCTCTCTCTCTATATATATATATATATAGTGAACGGTGAGAAAAGCTGGTCTCTTCTGCTGCTACTGTCTCTAAGCGCTGGCTTATATGGAGTATCTAGTATCAGTTTTTACATTGCAGGTGTTCTCTAGATGCGAAATTTCTCTTGTTATGTGTCTAAAATTTCGTTTCCTAATCAAATCTGGTGCTACATGTCAACACCCATCGAGTTCTAAGGAAAAACAAGAAAGAAGATGAAAATCAATACCATAATCTCTCTCCGGTGATTAATAGTGACCCAATACTCAGTTTTTAATTTTCCTGAACAAATTGTGGCAACACGTACCGATTTTATAAATGATGAATATATTATCTATTTTAGCATCTTAGGATACTTATATATTTCTACTTTCCCAGCTGGTTTTCATTTGACACATTCCACCTGATAATGCTTGACCTTTGGGCGTCACTCAAAAGTTAGTTTCCCAACTGGCTTCGATAAATGCTTAACTCTCGAGGTTACCCAGAGTGCATTTATAACAATGTAAATTTACTCTCGGTTTCATTCTGACACGCTCTCTAATCTTCATTTTATGGTTCTAATTAATATTTTACAACTGTCATTTCTTTCTTTTAACCTCCCACTGATACCTACTTTACATTTGTCTCAATGTTAGATGAATCATTTCTTTACCGGAAATTATCTCTTGCAAATTTCATTCACCAAATAAATTTCAAAGTTATCACCTTGTTACAACTACACATTCTAAATGTTATACTCAGCTGCAATTACATCTCTTTCTGATTCATTCTGCATGTCGACCAGATGTGAACGCCAAACAAGGCAGAAGACAAAATAGAAAAGTAGTTTTATGTGCATAGGCTCTGCGCATCATGTCCAGTCCACGAAGCGAGCCCCAGCAATGTAAGCAAAACAGTGACCAATCACGAATATTCATGCCGTAAAAGGAGATGACCCTGATTTGCCAGATTTGCTTAAAAGTAAGTCCCTTGTAACGACCAAAGCAGTTGACATCCGAAATGCCCTGCCGCGCTGTCACCGCCATGACCGCTTCTCTCAACATAGCTATTACCACTCTCAGGCTTCACTAACTCACCCAACTCTTCACACAAAGACCAGGTTCGACAACGCCAGGCCCCTGAATCCAAACACCGTGATTTATAACACTCCGACGTTGTCACCACACAACTCCAGGCCTCCCTCGTCGCCACCGCCGTCACCTCGGCAACCCGACTCACTATAGGCATATCATCGCAGTTACCACCGCAACCTCGTTTCCTTGATACACTAACTGAAACATTTCGCCACAGGCCTACCAGCTACTCCTAATCCCTAGTTGCCACCGCCATCACGTTGGCAGCCCGAGTCGATACAGACACATCCTCGCAGTCCCTACCACGATCCCATGTCTTTGATACACCAACGGAAACATTCCACTACAGGCCTACCAGCTACACCTAATCTCTCGTCGCCCAGCCGTCACCTCGGCAGCCAACGCACCCTACCACAAATCAACCTTTCCACCGTGACCTCGACCGATCAAAACGTCCGTCGAACCCAACCAACGACTAAATCCACTCCGGACTTATCCTGTGACCTCAGCCAAATCAAGCCAAGAAATCGGCCAACTCCCGGCACTACCCTCACACCTAATCGCTTTCCTGACGATCAGCAACCGAAAACGACATTTTCTACAATTTTCTAGCAACTGTAAATATATCATGTATATTAAACGAATAGACGCTGTTTGAAAATGTTATCCTCGTTATTTCTTTCCTTTCGCAACCAAACGCTCGTTATAACATAAATAAAGAATATTGTTGTGAATGGTGAGAAGGAGAAAGGTAGAAATTTCGCCTGTAAAAAGATCAGAAAGATTGGATCGAAATGTAATCCTCCTTTTCACCCTGCAACATAAACGATATGAGGAAAGACATGCTGAAGGTTAACAATGTTTATTTACAGAAACAAAATGCAACAATGAACTTAAGTGAATCTTAGTCATAGTGGATATGAATGTAGAGAGCTATGAAATACATTTAGTGAGAGTTTTTGTTTTACTTAGCTGCATGGATGATTTGTCTTCAGTGGTTCGAAGTTTTCAGGGTTCATACGATTGTTGTTAGAAATCATGCTCGGATTTAATCTTTGTTGCTTCGAGCGTGATTAGTTTGTAAGTTGTATGAAGTTGTTGTTTGACTTCGATTTCTATGTTGTATTTCTAGGTACAGTAATTCGTATGTATTCTTCAATTTTCTGCAAGATGATCTCTCGGCCTCATCGTAAAGATGGCAACAGCAACAGTATAATGCACATGTGTGTTTCTCTCTCCGTGTCTGAGTATTTACCCGATCCTTCCCACAAGGCGGGGTATAACACAAAGCCGGTTTATTACGTTAGGCGTTCCGAGCCCGTAGGCACGGGCAAAAATTCCCCGTACATCCCGTAATAATAGGTGGGGATTGTATATCTCCCCAGACGAGACTCTGCCCTTCGGCATAGACTCGTGTGTATTCCTCTCTGCCCCAAAGCAGAGAAGTCGACAAGCAGAGTATTCGCAAATACAGAGGTTTGTTTAACTGTGTCTGTCTTTCCACTGTATGGATCTGTTCCTTAAATAACCATCTGTAGGCTCCCAGGCGGAATTTTGAATTTAAGCAAGAAGGTGTAGTGCCACGCCTACATTTTCGCCAATTCTAACTGGTCAATAAATACATACTTAAAAATAACAGGACAATTTATCTATGGCATTCCACCATAGTAAATTTGTTCCTACACTTTGTTCAAAACAAGCTTTGCTACAAAATCACTGATTGGTCCATTTTCCGTCCAATTGGATATTTTTCATGTATATTCAAAAATGTACTAAGCGTCTCTTTTTTTGGAGCCACTCACGATAGTATAGATATTGAAGCATTCCAAAAAACCAGTAGTAGTAATTTCAAAACCACAGTCGAGGTACCCAGAGACAATAGTTCTCATTTACTCGCTCGTGTATTTCATTTCATCCTACTCACTCTGCACGTACATACACACTACAGAACTTTATGTGACACACCACCAGTTCTCAGTGGACACACCAAGTTAAATCAACTTTGTAAGTTGCAACATTTGAACAATTTTCTCAAAGAAACATTCTATTTCAACACTGAACTCTGAACATTTTTCTCAGACAAATCTTCTATAGATATTTTCTTAAAGTCAAGTGGAAGCTGCGTTTTTCTCCCTTTTTTACTCATTTGCAACTACTTTGTATTATTGTTGAATTTTTAATATACATATTTCTTCGTTAAACAAAATTGGTTCTCATTGTTCTTTTTCCTTGATGTTTTAATGTATGAATGTTGATTACTTTCTCAACACGCAGCCGCATTATCTAACCCATTCAACATTGGTGACCACAACACTCGAGAAGCAGTACATTCGATAATTGATCAACCCGACGTACTAATCAACACATTACAAAGGTATTTCAAAAGATATTGGTGTTTGCTGCTATGGCGTAATAAAATCAAATGGAATAAATGTCACGCTACTGAGATAAGTAAAAAGTCCATGTAAAAATTTAAACGAAAGACGAACGCTGAAAAGACATGTACGATCGGCCAACTTGTTTACTCTTAAAAACAGACGACTATAAAATTGAGTAAACCTTTATTGCAAAAACGTTACAGTCGACCAGACAATCAGCTCGCCTGTTCAACAAATCAAATCTCTATAAAGCTGGGTAAGTCTTTTTGGTCGGTCTACTAAAAAACTGACTAAAACAAAATTGAATAAACTTTTAAAATGTTGATAGAACACTACATTGTTCAGTTTAAATTTGTTCACTTAGCGTAAAATTTTCTGTTTACAAAAAGATTTATGTTGGAGAGTCAGAAACTAAAAGCGAAAGAAAAAAGTGGAGAGGGAATGAAAAGATATGGTATATAAAAGAATCATATTTACGATTTTATATATTAATTGAAATTCACTGCTGTTCAAAATTTGTTTCTCAATATACTTTTTTCAATGTGCATTATTTGGTTATCAGACAACGGGAGAGAAATGGGCAGCACAAATTTCGTTTTGTGACGGGGATTTATGCCTTGTTGAGTCCAAATCATATATTTGTGATAAAAACTAACATGTTTCGTTTTCTAGTGTGGTTTTATACATTGTTGAGTTCAAATCATATTTGCAATAAAACCAAATAGGTCCGTTTTCTGATTTGTGATAAGACTTAAATGGTTTCGTTTCCTGGGGTGGTTTTATGCCTTGTAAAGTCATATTAGCGATAAAAAAAATAATAGGCTTCATTTTTTGATGAGGTTTTAAGCATTTTAGAGGGCAAATGATATTTGTCAGTAAAACATAATAGGCTTCGTTTTCTGTGGTGGTTTTAAATCTTGTAGAGACCAAATAATATTTGCAATAAAACCGAATTGGCTTCGTTTTCTCGAGATGATTTTATGCTTCGTAGAGAGAAAATCATATTTACGATAAAAATAAAATCCAATAGGCTTCGTTTTCTGAGTTGATTTTATGCCTTGTATTGTGGAATCTTCCACGTTTGCCAGTCACCCCCGAGGAAAAATGCACTCTTCCCCTGTGGTGATTATTATCACATACATACAAATCTTCGACAAGCATTCATTGGTTAATCTCCTCAAAACTAGCTTGCTGATTGGTCAATTCTGACCAATCAAAACGCCGACACGCGAGGAATAATTTTCCCGCACTCAAGCTCCTGAGCCTACCACATGATACACAGCCTTATATAAACAAAACACGTGTAAGCTCTCTCTCTCTTCGTTTTCTCATTCATCGTTCTCCTTGCTGCCAAGATGTAGTCTTCAAGAGCTCCCGTCTTGCCCATACAGTCAGACGCTAAAGAACATTACCAATTCACGCAAGTACAACTCTTAACTCTTCTGAACTCTTACCAATTCACATTTCCTATGCTAAAGGAACTTTATTCTTCTAAACTACAGTTTAATAATTACTTCATCTTTATGAGCTCAGGTACAAATATTTCCAAATCTAAGAGACATAACTCTATCAAACCTTCAGCTTATATGCATGTACACCAAACACTAATAAATTCAATTGTTATGTTTTGAATCATTAAATTCTGTCTTGTATTTTATACTATGTGCTATTTTACGTCAAATATAAATCGCATTGTGCACGCCACATTGGATAGTAACCTCCAGCGTCTTTGCTTTCTTTAATCACGCCTTTCCTAGCCAAAGCTAAATATATGTAGCATCCTCCTACACCATCTCCGGTGATAATTTAGGGCTAAAAGGAAGTGGTCGAAAACGATGACTAACCTAAAATGTGGCCAAACTGGAATGAGACAAAATGGGGAGTAAAACAATACAGTTTCTGTATTGTGCTAACAGAACAATGAGCATGTTGCAAACTGGCGAATGTGTATTAGGTATCAGAAGGTTTTTTTATCGATCGGGTCAATGATGTTAGTGTTCTTAAACATTCGTCCACAACAAATTTAGAAACATGAATATCGAAGACAGATCATTCAAGATAAATCAAAGCGAAAACAACGTAGTTAAAGATATAACAATAACATGGATTTATATAGAATAAAAGTACACAAATAAATCAAAGGTTGTTGAATAAGTGTGAATGGTTGAATTGAATTATGTAGAATATTTATGTCAAGTTTGAATGTGTGTGAAACTGTTATTAATATTTGTGTGTGAAATTAAACTAAGTGAATAATGTTCACGTAGAAAAATGTCTTCTGTGGCAGTTCAGTTAATAGTGCGTATGCATGTGTTTGTTTGAATTATTGTCCAAAACTGGTATGATTTGTGTACCTTTAGTTGTTTTGATGTTTGATTGAATGTTTACAAATACTTGTTAATAGTGAGTTATCATAACTTTTTAGTATTGTAAGAAAATGTTCCTGGTAGAGCGAAATGCTGCATGTGTTGAGCCAGAGAAAGTTTGCGCGGCAAAAATGTAGCTGGTTACGATTTTGACTGTCGTGGATTAGTTTGGCATTTCTCCTAAATGAAATTCTGACGGCCTTGAATCGATTTGGACGCTTCTATTTATTTAGTTCTGGTTACAGGAATCGGCTCAAAACGGTTAGGCGCGAAAGGACATTTTCGCGTGAATTTGCTACAGTTTTAGAGGTTTGAGCCAATGAAAAGTCTAGTTCACTGGAACCAGGGTGTTGATTGGTTAATAGGTAATTTTGTGGTAGAGTGTATTATTCCAGAACGGTGAAAAAAAGGTATGTATTGACTATTCCATCAAGCATGTGTAAAGGGGTGGCAGAACAGGGAATGATTCGGATAATAAAAAACGAACATTGCTAACAACTACAAAGAATAGGAAGTTGTGGAGAGACATAATCACCTATGTCCTGAATGGATAGGGTACAGAAAAGAGTAATAATGTTATCCCTACTTAAAAGATAAAAGGATTTTTCGGGGTGTAAGTGGAAGAAGAGAGAACATAACCTCTTTTATCCCGAAAATTGAATAAAGGCGCATGCGAAAACAAACAAGACTCGAAACTGCGATGTAAAATTTGAAAAGACAAGCATTTACCTCATTAACACAAAACACAATGAACAAAATACAAGTTTTGCAAAAAAGCTTACACAAAAAATTCCTTTTGTGCATCTTATTATTAAAGGCAAGATAATTAATTCAAAAATAAAAATAATGGTTCATTTTTATTCATTATTATCATTCAATTATTCAACAAACTTTCTGTTATGGGACCTTACCCATAATAACATAATGGACTATTCCATACGTAATAAATACTGCGCCTCAAGAGGAAGCAGGGAGTTCAGTCTGAAGTCGGGCGACCGGCTGATCGGTTGAACTCTCTGCCTTCGGGCGGGGAGGAACCCGAACGAGGCTACGCCGAAGAGCGGAGTCTCTTTCAGGGAGGTAAACCGACCCTGAACCCGTTTATACGGGTTCAAAGGGCATATTTTTTGGCTGAGCCCACGGGCTCGGAGATCCCACGTTAAACCGGCCTTTTGCCACATGATACCCTAGTGGGGGTGACTAAATACCGTTCAGTCTGAAGTCTGGAGTGAAGTCCGTCAGGAGTCTGTCAGTCAGAGCGAGCGAGCCAGTCGGGTCAGAGGCAGACCGAAACAGAGTCACATTCAGACAATTACTACTAAACCCGATTGTTTGTACTAACCCTTTCTATTTCTCTGTATATATTCCTGTTTGTAATATATCTGTGTTATTCCATATCCGCCTTCGAGTTCTTCTTTATTGGTTTTATTGCTTTCTTGGACTATCAACGGGGTACAAGGAACCGACCATAACACTTTCAATAATCGAAAAATTTTGAGAAGGTACAATATAATTGAGGATGCACACTAGAGTAATGTATTGCGGCTCGGATTGAGGAATCGGGTTGGCAAAAGTTCGTTCGACTGGATAGTTGATAGATTACGTGTCAAACTTTGGTAGTAACCGGGAGTGTGGTTACTTTGGAAACACATTGCGGGCACCAAATGCTGTTTTCTCGGCCTTATAACGTCTTAATTAGATGACCGCTTAGGTTCTTCACGCGACACGCTTGGCTAGTTTCTCCGGTTGAGTCCTTTCTACTGCTATCTATCGGCTGTCTCTTTATATACGCATAAGAAAGGCCCCAGACTACTTGGTGCGAAGCTTGGTTGCGGCTAACATCAAAGGTTTTCTGTTCTTTGGCTAAAATTCTTTTATTTATTTTCAAGCGTTCCTTTCTTTTTACAGCGGAAGTTATGCTTGGAGACTTTCTTACTTTGGTGGATTTCTCGTCACAATAACTAGACACTGGACCAGCGAAGTTCCATTTCGCAGCAGTTGTTCTGTCTTTTCTTCTTTTTCCTCTTTTTTGTTTGAGAGTTGGCTTCTCATTAATTGAGAGAGAAGCATAGAGAGAGAAGAGTAAAAAGAGAGAGAAAGGAAAAAATGATAAAGATTTTTAAGGAAAGCAAATGCCTTATTTTCATTTTTTTTTTTTTTTTTTGTAAATATTTTATTTTTGCATTTGGGATCACCACAAGCAATAAATAAACTTAGTATATATAGTATTACTTTAATTATTTATATTCACCATTTTTGTTTTTGTTTGTTTTTTTCATTACTTTCTTATAAAACTTTCTATAAAGACGCTTAAAATTACTTATTGTTTAGTGAATGTTTTGTGAACGCAAACGAGTTTATAGTCATAAATTTTGTCAATCTCTTTCTTAAACGTGAATTCAATTTGAATAAAATATAAATAAAAACAAAACAACAAGAAGAAAGTATTTATTTCATGCCAAATATGTGAATAAATAATAATGAAAACACTGCACTTGGAGACTTAAATAAAACTGTGTAATAAATAGAAGAAGGTAAATGATAGGTACTTCACTGAACTTTTCACAAAATTCATTTTAGTAATTTAAATGTTTCCTTGAAGTTAAAGTGTGGTTTCATTTGAAAGATAATAGCTTAAAGTTATTCCTTAAAAAGAGAAAAAATAATTTACGTCCTTAAATAAAGATTTTAGGCATTTTTAAACAAAAAAAATAAAAACAAACTCAATTCCGCCTAGTTCGATGATCGAATTTGATGGAAGTCGACAAAAGAAAAATTAAAATAATTTAACAATCTCTTAAAAATCTGATATCTGTTTCAAACATTTGTTTGAAAAGAAAATATTAAGAAAATATTAACTTTAAGGATGAATTAATTAGATTTTTGTAAAATTATCACTTGCTTTAAAAAAAAAAAAAAAATTCCCCAGCAGAATGTTTTCACTTGTCAACACGTTCAGTAGTAGTAATCTATAGGATATAAAGTGAAGCACAAACAAGTAAGAGACACATTCAAATAAATCTCACTACATTTAGTAAATATGAAAAATCTTTTACAATACTGTAGAAACACGGCTCCAAAATTAATTCAGTGGTTTCTGGAACCTGATTGGATATGACAAGTCGTGTGACAGTCTCTCTACGACGTCCGCGCGGTACAACTTCAAATGACCTCGAAAAGACCGAATACAATATGACGGGGCAAAACGCAGATAGAATTTGTGAGCCGATCACCGGCTTACCATAAGCCATAAAAACAGTTTGTCAGCGACAGATCTGCGAAAGGAACGTTTCTATGACAACGGGTCAGTCAGCGATGGTTTTTCTACATATAAAGCCGCAACGAAATTAAGTTCTAAATCCCCCTCTTTTTTTTTTCATTTATGTTATTAAATTACTGCTATCGCACGCAATCAGTCAGCAGTCATACACATGTTTCGTTGGCGTGCCCCCATCCCCACAAACAAACATACTAGCGTACAAATCATTTCGAATTTTGCAAGCTCACTTGCAAAAAAATAACTACGAACTTTGCAGACTCATTTGCAACAAAATAACTTCGAAATTTGCAAACTCACTTGCAAAAAATAACTTCGAACTTTGCAGACACATTTGCAAGAAAATAACTTTGAACTTTATAGACTCACTTGCAGCAAAATAACGTCGAACTTTTCAGACTCACTTGAAACAATTCACTTTGAACACTCGAACTATTGGTCTCTTCATGGCCACAAAGACAATTATATTTTAATATGTAAATACATGTATCTACTGTATAAATGTTATTTTCATAACTTGGCCTTCTTCCTTTTCTGCGAAGGTCATTTCTTCGCGCTGTTTATAATTTTACACTGTAACTTGTGGACATGACACTTAGATTTTCTTTTTCCGAAAAAATTCCGGGTAGACAGCCCACACAAATCGTACTGTAGAACCCAAATTCTACATTATTCCAATGCCCAAAATGATTGGGTCAAATCTGTGCAAAAAGTGGATCACAGAACATTTTCAACTTCATACACTTTCAAAAAATCTCGAGCCCTCATTGGTTAATAAATATACAAGTAGGCGTGACTATCCACCTGTGACACTATTTAGGGTTGATAGAAAGAAAGAAGAAAAAAGAAAAGGCGGGAATTAAATTTAGGTGATAAGAAGCAATCACGAACAGGACACTAAGCGATGTTATTTTTCTGACAAAGAAAAGTGATAAGATTTTATTTTCATTAGCGAAGAAAGTAAGGTCGCATATCTGTCGCGTTTGATTTATGACGGCGCATCGAGTACAAGATAGCCATCTGCCCATGGCAATGGTGAAAAATTTCAGGTCGGTCAGCTGGCCTACGAAACAGAAATTGAGAGATAAAAATTAATTGGGTCGCGAAAAACAAAATGTCCGTTGGACCACCCAAGTTACAAAGAAAGAAAGACTGACTCATTAGCTATCTACGGAGATGTCGTTTGGAAAAGGCACCTGTTTTGTGTCAAGAGCTGGCCATGATGACAAAATTATTTTATCAGAACGAATAATTGACTGGAACGTGAATATCGCCGGATGACCACCCACTTGTTTGGCAAAGGTCCCGAGTGATGAATCCCAGGTGACATTCAGGATAAAATTGAGATTAAGAGACCACACTACGGGTCGTATTGGTTTGTTGTCGGGCAGAAAAGAAAGGAAAGAAGGAAAAGAAAGAAAAAAAAAGGAAGATAATTTTTTTTTCTTTGAACAAGATTTTTTAAATCGAGGCTAGTCCGGCCACACCCACACCTCTGATTGGCTGAATGCTGGCGTGACCGGTAGACGAAGGTAATCATGTGAAGAAGGAGGGGAGGCCTGTTGACCCCTCCTCCCCGAAGGGATCGGTATGAGATGCCACTGTGAGAGAGAGGGGAAACCCGTTGACACCCTCTGAGCGTATGGGTGAGATGCCAATATGAGAACAGAAGGAGGTGGGAGGACGATTCCCCACCCTAGAAAGTAAAGACCTCTAAAAATGGAAATTAATAAATTTTCCTGACCAAAAACAAAGAAGATTCTTAATGCGGATTTAGAATTATCAAGGAACCTCAAACCCCGACAGGCCCATCCCGATTTTGGTCGGCGTCCATATAAGCAGAGTGATTTTCCAAACGTAGCTTAGATGTGGCACAAGGCCGAATGTATGGGGCACCCAGTGAGGATCGAACTCACTACTAAGTGGTAATTGTTCTAGCAGAGACAAGCTTGCTAACCGCTTCGAGGTGCCCTTTTTAATATGGGGTACCCAGTGGGTCCATATAAGCAGAGTTGCAACGATTTGCGGCAGTTGAATAAAGGAGTTCGCAGCTGAGTTGAATTCAGTTGAGTTGGAGTTGCAGACCCGCCTCGCAGGAATCTGACCTAAGACCCACTCATTCTCGACCTCAACTTCTAACCAAGAAAAATTTATTTTTGAAGAACGACTTAGACTCACACCACCAAAACAAGTTTCACGAATATCGCCTGAAGATACACCAAAACCAGTTCCTTAAAAGAAAAAAAAACAACTTAAGATATTAAGACTCGCCTAACAAACACAAAGTGTCACGAATCCATATAAGCGGGTTGGTAGAAAGACGCAATCCTGTATTCAGCAACCAGATATAAAATATTGTTATCCTTTTTTAACACATTTGAACTTTTCGAGTTATTACTTTATTTTCTTTTACATATACTTGTGTGGTATTACCCTTGTTCGAACTCGACTTGCATTACGGCCCGGCGACTGATTGATTTTGTCTACCTAAGATCAAATCACAACGTGGGTAGGTTAGACTAGAAATCAAAACAGTTACTTCGGTAACCAGACGTTGGAGGCGACCTGGGAACGACAAGGCTGATACCGAATCTAACCAGATTTCCATCCGAATCAGCAAAAGGTTAGAACGTCACATTTGGTGCCGCGACAAATACCAAGTCACATTGGTCGTCACAGGACAGGATAGGACGGCGACGGCGCGGAGACAGACGGGGTGACGTCACAACTGGTCACGTGACCGGGATAGCACGACGGACGCGGCCGGGCAGACGTCACATTTGGCGCAGCGACACCACGGGGGACGTCACACACCCACGCTTAACTAATTTTTACAGCTTGTGACTGAAATCCAAGTTCGCGCCAAGTTGTTGGAATTTAATTTGAGAACAATATTGTACAAGTTCACATTCTCGCTATTTTTTCTATCATCACTCCAACCTCTTTTTACTTTCAAAACCGGCTCCCAAAGCCTTGATTCTTATCAGAGATAAAAACATATTTTCTGACTAACGAGAGAGCTGGAAAATATAAAATGGAATTCCAGCGCCATTATTCTTTCCATGGTGCCATAAAGTCTGGGGGAAACCTTACAGCTTGTTCACTCCAACTTGTTTTCATTACTTTCAAAACCGGCTCCCAGAGCCCTGATTCTTATCAGAGATAAGAATATATTTTCTGACCAATGAAGGGGCCAGGAAATTTGTTCAACAATTTTTGTAGGGAAAAGTCCCCGATTCTTCTGACCCTTTCCAAATCTCCGTAAATTTGGAGAATCTTTGCCTATTTGGCAGTGAGAATTTCGACCACCGTCTGTGGGGTCGACAATAGGAAGCACCAGCTAACTTCAGAACCACTTTCAACTAAAGAACTACCCTAATAAAAAGGGCTGTCGAGAACGAACGTCGACCCACAATTCAAGACCAATTCAAAGCCGCATCCCTTCACCACTCCTTCTGATGTGCCCACTGGACTTCTTTTGTCAACCTACGAACTCGCTCAACTGCAAGATTCCTACATTCGAGAATATTGTACAGTGATCCCTCGTTTATCGCGGTAGATTAGTCCGCGATAAATGAATTTCCGCGAAGTAGGGACGTCATATTTACAGTATTTATTTAACGTGTATTTGGACTTTTGCAACCCTCCCTGTACTGTTAACAACCCACCCATTACAGTACTCTAGTAATAACAAGGACAACTGTTAAGGTTTAAAGCAATAACACTTTAGCTTACAAAAATATAAAGATTGTTAAAAGTTATTCAACACGATAGATGTTGAAGTAGAATTTCAATGTGATGGTGATGAATTTGCTGCGCAGTAGAAATGATGATGATGAAGCTGATGATGACTTCTACTGTGCAGCTGATAATTGTATTTTACGTCTCTTCAGACGGCGGTGCCCTCTCTATTGCTTTTTTTTTTTACGCTTGTTTTGTTGTTCCTAGACCAGGAAATAATATTTATTATTATATTTTAAATGGGTCTAATGAAAAATTTTAGGTGTTCATATATCGCAATTTTTCTAGAATTTTCCAGAAACACCGCGATATATTTTCCATATATATATTTTAAAAATCCACGAAGTCGTGAATCCGCGATAGTAGAACTGCGAATTAGCGAGGGATCATTATTACACAAAACAATCAAAGGTAGATAACTTCTTCAAACATTTTATTTTTACTACTTACATGAACATTAATTTTTTTCTCTTGCAATTAATTTACGGAATCTTCAATAACTGATTCTAACAAACATCCTTTCAAATCAGAACTCATTAACAAAATTTAATCTTTCACCAAACTTGAGTCCAACATAAATTGATTGAACTAACAAGATTTCACCTAAAAAAATCGACCATATTTTTGTAAAATATTTTCATTACAAAAATTTGAAAAATACATTGAAATTTACTTGTTATTCGAACATTTGTCTTCAGTCGCAAATGTTTCTTGTTGTTTCCTCTTGTTGTTTTTGCCTTTTGTTTAACATATTCGTAGAGTAAAAATTTGTATGGATTGATTTGGACCGTCAACACCATTAAAAAAATGACCACCAAACTTTCCACTACGTACATTACAAACTCGCTATTACTTTTTTTTTAAATAAAAAATTCGCTTTTTAAGATTTCTTACCATATTTTCGATGTGTTCATATATACTCGATATTAATTTTTTTTTTTTTTTTAAAGATACCTTGGGAACTTAGATTTTTATAAAAATCAGGAACATCAGGAAATTCACGAATAGAGAGATATTTTAATTTAACCATGAAAAAAAAAGTGATTTGTGTGGTAACTGACTCCCCCCCCCCAAAAAAAAAAACACTTCCGCAAAACTCACTAAAAGTAAACTTTATTTATTTATTTTTTAAAGATTCCATATTCATTTAATAATGGTATACCGTATGCATAAAATTCCAATGAAATCTGATTATTACTTGATTTTTGTTAAAATTTAAAAAACGGGAATTATCACTTTTTTCTTTTTTTCATAAAAGTGTGCACGTTTGGAGATAAATGAAGAAAAAATGAAAAAAACAAAGCAAAAAAAACTTTGTATTTTTGACCTTAGTTAAGTAATTGAAAGGACAAGTAGCGGTCAAATTTCAGACGTGTAAATCTTTTCTTTGTTTATATTTACTTTTCTTTTTTTGCAGTACATTTCTCTCGGTTAAAAAAAGAATAATCAAAATAAAAATAAACTAAAAGTAGCTTCGTTTGTATCTGGGTTGAGGGGAGAAAATTCAAAGTGCTTGCATAACAAGAATTGAGTTTGCGCATGCGCATTGTACACTTTCGTAAGGACTCCACGCAATTCACAAGGATGGCGCTTGTAAATTCTTTTCTCCGAAGAGGGATTTATTGTTTAAGTCAGCGATGCCAACAGAGATTATACTCCCAATCAACTACTGTCCGTATCCTTTAACAGAAATTTCGATTTCATCTTGAGTTTATTTTTTCTTTAATGTTTAGGTTTTTTAAGTTTCCGTTCCAGTCAAGTCAAGTGTTTTTGTTTTTAAACAAGAAACTATCATTTTGTTTATTATTTCGTTATATAAAAATACCTGTTTATTTTTTTCCTTATTGTCTTTTATTTTGTATATTTCTATTAATTTAAAATTCTAAGTGAGTGTCTGTCTGCGTACCTGTAAGAAGGAGAAGGTCTACTAGTCTCTAAGGTCTTTCTTTAACGTAGGTTTGTGTAAAAGGAAAAAGGAGGGAATGTTATTTTCACTTTTGTCTTCATAAAAATATTGGTATGGTGCTTTAAAAATTATGCGATGCTTGAAATAACAATCCTTGGAAAAAAATGAAATAGTTTGGTTGTCGCGAAATCATTTCTTTTCAAAAATGAAAAAAAAAAAAAGACTGTTTCAAACTTTGGCTAAAAAATATATATAAAATAAACGAAGGTGAATGCATGTGGACAATAATTCCTAATAAAAACTCTTGTGTTCTTTGTTTTGCTTATTCTGCGAGGAAGCAAAACCGAAATTGGACAACTGTCATGTTACTCGACTTGTAGATCATTGTTTATGAGTTCGATCCTCTCTAGGTGCCTCACTTGTTGTGGCTTAAAAATAAAATTAAACAACTTCTTTACTTTAACTCCAACCAAGGATGAAAGCTAACTGGTTTTTAAAGGATAATAAAAAAAGAAAAGGCCAAGGGCTACATTTATCTCCAGGCTTTTTATTGTCCCTTTTTGCGTAAAAAGAATTTTTTTTTAATTTTTATAAATACTGTTTTACAGTACACTCATTAAAAAAAAATCTTTCAAGATTTTCGGGATCTAAAAACTCATTTAAAAACAAAATTAATCTGTAAACCGTTTTTAGCAGGCTAACTTAGACTAGGAATGTTAAACAGAAACTTCACGATAGGTCAATCAACATCTCCTTCAGGTTTTCGTTAGTTAATGAATCTCAACAAGTGCCGATATTTTTTTTTTTAAACTTACCAATTTTTAAAAAGTGGTATTTTCATGAAATTCAGACTAACAACCAGTAGTTAAAAGAGTATTTTCTTGCCTCAAAATCACGAAAAATGCAACTTTATTTTCGATGCAATTCAGTTTCTGTTTATTGGGTAACAGTTGCGTAATAATATCAATAGCATAGCCTTCTAGTTTTTTTGTTTTTTTTTAAAAAAAAGTGAAAAACGTTCTGTTACAAATTAAATTTCAAAATATTGAAAAATTAGTCGTATTTTTATTTGTATCTTTGTATTAATTAAAAACATTATTTTCAAATCCTTTAAGAAATGTAACTTTTTTTTTTTTTTTTTCAAGAGAACCTCATTACCAAATGAGCCTTCTGTTTTCGTTATGGAAAGATAATCCAGAGATATCTAAGTGTTTGTTTTTAACAATTGACATTTTATATAACCTCGTCTACTATCTTATACAAACAAAATTCTTAATGAGAATCCCGACCCTGGTTGCTTCATATTTCCACCCTATCATAACTACTGAATGGGTAGTTAAGATTGTTATAGATAAGAGAGTAGTTTTTACCCAAATACTCTTTTTTTTTTTTTTTTTTTTTTATCCATTTACTTCATCAGCTATTGTAAATATGTCAATGGCAAGATATTGTCATAGTCTGATAGTACAGGAAGAGTTTGATGTCAAAGAGAGAGGAACTAATTCAAAATGGATATAAACTACTTCAGCTGGAGTTTGAATAACCAGATTTGCTGCATCTATTTTCTATGTCAGTAGCTGTTATACTCCTCCACATATGCTGTTGCTCTGAAACATATAAGAGTTTAAAAGTATATTCTGCCCTTGATGCTCTACTTGTGTTTGTATTTTTGATTACTTTGGTTGCCAGTTTGAGACCCAAATAGTATTCCAAATACAGGACAAGGAAGAGCACCCTTTGTGAAAGCTGCAGGAATGTTAGTGGCGTTTTGCTTTGTAATGCATACATGTTCAATACATGACCTCTCAATAGTTGTAATGGCCTTTTATTCACTTGTGCCTCCACTTGTCACAATCAGAAACCACTTTCTCTCAGGAAAGTCAAAGAATTTAGGTTTTACATAAGTTTATCCTTGTACCTCTATGAGGGTTTTCTTACTTCCTGCAAACCATCATACAGTTGACTGTAAATGAGGATTTTTGGTGTACTTTCATCTCTTATCTGCACTGTGTTCAGTTCAACAAACATGCAACCAAGTTAGAAATGTTTCTATGCCTCCATTTTTGTACTTTGAATACAGATCATTAATATTAGATATTTTGTCTTCCAGATGATAGCCTCAGATTGTATGAAGCTAGGGAATATGATTCTGGTAGTGTTTCCAGAATTTTGAGCCATAGAATAGGGGAGAGTTGTAATTATTACCATTTGGGATACACTAAGATTGGTTTGTTTCAGGGTGCTGAAGGTAACACCAATCAACTAAGTGACATACTTTACATTTGTATTAATCATATATATATATATATATATATATATATATATATATATATATAATTAATGTATTTATTTTTTATCTGAAAGTTTTATTACTCCAAACATTTCTATTTGAAATAGATGCCATATGTAATAAATTGTCTAATAAATAAAATGGGGCATCTATTTCAAATACAAAGTGTCCACGATAATAATGTTTGAGATATATAACCCATTAGTAGAGTGGGCACTTCATATTTAAAATAGACACCCCATTTTTATTTATTAAACAGTTTATTACATGTGGTATCTATTTCAAATAGAAATAATGTTTGGAGTAATAAAAATGTCAGATTAAAAATAAATACATTAATTCTCTCTCTCTATATATATATATATATTAGTGTTCCTACCACTGTCAAAAAAAAAAAAAAAAAAAAAAAAACTACCTCTTTTCATATCTCATCTCTGTGGGGTGCAGGTTTGCCAGATTGGGCCACATTTGAAAGATCAAATCTACTAAATTTTAAATTGACTTCTTAGTAGTTCAGGTTTGCTCACCTTATTTTAAAAGAAACTCAAAAGTCATAAGTAGCAAAAAAAATCCTTTAAATTATTAGCACCCAGCTTTCAAAAGTAGCTTAATCTCTCAATGCTAATGCAAAAACCTACTGTGAAGTGTTTTTATCAAATTAAACATTATTTTTAGTATTATAAAAAAATTATTATAAAAAATTATATTTAAAATGATAAAATCTCTCAGATTAATAAATAAAACTCTATTACTTCTTTAAAAAAATTGCTTTGAAGTATTTCTAACCCTTTATACATCCAGTGTATGGTATAATTTCATTTCAGAAAAATGAAAAGATTTTCATGAATTGATTGTGTGGTGCAGAGGAGAATTTGCATCCCTTCACTTGAATATTGTACTTTAGATTTAACCCCCTAAAGATGATCAGTTTTTATTTATTTATTTTTAAAACCCTTACAATTATCTTTTCTTTCATTTTTATATTGGTTAATTAAAAGATAATTCCTGGTGCAATACTTTTATTGTTCTCTTTTTAATGTAACACTAAAATCCAATACTTGAACCAGAAAGGGACAACTCAGCACCAGAATAACATAAAATTTTTATAACATAATAAAAGTAATTTTTATTAAGGATTAAAACCTTAATTAGTGAATATTTTTCTTCAAATAAGGTATTTAAAAAGGCATCATGTAAAATATAAACCAGTTTTTTGTTTTTAAGTATTTTTAATAGTTTTAGTTTAGTTTTAGTTGAACGTGAATGTGAACGTAAAAACTTTGTCCAATGTCAAACAATGGACAGGTATGACTATACCAGAATTGCTGATGGCTGCTGTTGACAGACCATTGTAGAGGAGATTTTGTGTGGCTCTTGCATTTGGATAACCCCCCACCCACCTACGATTACAAAAGTCAAGAGGATGATTATGATGAATAAAGTAAATTGAAAAGGAATTTATTTTTTAATAAAGTAGATTGACATATAAAAAATAATTTCAAGAAACACTTTTTTTTATTAAAGTAAATTGAAATATGCAAAACAAAATGAAGTAGTTTTTTATGTTTGATAATTTTTGATAAAGTAAATTGTAATGTAATTTATATTTTAATAAAGTAAATTGAAATACTTATTTTTTTTATATGTCAATTTACTTTATTAAAATTTATTGCATAATTCCTTTTCAAATGCCTTATTTGAAGAAAAATATTGAATAATTAAGGTTTTAAATCCTTAATAAATTACTTTTAATTGTTTATAAGAAAGAAAAGTTATGTTTTTCTAGTGCTGAGTTTTCTCAGTCCTGAGTTGTCCTGAACTGCTTAGAATTTTTCTCAATTTTAATGCAAGGGAGATGAGTTAATATAGCCATGGACAAAAATAAAGAGGGGGGTTATAAAATATTTAAAAAGATATTTTTCTTAATCATTACTGTTAAATTTTGATGATTTTTTTTTATTTTTCTATGTTTTCTAAAAGCAAAGAATATTTTCTGAGTCTCTCTTCAGAATGTCAGTTCTGTTTACTTTTAAAGAAAGAAATTCTATATGCTATTCTTAAGTCATAAGTGATGGTGATGACAACTTGCAATAGAATAAAAGCTGACTTTTACAGCGTTCAATCTTCACAGGTTTGATTCAGGATCTTGGTTTTAATATGTATTCACATGAAGTCTAACGGCCATAAATCGTATTCTATTAGGTTTTTTTTCTTTTTCATATTCTGACTATTCTTAAAGCAAGACCTTCATATTAATATTATTTGGGTGATTCCCAGAAAATGACAAGAACAATATTGCTTGGGTGATTTCCAGAAAATGACAAGAACAATATTGCTTGGGTGATTCCCAGAAAAAGACAAGGACAATATTGCTTGGGTGATTCACAGAATTTGCTCAACTTTGTCAAAATCTATGAGAAAGTAATGTATCTGTTTTATTGAAATGTGTGAATTGCTTCTGTCCATAAAGAACAATGTTTCCTGTTCAATAAGGTTTTCTTGTTTAGGTAATGTTAAAAATGTGCAATCTGAATTACCAACAAATAGGTTTTTCCCTTTGGTGAAAAGTCTTTACATATCTGATAAAATGTGACTTTGATGAAGTGAAAATGGTTATTTAAAGAAACATTCAGCCAGGTGATCTCCTCAAGAACAGAGAATTTTAACCTTTTCCTGAGTGTTTTTTATAAATTTTACCAGTTTTAAGGTAACTGAAATTTACATTCAATTTCCGAGCCTTCTACACGGGTTACTATACTAAAATTCTGGACATCTTATGCTCAGGTTTGATGGTTCATGCCTTTTTCAATTATGAATATCTAGTAATTGTGAGTTCAATCCCTGAGCAATGTATACTTGGACTCTGTGGAAACAGGGCGAGCAAAAACTAAGCAGTACTAAAAAATAAAAACTACTCAAGATATCCCAAGACCTGGGCAGTGGAATGAGAACAGTCTACCACTGTAGATTAAATAAAAGCTTCAGTTCAGAATTCCCTGTAGGTTACCTGGATTGAAATACATGTAATGAAGACCAAAGAGCACAATGGACAAAGCATTGTGATAACAACAACAAAGATGAGGAAAATAATCCACATGAAAATAATATAAATATGAATATCTTGTTTTAATTGTTTCCATGGAAAGTAAATTCAATATCCATCTTAAATTTGATGATTTAGCTGGTTGGTCTGGAAAAGGGTTAAGACATTATTAATATAAAATGATTTCCATTTTTCCAGAGTGCTCCCCTTTTGCAAGACAAACAAACTCTAGTTTCTTGCCCTTTTGAGTTTGGTCCTCACCACATACTCTGTTACTTTAACTTGGCCTGGCACAAGGCTAATCTTAATATCTAAGTTTTGATGTGTCCACTCAAAACCTTTTAAAATATTAAATAAAAATGTGACATTAGTTCATTGCAGTTTTATCAGCACGTGTCTTATATCTTGACCCACTCAACAGCTTTTGCTCAATTAATTTGCATATTCAGCTTTTAAAATAATAATTTTAAAACTGTATTCTTACTCATTCTGAATCTGATTTGTGAATAAATTATTTTTTGTTGATGGCTTTTTATAATTAAGTTGCTTACTTGTTCATATTCTGTCCTGAAATCATTTATTAGGTTGGTGCAAAAATAATGTCGTTTTCTCACATAGTAACATATGTGAGAAACGATATTATTTTTGCACCAACCTAATACATCACAGTTTGGTAATAAAAGGGAAGTAAGCACCGTTATCATTTTTAGTATTTTTGTAAATTTAACAAATATGAATTATATCATTACCTGTTGTATATGAATTAAATGATAGCTAAAATATTTAAACTTATCAAACTGCTTTAATTATGATAATTCTGTTAATATCATTTCATGGCATTTGAAAATCTCTAAAAGAAACAACTGTGTTGCAGAATGGAAAAAAAAGAAAGCAATTTAGTTTGAACAATGCTATAATTACAAGTAGGATACAATGGGCCCCCACTTGATTGGCTTAGAACATCCACATAGTCAAGTGGGCTGTAAATGAGTTTATCTGATCCTGAAGTGACTAGTGTTTTATAATATCCAACAATAATATCTAGATGTGAAATCTCCAAAGTAACCACCCATTATCCACAAGGAGGGAAAAAGGAAATAAAATAATAAATTAAAACTTACAAGAAGCCATTGTGTCACACTAATTTATAATATATGTTCTCTTTTAGGAGGAAAGTGTTAAATTTATTCAACCAAGAGGACATATCTGAAGTGATTTCTGTTAACAGGGAAATAGATATATATAGAATTATATAAAATATATATTTTTTTTTTAAAGTTATCTATCAATTTGTTTTTAAATTGACATTGAATTTTATGCAAATTTTCCTGATCTAAATATCAGCTGTCAGTAAAGATGAACAACTCAAGCCAAAAACTAAAAGTAAGTAAACCAATCTTTTATTCTACAAGGAAATAAAAGAATTCTGTAAATTTTGGAGTTGTGAGAATGGAGCTTAGCAAGAATCTAATTTGCATTGAAGAAAAAAATGTGTGTGCACCCATATTCACTTTTTGGCAATCATGAATAAACATACCTGCAATAAGACAGTGTCAAAAGATCAATTACCCCCCCCCCCATGAAACCACTTTTTTAACTACTTTCACTTTTCAACAATGTTCATTGTTTTAAAAAGTGATGATTAGAATTATAATAAAGCCTAAACATATGATTGTTATATTCCATGCTAATAGGAATATATACTTGAAAGCATGGTGGATAAAATAAGTAAAAACCAGTACAATAAGAATAAAGATAAGTTATGCACAAGGTCGTCGCAAGTCAATCCAGTAGTGAGTGCTAATATTGGAAGGTCAGTAGTTTCTCATGTAAGTCTGAGTTGTACTCAACAGATCCCAGCTGGTATATTTATCTACCCCATCCACGAGGGTTGCATGTGGCACAAAACCGGTTTAATGTGGGTTCTCTGAGCCCATAGGCTCGGCCAAAACTATTCCCTTTTCAACGCGTATAAACGTGTTCAGGGGCAGTCTACCTCCCTGAACGAGACACTGCTCTTCGGCGGTGCCTCGTCTGGATTCCTCTCTGCCCAAAGGCAGAGAGTTCGACTGTTTAGCTGAAACAGGTCGCAGCTAGTATATTTAGCTACCCCCCGACGAGGGTTGTATATGGAACAAGGCCGGTTTAACGTGGGTTCTCCGAGCCCATAGGTTCGGCCAAAAATATTCCCTTTTTGAACCCGGATAAACGGGTTTAGGGTCAGTTTACCTCCCTGAACGAGACTCTGCCCTTCGGCGGAGCTCAGAGGCAGAGAGTTTGACTGTTCAGCTGGAACAGGTCGCAGCTAGACCCTGTAGTCCGTTGACTTACTCATACTTATAGGTAGCTACTACCTATAGTGTAGTCACTCATGGGGGTGATAGGTTATTCCATTACATCAATGATGAAAGTGAATTTATACATTTTCTTTTTCCTTGAGAATTGGCAACAAAACTATTAAACACTATTAGATTGTTTATTTACAAGAATAATTTTATATTTATGACATTCTAATAACTAATATAATTAGAACTAATGCAATGTAATATTTATCATTTACCAATTTATAAAGAAATAAATGTGAAAATTTTTTATTCATAAATTTATAAGCATTTACCAAATTAAAATATGTGAACTAATTATAAGGAAATGCTTATTTACCATTTTATAAAGTTTGAATCAATTGACAATTAACCAATGTTTTGCCAACCATTCCAATAAACAATTTAATAAATAGTATTTATCATTTTTGTTGTCAATTCTCAAGAACAAAGAAAATATATAAATTCACTTTCATCATATGTTTAGGTTTTATTACAATTCTAATCATCACTTTTTAAAACAATGAACATTGCTAAGGCGTGAAAGTAGTTAAAAATTAAGTGTCATGAGAAAGATTGTCGTTTTGACAATACGTCTGTGTAAAAATTGATTGGATGCACACACAGGAAAAGATAAGGAAAAAAGTTAGTGCAAGTCCAATAGGCAAAACAAATCCACATTTCTCTCCGCATCACAATCTCCAATACACCACTCCCTGTTAGAAGCAAAAACGAACTGCTCTTCAATGTACCATGCTTTTATGCACCTGACCCAGCCATCGCTCAGCCAATGAGAGCCCAGAACCAGAAAATAAAAATGGCTACAAGCGACACCACCATTTCCATCCACACAAAAGTGCTGCCCGATTCACCGTCCATCCAAAGCTCGCTGATTTGCTGTCTCCACACTCCCTTGCAAAATATACATGCGACTCTAGCCCTTTTGGGACACTGAGGTAAGTCACCGCTACAGTCTTATTGCAGGCACATTTATCCATGTTTGCCCATATTTTTTTTCACTTCTCCATGCAAGCAGGACCTGATACAAGCTGTTTTTTAGTCTCTCATGGATTACATAGGTGGGGTGTAATCTAAAAATTGCTCAGTTCCCTCAGTATATCTCTTTAGAGTACCTTAGACATCAGGGATTAACCTTGCCCCTACTATGTTGTTTACTAAAAAATTTTGATAAGTTGACTTCACTAATTAATGCCCACTGTCTAAATTTTGGGATACATAGGCATTAATGGTTCATAGAGTAGAAACTTATAATTAACACTTTCTCTGGTGCATTGTTGCCTGGCTGTGCTGGCCCCATTTTAGAAATTTGCTATTTACTGGAAATAAATGGCAATTTCTCATACTACCAGGTTCTGTAAGCTTGGATGTGCAGATGGTGTTATGGATAATGGCTCAGAAGTGGAAATCAGAGAACTGAGTTCCAATTGGGTTTGTGATATTCATTTATGCACAAATACCGTTGGGAAAGATGTGAATCCACCTTCCCCTATCATCTATGGCTTAATTAATAGGACTTCTATCAATAAATTCTCATCTCCAAAGAATTCTTACAATCTAAAAATATTTTCTGGCTTTAAATAAGATGCAAAAGGTTGATAAGCCATAAAAAAAACAATCAGTTACAATATAATAAAAATAAGACACAAAAAATGTATCCTTCAATATGTTTACACTGGTTTGGAAATAAGGCAAATGCTAGAGATCAACATTTCACTGTGTCTTGAAAATGTATTTCTAAAGAATTAATGGATTGTATTTTTAGTCAAACATTTTTATTACTATAAACATTATTTCTAGTGGATAGTAAGATTTGATATGGAGATCCACTAGAAATAATGTTTACAATAAAAAATAAAATAATGTATCTATGTAAACAGCAGGCAATATAAGAAATGTATAAGTTAATCCAAAAGAAGTGTTAATTAATACTGGATTTTTATAAGCCCATAATTAATACCAGATTTTATAGTGGATTAATCTGATTTCATTCATATTGGAAATTCTTCTGCAGTGATGCCAGCAAATATGGACCACTTCCATTTTTCCCTTTCAGGCATTATTGTTTCCATTAATACCAAACCAATTCACAGAAATTTTATGCTTTGATTTGTAAGCAATAGGAGTAGATAAGTTCACCTATCATCCGGTTTGCACTCCTCCCCCAGTCTTTTGAACAGAAATAAAGGTTTAGCCCTTGTTTCCTGTTTAGGATTGAATTTTCAATTCTTTTTAAAAGGCTACTTCAACTCTATATTTCTAAACTCTAAAATTTTATTTACTATTTATTTATTTATTTTTCCTCACATGCCTCCCCGCCCTTTTGAGCAGGAGTAGAGGTTTATCCCTTGTTTCTTGTTTAGGATTGGGTTTCCGATTCCTAAAGTCTTTTTCATTTTCTTTCACTCCAGTAACCCCTTGCATTATAGCGGCATTATCGCCTTGATTGATGGTGAATTGATTAATATTCAATTTTTTTGTGCATGTATTTTAAATAGGACAAATATTTAGATGTTTGATTTTCGTAATTTTTTACTCGTTTTCCAATATTCCTAGAATAAAATAAAAATATTAAGTAAAATTATTACGTGAATCAACGTCAGTGATGCATTTACAGAAAAGACATTGTAAATAAAGAAGATAAAAGTTACCTCCCTTTATTTTTTTTCAGTCTTTTTCTTTTCTGTTGTCACTATTTTTTTTGTTTTCTTTTAAGCATTAAAATTTCGCTAAAACTTTACAAGTATTTAGTATTGTATGTTGGTTCATGCAAACAAATTTCCTCGTTTTGCTGTTTTTAAAGTTTTAACCACTCTACTTTCCAACCGTCCTTAGGTGTGTTTTGAAATGTCAGACTTTGTTCTGAGGAATGTCATGCATTTCTCCACTTCCCATACATATCATATTCAGTGCCCCTCCGTCTCAGAACTGTTCTCCTCCCCTGATTCACATGTTGAATCTCTGACCTAATGAACGAGATGAATTTCACCTGCACTCGTTCTTTTCTTTTTATAGAGATGACAAAGCTTTTGGATCCTCAAATTCAGTCTTTTCTATTTAAAAGAAAGCAATTTAATTTGAATGAACAAATAGACAATGATTATATATCACCATGTGTTTGAAAAAGAAATTTCAGAGTTTACAATTTTTAAAACTTGAATCAAAATTAATAGCACGTGTATTGTCTTTGTTAATGTTTTAAATGTAATTGTTACCATTAAAATAAGTTTTAGTTTTTGCAGTTGCTTTTTATTTTCTCAAATTACAAGAAAAGAATTTTAAGAGATTTTGTAATTTTATTTTCTTAAATGAGAAAAACTGAAGATTTTCCATAAGAATTTTTATAATTATTTAATAGTTTAAGAAAGAATTATTTCTTTCAAAATATTTTGTGTTGCATTTCTAAACAAATGAAATCCCTGAGAATTGTTCAGATCCTCCTTAAAATGTTAGTGCTGTGACACATTCAAGTTTTGATAAATTTCTAATGTCAGCCAGGACATCCGGTGAGGTAATGGATAGTGGCTCAGAATGAGAAATTGGAGGTCAAAGTTCCCATTCTAGTCAGGTTCATTACACTCTCTTATGTGCAAATACTCTTGGGAAAGCTATTAATTCATCCCACCCGCCAAGTATGGGTTAAATAGTAGGTTTTGTATCAGGAAAAATCATTATTTTAAAAAAAAATTGTTAATGTTAACTTGCGCAAAATTATTATTCTTACAAACCAAGATATGTTTTGAATTTAACTAATCCACAAAGCCATAAAAACAAATCCATCATCAATTATTTTTGTTACAGATTTTTTTAAAATAAGTGCTTTAAAATGAGATGAAATGTAAAGTCTCTTTTTTAAATTGTTTTTATGTGAACCTTGATTAATTTTTGTATCAGATCCTTTTCTCTGAATTAAGAACCTGAGAATAACACGCTTTCAACATTTTGTGGTACATTAATAAAATTTAAACACTGATCAATTTTTAGATATTTCAGTTCATTCAACTTTCTATAATTAATTCCTTGTTTCCAGAAGCCTCTTTCAACTGGCAAGATCCATTGAATTTGGAATGTCTCCTCACTGAAGAGGAAATTTTGATTCGTGACCAATTCCGACAGTACTGTCAGGAGAAACTCATGACCCGTATTCTTGATGCAAATAGAAATGAACGTAAGTAAAAAGTAGCTGGTCAAATATTTATCAAAATTGGTTTTAATATTTTTGTGTATTTGTATTATTGGTATTACAATCAAGAGAGAACCAATGTTGTTGTTTTTTTTTCTTTCCTCATATCTATTTAGAATTTATTTCTCTAACATTTGAATGCTTTATCATATTTGCTATTATTATCAAACTACTCTTGCAAACTATTACTAGTGAATTCCATCTTCATTCATTTTCCGGTCTACACTAAGCTTAGTAAATGCTTTTATATATATATATATATATATATATATATATATATATATTAATTGTTAACATCTAAAAACCCTCATTAACCAGTAAATTACTGCAAGATAATGTGTTCAAGGCAAGTGTACTATTATAAATAAAGTGCTCAATATTAAAAAATAAAGCAACAGTAGTTAAAAATTAAAGTTCAAATGTCTTATCTTCTGTTTGATGTTTCTCAGAAACGCCATCTTGCTCATCTATTGAATTCATTGACAGATATCACATTTATTATTTAATTTAAATATGTTACAAAAAAAATTGTTGATGTCCAGAATATTATTTATTTATAAATACATAAATATATTTCCAGCACTAGAAAATTGCTTCAGCATGAAGCTTGGAGTTGTGCAACTAATACAAGATATCAATTATATTTCTTTATATATATATATATATATATTAAATAGTTCTGTTACTTAACATTGAGCACTGTTTTTTTCTTACACCATAGAGTATTTATATGTATTTGTATATGATTGCTTGCTCATATACCTACCCATATTTACCTATTTGGTTATATATATATATATATATATATATTGGATTCAAACCAGCCTGGAGAGGGTTGTGCTCTGTCAGACTATCTTGCTCAAGACACACCACTGCTGCTACAGTACACGTAGTGCCACTTTGACCCCAATGGGCTACAAGATTCGTGATATTTCTTACACACACACATATATGAAATAAAATGTAAAATCTTTAAAAATTTGTAACTCTCATTTTTGTGATGGATTTTCCTAAAATGTTTCTGCCATGTGCAAGAAAGACTTATTCTTCCTCTAAAAGATAAAAGGATTCATAAATATTTTTGGTTCAGTTCCAAATTAAAAATTATTTTATAAAGAAGTGTTTTTCTGAAAGGATAATTGTAGTTGGTGAAATCAAGAAAAAAAAAAAAAAAGTCACAAATTTGTAGTTCATAGGTTAGAAAACAGTATAACACAAAACTGTCCTTCATACATCGTAGAGAACAACAAAAAGTAACTGAGTCATCACTTGTGGAACTTGGGAAGTCAAGAAACCAATGATTGTTTGACGTTGAGCAAAAAAAATTTGCATAACATTCTATATATACAGAAAGAAATCATGTGACCCCCCCCTCCTTTTCCTCTGGCTGATAAAATCTAACATGCTGTTGCTTGTTTCAACAAGATAATTCACCATTTTCTTCACCACAAAAATCTTCTTAAAAATGCCTGCTTTATGCATTAAATACAAGTTGTTTGTTTTTTTTTGTTTTTCATGATAATTTTGCGGAATGACAAACATAAATGTCATTTTTATTATTTTGTTCTTTTTTTATATAATTTTTTTTTTTTTTTTTTTTTTGAATTTTATTTAATTTCAACTAAGTAAAATACCTAATTATTATTATTCATTCAGATTTTGACCCTGAAATCATGAGGGAATTGGGATCTTTGGGAGTTCTTGGACCAACAATTCAGGGTTATGGCTGTGCTGGTGTCTCTTCTGTAGCTTATGGTTTAATTGCAAGAGAAATTGAAAGGTAAATATCTTGTTGTATTAACATAAAATTTAAAATGAAGTTGAAAGAAGACAATAATGGCTGCTAAATGATACAATAATGCAAAAGTGTTATTGGATGTTGTTTCCAATTAATTCAGCTTAGAAAAAATGTGAAAAACACTATCAGGAAAAATAGAATGGAAACTTGAATAAGATTTTTATTTTATTTTTTTAACTCTTCAACAACAAAGTTTCATAAAGGGAGATCAGTCATGATGAACATTTGTAACATTAATGGTTTGGTTTACAGTATATCAATCTCAATGCTATATCAATACCAACAAAATTTTTATTGCAGGTAATATATGTTTTTTTTTTTTTTTTTTCTTCAAAAATGTATTGCTGGTATTAAAACCTATTTTTACACTTTCATAGTTTTGACCCTAGTTTGGAGTGCCAACTATTTGCCCTTAGCTGGGACCCTAACAGGTGCTACCACCCCAGGTCAGGGTGGATCTGGGAACACCAGCAATTAAGAGGTGGTTCCACGCTCCTCAAAACCTCCTGATCAGAGGTCTTGCTGTTGGACATAGTTTATCGTCTTACCCAGGATGCGTAACATTAATAGAATAATCATTTTCATTTTCTTTTGATGAAAAGACGACAGCTGTAGTCTATTTAGTTCAGACATAAAATCAAGGCATAAAAATGGTGAGCAGCAAAAAGAATTTTGAATTTCAATCTTCACTGGTATTACTTAAATTAACTGATCTGCCTATAAAAAGCAAGTAAATAATTTTGGGGGAATAATTTTTATAGATGATCATTTATTAGATCAGGCTACCTTTTTCGATCAATGGGCTGCTTGAGATCTGGCCCATCATAAGATTATCTGCATTACTAAAAAAAACATTCAGCAAACATAGATAAACATCCCCACAATAAGATGTAGTGTCAAAAGGATGGTTTTTCCCATGACACTGTTTTTTAACTACTTTCACTCTTCAGCAATGTTTATTCTTTTAAAAAGTAATGATTACAATTGTAATAAAACCTAAACATATGAAAGTGAATTTATACATTTTCTTTGTTCTTGTGATTTTTTTTTTTAAGTAATGATTGTTATATTAAAAAGAAGAAAAACATTTTTTAAAAGTAATGATTGTTTCATTTGCAACTCACTCTTTCACCATGTTGGTCTTGAGGTTCCTTCAGACCACCATGGTTACCATCTAGCTGAGTCCTCACTCATCAATACATTGCTGGTTTGTTGCTAGTATCGTGATGATGAGTATGGTTCCACTCAATCTAACTGACATTTGTCTGCTTCACAACCATTCACTTCTGTCACATATTTTTGATCTCAGAGAAGATTGCTGATGAAGTAAACTGAAGTGGTGAACAGGACAATGGTGAGGAGCTACACAAAAAAAGAATTCTTTGCTATAAAGAATTAACTCAGGTTAAAAATGTAACCATGCTTTTGGTTTATATATGATTTTTTTGTATACAGCAATTTTAACCCTTCTAAACCTGTTATAATCAAATGACACTGTGATACCCTTTTGGAGTTTGGTCTTCAGGGCTAGCACAAGGTTTTGGTCAGATCTTGGAAAACAATGTGGATTCCAGTTGCAGTAATGTGGTGACTCTGTAAGTTTTCCAAACTTTCAGTCCTGTGTCTAGTAGGGTTGGTGTTGACCAGGGTCTGGGGTTCAGTTATCTCCACCCTTAGCATCAACCTTTTTTTTTTTTAAATCCCATATTTTCAAAATATGTTTACTCAAGTAATTTTCAAAATTTAGGGGTTGTCCAATCCCCTTTTGAGAGTTGTCAAAGGAATCATACAGCTCCTTGACTCCAACCCTTTATTTTTCATCTCTTACCATCACTCCATATAGGCAGTGCTAATCTTTCTCTCTTCCTACTCCTAACTTCTCAGCAACCAATTGCAGGCCATTGCCAAAGGCTGGTACAACTGTCTTTATCTAAACTTTAAGAATTTGTAGGCCAAAAGGGAATTTCCAGTAAATAATCTTTCTTTATCAACTTGTCTCATGCTGGTTGTTTTATGTGATTTCCCAAAACCAAGGACTTGACCATATCTAAGATAATCAAAGCCAATCTCAACAATTGTTTTGTTCATCCATGATAATTATAAGTGGGAAAGAAAAGGAAAAAAAAATATTCTGAATATCTTTAGTAATAAAAAAAATTGTTTCTCCATCAACCAGATCACACAGTCTATTGCCTAGGGTCACTTCAAGCTAGTAATTAATCTTTCTTTATGAGCTTGTCTCCAAAAACTCAAAAATAATGTCTGCTATTAAATTTTAACGAATGCCACAAATTAAAATAAATGAACCAATCCCTAATCTTAGGTGTTAACCCTTATTTACGAATAAAATATAAAGTTCCAAGTGAGTATAAAGTTCTATGGTATCAAGTCCTTGTTCAAATATTTTCATTATAGATAACACAGAAGTACTATTGACGAAGCGTGTCATTTGATTTTGGCACGAGGCAAATTCCCTTAGAGTCAAGAAGTTGTTTCTCCAGTTTTGTTTGTCATGCCCCTTCGTTTATCAAGCACAAGTTACTCAGGATTAAAATAAGGTTCTGTTATCCAGTTGAACATGCTTTTATAAAGCATGAGTTAAGTAAATTATTTGACATTTCTTTGTCATATTTGTGTTTGTATTGCTCGTCCCCAAACTAAGATTTAGGCACAAATTATCTTTGATATTTTTTTTTTGTTTCTTGTCATATTTAGCAATGAATTGGTTGCAATTTGAAGAGGAGAGTATTAAGTCAAAAAATCAAAGTTATCTCAATTCTCTCATGTCAAAAAGATTTGGTTTTGAAAATGGACATTTAAATAAACATATATTTAATTGGTCTTGTTATTTCCTGTGGCGATACCAACAAAATAGAAGCAAGTGTACAGAGATGGTTACTCTCCGTATATAAGAGTAACCTCATTTCCAAAATGTTGTATGATCTTATTAGACCTACAGGATCCCAACAACAATATGCCCCTTAGAACTATTTTGTCTATGGTAGGTTCCGTACAACATTAGGTGAATTACTTCAGCCAGTTTTCAATCTGTTTTCCACTTACTGCGTTTCTGACTCATTTTGGTTTTCTAGTTTCATTAGAGACTCTGATTTGTGTTCTGAAAGCAAACTCATGGTGTCCTTTTATATTGTCAGTTTGTACACAAACATCCCCATTCAAGATACATTACAAATCTGCATTGACCTTTCTTATAGAGATCACCTTGGTCCCACCTTAATTGCTGAAAGTTTGTTTTTGGAATTTCTGCATTTAGCAACAGAGTGGGGTAGAATTTAGCTTTAACAATACCATGTATGCCCAAGTTGATGGGGTTTCAATGGGCAGTTCCTTGGGTCTGGTATTAGCTAACATTTTTGTGGCATTTTATGAGAGCCTTTTATTTGAAAAATATTGTAAGCCCCCATGTGTATCTGTTATGTTGATAACACCTTTTCTATTTTTGATTCCATCAAGGATGCTAAAAACTTTCATATCCAACTTAATTCCCTTCATCCATCCCTTTTCAATTTACCATGGAAGTGGAAAATGATTGTACTTTGCTTTTTTTGAACGTACTAGTTGAACACAAAGGTGGTTTGTTCATTACCAGTGTTTATTGGATGCCTACATTTACAGGTCTATACACCAACTGGAACTCTTTTCTCCCTAAGTCTCATAAGATCAACTTGATTTCTACCTTGTTTCATCATGTGTTGATGATTTGTTCTACCTGTAGATTTGATCAAGAATTGGAGAACATTCATCACATTTTTCATGACAATGGTTATCCTATTAATGTCATTAAATGCTTTGCTGAGTGTAAGATTAAACACTTTAAAGAACTGATAGTTTTTGGTCCTAACCTGGCCCTCATTTATTTACTTACTGTGGTTGGGTGGGAAAAGTCAAGCACTGGCTGACAGAGTGTTGGCTTGTGTAACATAGGTTTTTCTAATGCCAGGTTGCATGTTATTGTTTTTTTTTTTTTTTTTTTTTTTTGTTGAATAATTCGGTGTCTCCTTATTTTGTCAAAGATGGTTTTCCTATTTACAAAATCGTTCTATCGTATATAAATTCAAAAGCCACTTTGAAGCTGAATACACAGGACAACCTAATCAACCACTAGAAACTCAAAGTGGTTAGCATGTTCCTGCCAGTATAAAACTAGGTAGTTCAAGTCACTCTTTGAGGGTATCTCAGTCTGCACATGAGTCAGCTATTGATCAGTGCTTACTTGACAACCTAGACTGTGCTAATAAATATGTGAACAATTCTTTCTCAGTTTTACACGGAGCCTGGTCTGCTTACCATTTATGTCTTTTGGAAGCAGTCCATATTGTTTCATCAACCGTCTCTGTACAGACAGAAGGAACACACTTCATTCACTCCCTTAATCTTTTAGGAGGCCTATGATTAATATTTTTTCCATTTTATACTCACTTGGAACTATATATTTTATTTGTAAATCATTTTACAATAAATTTATTTTAATCGTTGTCCCAAAATTTCCCTCCTCAACTCTCCATTATCTATTTTCTTTTCTTCAGTGTGTGAATTGTTCATTTCTTTGTTCTTGTAAAAGTCTTGTCAACGTTTTCCTTCTGATGAAGTGTTGGCTGAAAGGATATATATATATATATATATATATATATATATATATATATATATATATATATAATAAAGGTAATAAATCTGTTGGTATATAATCAAAGTGGATCCTAGTAATATAAAATATTAAAACTGATCCACAAATAGAACTCACCCAACCACAGTAATTTTAAATAAACAAGGCACAGGTTAGGACTCAATAGAGCTAATTTATTATTACAGAGTAAAATTTGATACACAATAAAATCCAAAATTACCTCATATGGGGAATAAGCTTATTTTGACAGACAAAAAATATAATCCGTCAGTCTTATCAACCACAGTATTGACTGAGTTTGTGTCAGAACATTTATACACGTACACACACACACACTCACTATGCTGTTGTTAGGCTTTGTTACTGTGAAAAAAATTTTTTTTTTTTGAGACAAATTATAAAACTTGAACTTTTTGCTACATTTTCAAATGAATAAATTGGGGATAAATTACATGCAATGGCAAGTGTTAATTACACTGTTGTCAATGATAATATTAGATCAAAACTTCAATTTTTAATTATATAAAATTTTTTCACCAAAGAAAAACAAAATAATCAACATATCCCCATTTCTAAGACAGATGCTTATGTGTTTAATCTTCTGTTGTGAAAATGGCTGATATATTACCAAAGAAAATTACCTTGAATTTTTGGCAAACCTGAATAAACATGCCCACAATGTGTGAAAAGGATTTTTTTTTTTTTTTTGATGCTGCTTTTTTAACTACCTTCACTCTTTGGTAGCAATGTCTATTGGTTTCAAAAGCGATAATTAGAATTAGAATAAAACCTAAACAGATGCTGAATTCATACATTTTTTTAGTTTGAAAAAATTTTGCTGTAAAAATGTTATTCCTTTGAATAAAATAATCATTTTTACCAAAATCTCAAATGAAAACCAAAAAATAATAAATGCATTTGAGTTTTTCTTGATCACATTCTCTTCCATGAAATTTTGATTATAAAGAATGTTTAGTGATTACCTATTTCAATAATTAGATGTATAAGGTTTTTTACAGGAACATTTTATAGCACATTGAATAATGGTGATAAAACGAGTACATGCGCAAAATAACAGACCAAGTGATTTGCAGTGCAAAGATAACATTTATTAAAACAAAAGTAACAAATGGAAAGTTTAAAACAAGTTTTTTTTTTTGTTAGGTGTAAATTGTATACACAACAAAATGGTCATTGATATGATATTATATTTGATTAACTTACTTTGTTGGTGTGTTTTAGTGTGAAACATTCACAGCCCTTATAGTTTCAGTGTGGAAAGTTTATGTCAGCAGTTCAAAAAAGGGAAAACCCTGGAGGAAGAGAAGGTTACTTTAGGATTCATGTGTTTTTACATTTGAGAGCTGCTGCTGCTATGTTTCAGAGTTGCTACTTATATTATGTTTAAAGCCATTACAAATGCAAAAAAACTCAAATACATTTACCATTTTTTGGTTTTTATTTGAGTTTTTGGTAAAAAAATGATTATTTTATTTAAAAAGAAATATAATTTTACTTTTTCAGACTAAAATGATCTTATAGAAAGATTTTTACATGGAAGACAACTGCAAAATATTTCAGTTGAAAAGCAGAAATGAACAACATCAGTGTAACCTTTTTTTTTTTTTTAATTACGAATAGTTCCAGGGACTTTTTTTTTTTTTTTTCCAAATATCTATGTATTTTTATTTTTTAAAGTACATCAAGTTTTTAAAAGCAAAATCCTTGAGAGGTACACTTTTTGAAAGAATAAATAAAAACTTTGAAAAATATCACAATATTAAATTCACTAAGTCTAAGTCTGCACTATTCAACCCAAACACAAGGGCAGCAAAAGGAGAACAATTTACCTGCATAGATTAAATAAAAGGTTTGGTTCAAAGTTTCTTGAAGCTTAGCCAGATTGACAAGCACCTGATGAAGACTGGAGGGAAAAACTGCCAAAATGTTGCGAAAGTACAATCATCTGTGTGTAAATAATGTAAATAATTTTATGTATATGTAATGATAGTATCTTTTTATGTATATGTAATGATAAATGTTGCGAAAGTACAATCATCTGTGTGTAAATAATGTAAATAATTTTATGTATATGTAATGATAGTATCTTTTTATGTATATGTAATGATAGTATCTTTTTATGTATATGTAATGATAGTATCTTTTTATGTATATGTAATGATAGTATCTTTTTATGTATATGTAATGATAGTATCTTTTTATGTATATGTAATGATAGTATCTTTTTGTGTATATGTAATGATAGTATCTTTTTGTGTATATGTAATGATAGTATCTTTTTATGTATATGTAATGATAGTATCTTTTTAGCCCATTTTTCATATTTTTTTCTTTTTTGGTTTTGATATTTTAGAGTTGACAGTAGTTACAGATCTGCAATGAGTGTGCAGTCATCTCTTGTGATGCACCCAATTGATGCTTATGGAAACCAAGAACAGAAAGAACGATTCTTGGCAAAACTGGGTAAATGAAAAAATTTTGTCATCAATTTATTGTTCATTTTCAGATTCTGAAATTAATTTTTTTTCATTATTCTAGATTTTTTTATTAATAATATTTGACATGTTTCTTAAACTTTTTTTGTTGTTTTTATTAGGTTATTTTCAATTGATCCATTCTTCTTACACTAAAATGACTCTGAACAAAGAAATAATCTCAGACAAGTTTTAAACTTGTATTCACTACTTTTGCCTGAAGCTATTCCTTTTGTGAATTCTTAGAGTTTTATGAGTTTATGAAACACATACATTGCTTTCTGTGTGTGTGTATATATATATATATATATATATATATATAATAAATCCATTGGCATATAATCCAAGTAGATCCTAGTAATATAAAATATTAAAAGTGATCCACAAAAAGAGCTCTATGTATTTATTATTACAGAGCAATATAATTAATACACAATAAAATCCCAAATCATTCCCCCATATGTAATTTTGAATTCTATTGTGTACTAATTATATATAATGTGAACATAAACTAAATCATGAGATATTAGTAACTGTATATTTGTGTGATAACCTACATATACAGATGAGCAAATAAATATTTAATTTAAGGTATAAGCAAAACAGTGTTCAATGTAAATAAAAAGAGCTATAAAGTATATATTAATAAATACACATATACCTACATTTGTAGTACAACTCAGTTTCATGATTACTTAATTCATCAGACACAAATGGTAAATGAACTATAGTACATTTACCATTTGTGCCTGATGAATTGGGTAACCATGAAACTCTGCTTCTTCAAGGCAATTAGTGGTCACGGCTGAATCATCTGCATAGTCTGCATCTGTTATCTTCTTTTTGGGATGCCTTCTGCTTTTTTTTTTTTTTTTTTTTTTATGTCAGGGTAAAACCCAGATGACTGTTGACATTGATGGATTTTCTGAGCACATTGTCATAAGATATAATAAACAGAAAAGCTGCTGGTGTATCATATTGAACACCAGCTGTTATTTCAAAGAAGTCATTATCAAAGCACTGGTTGAATGATTGGTAAGTTAGGAATGTGTTAAAACAGTTACTGCCATGTGTTACATGTGTACATCATGTTGCATATGCACCCCCTGCACACATCCAGTTCAGTTTTTTGTTCATAGGAACTATGTTTGGTACTTTTTTGTGAAATAAAAAAAAGTCACTATTTATTTACTTAAGTATAAGCAGTCATATATACTGTTTTCTAATGGTAATGCTTACGGTCAAATTGCACAGAAAACAGTGATTCTTGTTTGATCATCAAAGCACAATCCATGCTTACATGGGTGGAGAGGGCTGCTTCAAAAACTGCATACTGTAAGAAACCTCCTGCATTCTGAAATATGTTTTCTGGCTTTAAATAACTGACAAAAGGTTGATAAGCCAGAAAAAAAAACAACAAATCAATCAAACAATCTAATGGTAACTCTACAAAAAACATAAATGGCATCATATAAGAGTTTCGATATCCAAGGGTAGTAGGGAATATATTCATTCAAATTTACTTAAGTTGATTTTGAATCTTTTTCTTTCCTTTTTACTAAAAAAATAATTGGGCTGTCAGTAATTTATATATATATATTACAGCGACAGGAGAATTGATTGGCTGTTTTGGATTGACAGAACCCAATCATGGAAGTGACCCTAGTTCCATGGAGACAAGTGCCACATATAATGCTTCAAATGATACTTACATTTTAAATGGCTCCAAAAGTTGGTAAGATGGGATTCCATTTTTTTCTCTAAAGACTCAATCCTTGTGTTTAAATATAAGATTTGATAGGAATTTTCTTGCTTGAAGTTCAATTCTTCAAAAGTTGTACCATTCTGCCTCTCTTGAAATATTCTTTCTGATAAATAAAAAAATTAGCAACAAGGACGGTGTCAGTCTTTAAAGACTGACACCATTTCTGTTACTAAGTTTTTTATTTATCAGAAAGAATATAAAAAAAGTCATAATAATGATTATTTTTTTGTTCCCTGAATTTCTCTTGAGAATTTAAAACTAAATGTCATTGAGAATTTTTAGATAAAACTCACTTAGTATTTCTCTCTCTCCTCACATCCTAGTATATTAGCTTGACTGGCAGAACTTATGGGCCTGTCATATTATAATTGGGACATTCACATAGAAAGGGATGGTGTATGTTTTTTTATCTCAGTCTGAAGTGTTACATATTTTATAACCAGTAATAAAGTCTTTGAAATGGGTGTTTTTCAAAAGCAGCCATCCACTAGATCAAAAGAAAAGAAAAAAAAATATAAATGAAAACTTTTGGGATTAAGTGATAACATACTGGATGTTGAGAATTTCCAGTCACAGGTCTATATTAACAGTCAAAGTTCATCAGGATAATTCTGAGTGAGAATTATTCTGATGACCTGGTAGGTGAAACCTAGGTAGATAGGTTCTGGCTCTTTAGGTATTTTAATTTTGGTCTTCTTAGTATATTGAGCATAGTATATTAGTATATTATGTTCAACTTAGGTAACTCTGTTAGTGTTTTTTCTTTTGGCTAGACATTGCCGTGCTGGTTGATTTGTTTTTGTTTTTTTTCAAGCAGTACAGATGTTTTTAGTCTTTTCTTTTTTTTTTTATTAAATTTTTTTTTTTCCCCAGATATCAATTTGTCTAATATTTTTTTTATTTACAAATAGATTATCTGGGTTTTTTTCCCACACCAGCAGAGATATAGTTTAAAATAAAATATAACTATATATATATATATATATATATATATATATATATATATATATATACACTGATTTTCCAAGAGTAGCTTAGATATATCACAAGGCCAAAAGTATAGGGCACCCAGTGAGTATTGAACTCACTACTCAGTTATAATTGTTCTAGCAAGACAATGTTGCTAACCATTACACTGCCTCAAGGTGCCTTATATATATATATATATATATATATATATATATATATATATATATATATGAGAGAGAGGCAGGATGTGTGTGTGTGTAACGAATGCACGGCTGCAATTTTTGACGGATTTGCACCAAAATTTACATATACATGTTCCAAGTTAGCGGGAAGGCCAAGACCGACTTTGCATTTCCAACTCCCATCGATAGTGGAAATAATCAATTTTTTTCATGCTTCTACGGCAGTTTTCATGTAGTTTGTGGCCATTTTCTACTGGCCAGAGTGAGAGCCTATAGCTGGCTGCCACAAATAGGCAGGAAGATTCTATTGACCAGCGTGAGAGCCAACAGCTGACTGACACGAATGTTAACTAGCTTGCAAAAAAAATCGATAGTTGCATTCGTCACAAGTGGGAAGAATTTAAATCTGCATGGCACTTTACTCCAATTGGCTCATTCGCTTGCTTAAACTCAATGTTGATTCTGATTCCGCAGAACTGGGTTGGGTGTGAAAAAGTATTTGTTGTTAACATTTTTTCATTCGGTTTTTCCAGTTACAAGTCCTTTTTTAAAGATGATCATTTTGTGTTGATTTTGTTTAGTTCTTTTTTTGTAACAGATTTAATGTTTAGTATAGAGCTTAGAAAAAATTTGCAGTGTGAGATAGGCCAGAAGTAAGGCATGTAGCAACATCAGCACGGCAAAGGGCACTCCTTTAAAGGCAAGGAAGGGCAAAAATATTTTAAGTCAAGTGATAGCGATTGCTGTATGAGTCGTACGCTTTTTGAATCAAGCACGGGCAACACCGGGCCATGCTGCTAATATATATATATATATATATATATATATATATATATATATATAAGGTGGTTTTGTAAATATATTCCTTTGCCTTCTCTCTTTAGCTAATGTATGGTTGTCTATACATATCTATATATTATGAATTGTATTAATGAATTTATGAATTAAAAATTTTTACATGACAGAATATCTTATAAAAACAAAGAAACTGAACAAGTGCTTTATTTATTCACTGTTTCTTAATCTTTTTTAATATTTTGAGGACATGTAACTTAGAAAAAATAAGTTTAAGTCATTCCTATTATCTTTTTTTTTTTTTTTTTCAGGATCACCAACTCCCCAATAGCAGATGTAATGATTGTGTGGGCTAAATCTAAAGCCCATGGTGATAAAGTTTGTGGTTTTATTTTGGAAAAGGGAATGCCTGGCCTCTCTGCTCCTAAAATTGAAGGCAAATTCTCCCTCAGGGCCAGTATTACTGGACAGATCGTTATGGAAGATGTTCCTGTACCAAGTGCAAACTTGTTACCTGGGGTCACTGGTTTAGGGGTAAGTACTGATTATTTTTCTAATGAAACAACTTATATAAATTAGATGAGGGTGCTGAAAAGTTCTCAACCTGAACAAGAAACAATTTTTCCCTCTAAAATCTAATGTTTGATCATATTTTGGAAAATAGTTTGAAAAATGATTTTACCAGAGAAATTGTTTTCAACTTTTACTCTTATAAAGACAGATTAGAAAACATGGAAGATGGAACTTTTTGTTGAAAAATTTGCAAAATTATATCTTTCAGTTCTTTTGATAAAAGTAATTTTTTCCTGGGAATTCTTTAATATACTTTTTTGTATATATATATATATATATATATATATATATATATATATATATATATATATATATATATATATATGTGTGTGTCTGCCTCAGATAATTTAAAGCAGAAAATTAATTTATCATTTTTGTATATGTTTATGGATAATGCCAAAAAATGTATACACATCTCTTCTCTGTGCCATGTTCCTTCAGGACATTGATGATCACAGTTCTCCACATTTACCTGTCCTTTGTAGCTCTTAATAATTTTTTTCTTTTTTGCTATCTCTCCTTAACCTAATTTGTGTTGTTGTAAAAATATTCTGTTTTGATAAAGAAAAACAATAAGTTATTAAATCTGAAAAAAAGTGAATTCCATAGACACATATATTATTTTTCTTTTTACCAGAAATATTTTTCTTCCTCCAGGGTCCTTTTGGCTGTTTAAACAATGCTCGTTATGGAATTGGCTGGGGTGTTATGGGTGCTGCAGAGTTTTGTCTGCATTATGCCAGACAATATACACTTGACAGGTAAACATAATATTTTTCAGTTATCAGATTTTAATCTTTACCCTGTTTAAATGATAATTATCCTTTTTTACTATGTTTATTGCTGCATTAGGGTGGATCATTAAGTTCATAGCCTGACATAATTATTAGCTTGACTTTCACTGTATAATGCTTTTTTTTACTTTTTTTTTTTTTTTTTTTTTTCAATGTCATCAATAGAAAAACATTGGGTTATGTTTTAAAAAATGTGTTGTATAAAACAAATGCTTTTTTCTTTTTTTTCTTCACTCTTTATGCTAAGAACTACACATAAAATGTTCTGAAGCCAGTTTACATTTTGAATATTGTTTACAGAATTCAATTTGGTGTTCCATTGGCTAAGAACCAACTGATGCAAAAGAAAATGGCTGACATGTTGACTGAGATTGCCCTTGGCTTGCAGGCAGCAATTCAAGTTGGACGTTTAAAAGATGAAGGAAAGTAAGTTAATATTTATTTCTTTCAAAGAAACATATTCTTTGAACAAAAGTAATATTTGTTATTTCTTAAAAAAACATTTGTTGTGCTATTCAGTTATAAAAGGAAACAAAACAATGAAGTTAACGTTTTTAAAGTTTTCATTTCTTTTAGGAATGATGAGTCGTGGAGGAAATATTCATTACAGATTTCTTTCTAATGACCAAGAGAAATAAACAAGTAAATTTATTTGGATGAAAAAAAAAAAAAACCTCCTTTTTCAGTCATAAAGATAAAAATAGCAAGTTTAAAAAAAATAACTATGAATGTCATTGATGCATAATTTTGTTTTTTCAATTTAAAGAAAGATAACATTTTGGATGTAAAGTTGAAAAGAGTAGCATAGCTAGAGGTGGTAGAGGAGTGGCCCTTTTATTGGGTGGAGAGCAGCACTACTGCTGTCTACAGCATAAGCCTGGATAGAAAAACCAAGAGAAGTTACTTTATAGGTAACTCCACGAAAATGTAAACAAACAGTGATAGCATGATGAAAAAGACGCCGAACTTGACGAAAACAATTTTTTATCGTCTAATGTTCATATTATTATTAAAGAGGAAAGATCAAAGTATTTTTGGGGTATTTTTTTACATTTTTTAATCGTTCCTAGCACGTCAGAAATTTTCGTTAAAAATTTTTTTTTTTTTTGTCAAAAAAAAAAGGACAGATAATCAATCATTTCAATCATTTGATAAAAAGATGAAAATCTGACTTTGATATTCTTTTAAAAATCAATTATCATTTTTTCAAAACTGATTTTAATAAAATCAGATATTATAATGTTTATTTAAAATATTTTGAACCAAGCTTAACTTAGCTTCTGCGCCGAAAAAATGTAATTTGGAAATAAAACAAAGCAGGTCATAACCTTTCGCCTCGTTGACAGCTGTTGACAGCTGTGATTCATGACGTTTAGATAACTTACGGGAGGATAATTCTTTCTACGGATGGAAGGAAGTGAAATTATTTAGATTTAAATGAACAAATTATTTACCTCGTTACTTTTAAGAAAAACTTTCAGCGCTCTAATTTTCATTTTTTTTTTTTTTTTTTTTTTTTTTGTACTTAGCTTTCATCTTTACGTTTACGATGCTTTATGGAAAATATAAAGAAATTAAAAAATAAGACTGTTAAGAGTGAGATTAAATTTCATAAGAAAAAGGTATCTAATTAATTTATACGTACCTTATGAATTTTTATCAGAAGTGTACATAAAATACTATAATTTTATGTACATTTATTAAATTTTACTGTGTTATTTGTATTTCCATTTATTTTTTTTATTAATTTTGATATTTCATTTATGGAAAAATGACATAACTGAGATTAAAATCAAAATAAGATCATATAAATTAAAGTTTAGCAGTAGTTAAATTTCATATGATACTGATACTTATAGGTACCCTTCTCAGTTGAAATTGAAAAATCAAATTAACTTCTCCACACGTGTTTCGCAAAAGTAAAGGCCTTAAGAGCGGAGAACAATGCTGAACTCAAATAATGCAACTAAATTGTATCCTGGTTGATCTTCCGTACTTTATAATTACCGCTCTATTATAAGCATAAAAGTTACATTTTTTAATTACGTTGGCTAATCCGATTGGTCCAAACGATACAATTTTCAAAGCACTAGACAATGGCGGTCTCATCTGGACAGAATTGAAAGTTCGGTGCTGCTTTTAACTAATTTTATAATATTTTTAAATACTTAATGTAAAAATCTATTATAATTAAAAGAAATAACAAATAATTGTATTAAAAATTCAATTTTCATTGAAAAAATTTTTTGCTTTCAGAAAATATTGTCCATATTCATAAAAACAAATAAAAGCATTTGAAATTAAATAATATATTTGTTTTATTGAGTTTTGTATGTTACAATTCAGAGCTGATTTTCAGGTACATTGGCCACAATTAAAAAAAAAAAAATAGATGATTTGCATTCTTCAAAGCATTGTGCTTTTAACTATTGCAATCTGTAGGGGGCGGCGCGATCTAATTTCTAGAGTTTTTCATAAAATTAGTTATGGGGTGTTAATAAAAATGAAAAAAAAATATTTCTGCCATGACTTTTATAAAAAACAACATATTTATAATAATTTTGATCATCTGTGAATAGTTTCTGAAAGTTTCATTAACATCTGACAATTATTTTTATTTTTGCAAGATTTTCCAAATTAATGTGTGTAAATACAAAAAAATGTGCTAAAATTATCTATGTTATTTACTACCCCTTGTTGCAACAAAGATAAACAAAGTTTTTAAATCAAAATTTAGAATATTCTAAAAAGATGGAAAAAATTTTGAAAAATAATTAAAAAAAAATTTGGTCTATCCTCTTCATAAAAACATAAGCATTTAGACGATAAAATTTTGTTTTCATAAAGTTTGGCGTCTTTTTCATCAGACTATGCTCTTTTTTTTTTAGCGATTTCGTAGAGGTACCTACTTTATAGAAAGTCGTAGCTTTCATTTTAGGAATAAAGATGGTCCGAAATTTTTACACTTTTTTACTCTATATGTTGATTTTGCTTTTTGTTTGTTACTTTTTGTCACTTTTAAACTTTAAATATGTTTTGGTGTGTGTATTTAAATTAGTATATTTAAGTATGTGAAAGTAATATTATAATGTTGTACAAACTATATATATCGTACAGGTAATAAATCTGTTGGTATATAATCCAAGTGGATCATAGTAATATAAAATATTAAAACTTATTCACAAAAAGAGCTCAATGGATTTATTATAACAGAGCATATAGATTAGTCAACAAAATCCAGAATTACCTCATATGGGGGGGAGGGAAATAGTTTTTGTCGGTTGAAATGGATCTATGTCAGTCTTATTCATCCTCAGTGTATAGACTTTCATGTTGGAATTAGAAATTTAACTATATAAACTCCCTTCTGATTTCTTGCTTCCCTGATAACTACAATCTTTAAAATTTTAAATGCAACATCAATCACCATCTTCTCTCTTCTTGAACCCTGTTCCTTTTTTTTACTCCACGTAGCTCCCTGCATCTATATAATATAGTGTTTAAAAAGAAGCGATTAAGTTTTGTGTATTTGTGTGTGTTCTATTTAGTATTTATTAGTGAGAAATAAGAATTTTTTATGTCCTAAGAAATTTGTTGCTTTTAGAATAAATATAAAGGAATTAAGAATGTTGTATCATCTTGGCATTGTCCCCAGAAACCTAACACGTCATTCCAAACTAATGTATTTTTTTCTTTTGCTTTCTTTTTACACTGCAAGTTTTCAAATATATAGAGATGAAAAAATGATTCCCCCCCCCCCCGCAACTATTTTTTTTTTTTTTTTTTTTTTTTTATCAATATGGCAAGTTGCCTCAACTCAACACTTTTGACATGTGACTGTGGGTGGATGGGATTGTCTTGGGATGTTATTTTATTTATGGTGAATGGATTTTTGGTGATTGCCTTTCTCTGTTTCCATTGTTCAATACTGTGCATCTGAAAAAAAAAGTGCTTTTATTGCAGAAACCAATATGTCTTGTCATTTTGGTAAAGATCAAAGTGTAACATCTGTTCTTATCAGCTTAATCTGATTCTCTCTCTCTCTCGCTCAACATCTGTTTTCCCTTCTTTCTTTCATTTTTTCACTGAAACAAAGTAGTGTTTTTTTTTTTCCTCACTTTCCACATGATCAAAACACAGAATAATTCATTATTTATGAGGTATTGGCAGGACATAACAGTTGTTCTAACAAAGGGAAGAACAAGCCCAATTATAATAGGATAACTATTCTGAACCTGATTTAAAGGGTATCAATTTTATTCCATTAACCCTCTCCTCCGCCAATTATTTTGGGAAAAACATTTCATTTTTCATACAAAGTATTTGTTTTTAATATTGTATTTTTATGCTGATTATGAAAAATAACTTAAATTTCAATTTTTTTTCTATTTTTATGATTGAAATTATGTTTTGAAAATCACTTTTTCGGCAAAGACGTGCAAACACGCCTCACCACAAACAGTATTTTTTACCATATTTTTTTTTTATTTTTCTTATATAATTTCATTATCAAAAGTAAAGGGAAATGGAAAATATATTTTGCTTTTATTTTTTATTAAATTTACTTGCAAAAATATAATGGAAATTAAAATAATTTGCAAATTTAAATGAATAAATGAAATTACCTTTTCTGGCATTTTATGAATTATTTGGAATTATTTTTTTTTTTTTTTTTTTAGCAAATATAGCACAAATTACTTTTTTATTTGCAAATATAAATGAATAGAAATATTCTGTCTGCCATTTTATGAATTAAATTATTTTGTATAGTACTTTTTAAAGCATAAAAGTACTTGGCACAGTTTACACATACATTGTAACTCTTTCCTGACTGGTTTCTTTCTATGGTCACATTTCCGACTGCACAAAACACATTTTTTTGATGGATTTGCCTTTTTTTTTTCTGTTGCTGGGACTTCCATCAGAAAATGTCCTCCTGGTGTATAACATGAACTTCCTGGTGATGTCAAGAGTCTACCTGTTATTCTTTTTGGTGGTTAATCTAACCCATAATTTGCAATTATATCTCATATAATTTGGATACAGAATTTCAAGTGTGATAGGGGTTTTTGTCCTGCCTGATTGACTGCTTCATTGTACAGGATGCAAGCATTCCATACTGCAATATCCATCAGATGGAAGAAGACGTTCTTGTAATATTCCTTACTCCATTTCCTTAGAATTGGATAATCTACAAGTTGTCAGTCCACCTTATCAACTCCACCCATTGTATAATTGTAATCATATACAACTTTGGATTTCTTCACAGGCCTTTATCTCATCTTGACATCCTCCATAGCTGGATTGTGAATGTCTTTGCTTCAGACAACAAAAGATATGTCACTCTGAACTTCTTCCTTTTCAGTGGAATGTACTGTACAAACCCTAACCTTCCCTTGAATAGCATAAGGTTTTTGTCTAAAGCTAAGTCTTGGTTAAGAGTATAACATTTCACAAAGTTCTCACCCAATGTCATAAATACATCATAAATCATATACAAAACTAAAAATGCATTTGACCAGCACAATAGGGTAATGACTCATTCCTCCCCATGATCTGGGGAAGGCCTTCATTCAAGGAAGGACCTTCACAGACTAAGAAGATGCAAGGGTTTGCTGAGTGTGAAAGAAGTGGAGGACAATAAAATTATTCAGAAAAACAGATGATGATAATTGATATTGAATTTAAAGTGTTGAAGATCGTAGTTGACAGGAAGCTGGAAAATTTCCACGGGTAAGAAGTGCAAGACAAGAAAATATTACCATAGAACTTATGATTATAACTAGCAATTTCAACAGTGAAATTATGAGGCATATCTGCTAATCTAGTACTGCACTTAAATTTGACAAAAAATCAGAACAATTACCATGAAATGATTTATATTTTATACAAGTTTGAAAGGGAGGTTAAGATTCCAAAACTGCTTTTCAGTAGTTTCATGTTATAAATGTCTGTCTAAGAAGAATGTGTGGTTTTTATTCCTGTCTTCATAGGTAAACTTTTGCACAGATCCTCAACCTTTTGGTTGTTTGGTTGGTGAAGTTTATTCAGTAACTTACCATCATCAAAAGGATTTTTTTATTAATTCAAAATTAATATTAAAAAAATTTGGAGTTTTTAGTTCATCGCCTGGATTTTTCACTGATAAAACATTTGCCACAAAGTGAGTTTATCTAATGTTGGTATTATCTACACATGATATGAAAAAAACTGTTTTCTTTTAATATAGATTCTATAAAATCTACTTGATACAAGTTTGTTAACAGCAACAAATGTTTTCAGCCTATTTTTTTTTTTAATTCAGTAGAATTGGGTAACTCACATTCAAATCTAAGTTGACTTCCAAGGACTTATAACATCTGCCTTCAGCTGTAACAAAAAAACAGGATAAAAAAAGATGTTTTTTTTTTTTTTTTTTTTTTTTTTTTTTTTTTGTTACCTGAAGGATAGATTTATATTTAAAAAATCATTAAACAAATGTTTTCTCAATAGATTTTATATAAAATTTTAAAATTGTAACCTAATCTTCAGATGACTGTTACTTTGTATTATTTTTTTTTTCCGTTTTCAACTTATGTAAAGATGAGTGTCCTAATTAGCATATAAATTTTGCTTCATCTTTGTAGAGCTGCTCCTGAGATGATTTCTTTGATTAAAAGGAATAATTGTGGTAAAGCATTAGAAATTGCCCGAATTGCTCGAGACATGCTTGGTGGGAATGGTATTTGTGATGAGTATCATGTCATCAGACACGTCATGAACTTAGAAGCTGTCAACACATATGAAGGTAAGGAAAGAGTAAAAGTAACCCTGAAAAACATGTAGAGGGTTAATATTTGAGTAAGAAGAACTTTGTGTGATATTTCAATGTTTGTTTACACCATCCTCAGAACTTTATACTGTTTTGAGAATAATCATCAAAATATCAATAAAATCTGCAACAATTTCTTGTTTATTAACTTTTATCACTCTGTAGATGATTTCAGTTGCTGTACAAAAAGTATATCCTGACACTGAAGGTGACTCTGATCCCTAGACAATAGTATGTTTGAATTTCATAGTTGTGTTGTCATATCCAGCTATGGCAACAAAAAACAACTTTGAGTGAAATTAACAATAAGGATACTGCAATTGAGAGGTCTGTAAAAAATAATGCAATGGGAAGGGAAATAATATTAATAATGCAGAGGAAAGGTTAATCATATATTGATTCACTGCAAGTGTATTTTTCAGAGTCCCTTTCATTTTACACACCTCTCTTTCTCTCAATCAGCTTGCACACTTCATTCACTTTTGCAGTCTGCCTGTGAACTTCTCTCTCTCTCTCTCTGTTTGCTCACACATTTTTCTCTTCTCTCTCTTTCTGCTCACACCTTTTTCTCTTCTCTCTCTTTCTGCTCACACCTTTTTCTTCTCTCTCTCTTTCTGCTCACACCTTTTTCTTCTCTCTCTCTTTCTGCTCACACCTTTTTCTTCTCTCTCTCTTTCTGCTCACACCTTTTTCTTCTCTCTCTCTTTCTGCTCACACCTTTTTCTTCTCTCTCTCTTTCTGCTCACACCTTTTTCTTCTCTCTCTCTTTCTGCTCACACCTTTTTCTTCTCTCTCTCTTTCTGCTCACACCTTTTTCTTCTCTCTCTCTTTCTGCTCACACCTTTTTCTTCTCTCTCTTTCTGCTCACACCTTTTTCTTCTCTCTCTTTCTGCTCACACCTTTTTCTTCTCTCTCTTTCTGCTCACACCTTTTTCTTCTCTCTCTTTCTGCTCACACCTTTTTCTTCTCTCTCTTTCTGCTCACACCTTTTTCTTCTCTCTCTTTCTGCTCACACCTTTTTCTTCTCTCTCTTTCTGCTCACACCTTTTTCTTCTCTCTCTCTCTCTTTTCTCACCACTCTTGATTGTTAAATTGAAATTTAATAAATAGAAGCAAATGTTTCTTTCCAACCAAAGAAATAGTTTTATTTTGCTCAACAAAGATGACATTTTTTTTCCAATGTTTCTCTATTTTCTTTTCCAGGGACCCATGATATTCATGCCCTTATATTGGGAAGATCCATCACAGGAATACAGGCTTTCATGAAGTAAACAAGATCATCAAAGCACTTTCTCTTTTACTTATTCAATAAAGATAGTGATTGACATTGAATAATAAAAGACAGTCCCAACAAATAATTTTATTTTTTCCCTGTCTTTTCAATTATTTTCCCAAACCTATCCTAGATTACACAGGCTGTGAAAACAAAATCATTAATAAGTACGAAAAAAGAATGATGAATTTGGTTAAAACTTCAGCTTATGTTTTATTATGTATTTTTGCTTGATTCAGTCTAAGAAAAAAAGATTAGATGATCCAGAACACAGTACAAACATTTTGGATTTAGAATTGATTATATCAACACAATATTCTTTTAAAATGTGAAAATTATTCAGTGGGAGACATTTTTTCAGATTTGTTCCATTTATACAGACAAAAAATCAAAACCTTATTTACAAAGGAAATTTTCAGTAAATGAATTAGAATTATTTATGGAGAGCTTATAAAAAAAAAAGTAATGGTCATGTTGCAAAAATAAATTAATGATATCAAATATGAAATGAAGGAATTCCTATATCAAACAGTTTTAGTCTTAAAGATTTAGTGTTACAAAATCAAAATGGAACAAGATTAGAAGCAAATATTGAAATCTTAGTTAAAGCCTGTTGGATAAAATTTTATTACCAGAAAGTTTTAAGGAATGATGACAACTTGAAGTATTAAATTTTGGATTACATTGTCAATATTTTATTGTAAGAGATTGTTATAATTTGTAGCAGTTTAACACTGATATATTTTAATTTTGGGGAAACTGATCTACATTTTTGGAAAGGCAGCAAAAAAAGGAATGACAAGATATTGGATTTTAGACTTTTCAAACAACATAGTTTATCTTGTTTGCAGCATCAAATGAAATGTTAGATCAGCCATTTGGAGTCTAGTCAATCAATTTGTGGGGAAAATCCAATGAGCAAAAATAATGAACTGAATTATTGATTCAGTCAAAGGTTCAATAAATATGATAAATAAAAAACACTTTTTTTTTTTATAAGAAATCCTTAGAAACAAATTTTGTAAATTTCAACAGAAGAAATTATATTTTCACTCTGTTTTCCTGTTTATAAACAACTGTCATCATTTAAAATATTATGATTCTTGCTTCTCTTGGAAAATGTTAAGAATTAATAAAATTTGTTTTTAAATTTTAAATCTCTTAATCAGAAAATATCATTTTCTTGTCTTTTTTGTCATTTTCTTTTAATCAAAATCACATTTCCTCTGGGTCAAACTTTGAAGGACATTATAATCATTGCAAATACACAGATTAAAGCTGTTTTTGGCAAATTATGAAAACAGAAATTTTCTGCTAAATAAAGAGATAAAAATAGTATGTATTTGTTCTGTTTGTAAATGTACATTACAATTATTTTTTTTCACTTGCTGTTCAATGTGCAATATACAAATTTCTGCACAATTTTGTTAGAAATTTTATTTTATTATTTCTAACATTAATATTATTACTTGTGATAAATGTTAAAAATACTATATTTTTATTAGTTACAATTGCAGGTGATTTGTCTATAAAATGATCACAAACTAAAAATCTATAAATAATTTTAAACCTACCCAAGACTCATTAGCATTTATAACTTTCAAAAACAGATAAAGGGTCCCCTACTTTTTCACTATAGATTAATCTCCACCCCCAATATGTGATTCATTTATTATATATTTGTTTATTTTTTTCAATATTTCTAAAGCAAGAAGAAAGAAATCTAAAAATTATAAGTACAGAAAATTATAGCCTACTTAAATAAGTTTCTCAGCAGATTTCATAAACAATGCCTTGCATAAGAAAAAAAATTAATAGTGTTTTGAAAACCAATACATTTGATATTAGGTTATAGATTTTTGTCTACCAGGTTTTAGGAAATTCAAATATCGAAATACTAACAATTAAAACATGAATAAACACATGAATATCAAAAATAATTTGAAAGCAGAATGTAAATAAAGCATAACATTTTATAAACAATGTGTTGTTACTTAAATTTGTTCATTGTTTTATAATTTATTTTAATAATTATTATTTATTAATAGTTCTGATGAATCCTTCAAAAATGTATTCCATTTCATTGTTTACAATCACCTACTAATGTTCCATGAATTGTTCAATGCCTTGACAATAGAAATCACTAAGTTTTTAACTCTAAAAAATTCATGAAGTCACATTTTAAGCTCCATATCATTGTTGCACCAAACAACCCCTCAAATTGTTAGAAAGTGACTGAAAAAGGTTGTAATGTGAAGTGGCTAAATCAGGAGATTATGGTGAGTGTGGCAGAACTTCCCAACCAAGCTCATTAATTGCATGTTTGGTCATGTTAGTGACCTATGTTGAATAATTCACACTGTATCACATCTTTTCAGCAGAATTCCCCTTTTGAGCCTGTTCATTTGTTCAACATATTAGCATTGACTGTTTGGTTGCTTTGAAACATTTCCTATCATTCTGTCGGTAATGAAGTCATCTCCATACAGAGCATAAATGTCTCAAGCGGCTTTGTGACCTTAATTAAAAGCACAGAAAAAGTGTTGAACATGTTCATCCTTGTCTACTTGACATTCCATTTACAGTAAATTCTTATTTAATGTTAAATAAGAATTTACTGTAAGATATTAAAAAAAAACATTCAAAAATTAAAATAAAGTTATAATTTGTTTAGCTAATACCTATATTCTACATGTTTTTGTAAATCATGGATTAATTTTCAGGTGTCCTCTTTCTTTCCCCAAATGATGCCATGCAAATACAAAGAAATGAAAGAATTCATAAAATTGTGCTTATTACATTTTTAAAAATTTTTCCACATTCTCAATATGTTCTTTTTGTCAGAATCTTCATCAATGACCTACAAAATTCTCTCCATCAAGAATCCTGTGTTGTGTTCATTAAAGGATCTAATCACCCTCTGATCAAGGGGACCGGGGCTGAATTACAAATGTAGTGTTTAGAGGCATGAAGATCACTTCACCTTCAGTGTTGTAGTCATTAACTTTTGAATGACCAGCAGTATTATCTAATATCAACAAAATTTTGAAGTGAAACCTTTTGAAAGATATTTATGTACCTCAAGTATAAAACACTGATGAAACCACTCCAGGAAAATAAATTTAGTTGTCCATGCCTTCTGTACATCTACTAGTAACAGTGCTTTATTCTTTCTCCTCAAAGCTGTCGGGATTAGCAGCTTTATAAATATAAGGCTGCCTTGGTTTTACATCCGCTTGCATTTGCACACAGCTGCTGTGTCACCCTATCTTTTCCCATCTTATATGACATCATAATATCTCTTCTCATGTGATATAAGTCCTTTCAGTTATTTTATTCCAAAACAGTGCAGTTTCATGAACTTTGAACAATTATTCTGCAGAATTTCAGGAAATTCTTGTGCTGTTTCTTTGTTGGTAGATACTGCCTCTCCCATTATTTTGACATTTCATCCTAATTTCATTAAGCTAACATTTACTGGCCTGAAAGTTCATAGAATTCATGCTTGTTCCTTCCCTATTTTGTTGCTTAAAAGACGTGTTAGGACTTGGCTTTTTTTCCATATAACAAAGTCTATTTGGATGCCTTTCATATGACAGTCCTAGAAAGTAGCCATTTCATCCCAAAACAAAAACAGATCACACAAATAACACAATTTCTTTGCACTTGGCATTTCTGCAGCAGAAATGGCCTCATGGATCGGCTCTTCTTTCTTCTGAATATAGTGTACACTTGGCACATTGATGCCATAATGGTAAAAAGAGTACCGAACTGTTACATGATATCTGTCCTCCTATATGGCAATGAATGTTGGACAATCTTTTCAAAGATGAAGAAGAAACTTGAAACAATAGAAATGTGGTTTCTACAGAAGGATGCTGAGAATACCATGGACAGAGTATGTGAGCAATGATGAAGTGTTAGTGAAAATGGGGAAAAAGGAAACTTATACTTATCAGGAACAGACAGTTGAGGCTTCTAGGACACAATGATGAAAGAGGGCTTGGAAAATCTGATACTCACAGAACAGATTGAGGGAAAGGAAAACAATGCATGACATAGTGATCTTGATTAAATGGAGTGGCAAACAAGGTTTAGGAGAAATAAAAAAAAAAAAATTATTAATTGTAGAGAGCCATGATCACCTATATCCTGATGGATCATGAAAGATAAAGAAAATTATATTCTACAAAGCATATCCCACAACTTTTTCTCTAAGAGTCATAATATGTTTTGGCTTCTTGGAACCCATCACTAAAAGTTATTTTATTACTTTTTTTTCTGCACAAAAGTTCTTTCAAAATCATGAATAAAAAAAATCAAAGTTCTGCTTGTTATTTTTTAAGACTGCCAAAGTATTTTTTATATGTGATGATTAAGAATATTCTAGTGAAAATGTTTCCATAGTGAAGTTCATGTAATATATAAAAATTATATAAAGAAAAAAAATGTTAGAATTGTATAAAAATTGATATAAAAATTATTGACAATAAAGGAGATAATATTAAAATTGTATGAAAAACTAATTAAGAAATTTAGAAAGTTACTAACTTTTTTTTTTTTTTTTTTTTTCAAAGAAATTGCTAACATGAAGCCAGACTGTTTATTAAAAAAAAAAAAAATGAATACAGATTTGCAAAAGGATGGCTTTCTACTGGATTAATATACAGTAATTAGTCTACTTATGGCATAGTTTGAATTTGATGTTCTTAATTTAATTTCCTAATTTGAATTGTTTTGTATTTATTTTTTAATAAAATTTCATCCTTGCAACCCTTTGCTGGATTAATATATAATAATCAATTCTTCCTGAGACTAAATTAGAATTTTAACATCTTACTTCATCTGACTAATTTGGTTTGTTTCATATTTATTTAGAAAAATAAAATTTCTTCCTTGCAACCTGTTTCTGAATTAATGTACAATAATAAATCTAAGTATGTCTTAATTCCTTCTCCCAATTTCAATTGTTTTAGTCTCTCTCACTATCAGTCTAAATATGGACAACTCTTGATTCCATCCCATACAGTGAATTTCCTTTGAAGTACATCAGTTATTCTGTTGACTGGGCATCCCATTATCTCCATATACACTGGTAAATCTTGTGTTGTGCAATGATTGTTAGTGTAGGAATCCTTCTACTCGGTTTTTCATTGAATGTTAAAATTTGGAGTGTCGGGTTTGATACATTAACAAAATGTTGTTAAAGGGTCACTCGTAATTTGACTGTCTAGAATAATCACACGATTTTCATTGACAAATAAAATTCTGTAGAAAAGACAACATAGTTTCAACAAATAAACATTAATATAGCGACAAGAATACAAACAGTTGATGATAGATTGGAAAATAATGTCTTTTTGTTTGGGTTAATAAAGTTCTGACATAAAATATAAATTGTTTTTGTGTACGTATGTGAGAAACAATGTGTGCATGATTCATAGTAAAAACGGATACGAGAGATAGGAATTGTTTCTTACTGTTGGCGGTGTTGCCATAGTCTGAAGTTTGTCAATGCTGTTGCTTTTAGCATGAGGTTGTGAAGATCATAAGTAAGAGTTGCATGGAGTTTGGTGACAGCCATGTGTATCCCTGTTTGGGAACGGATTTCATATGTTTTTATACACTTTTTCCAAACAAAATCGGCTCCATAATTAAATTATTTATTTCTTCCTAACTGGCCCTAAAAGGGCACATGGTATGTCTTCTACTACGTCTGTATGATATTTGGTTGATATCTACCTAAAAATAATGATGACTAATACAACAAACATTCTGATTTGTATTCTATGATTTTATTGGTGTGTTTTAGGATGTAAGTGTTTTCTTGAGTGTGATTGGTTTATAAATATTGTATTTGATATTTTAGTGGACACGGCACTAGCATGTCATACCATTATGTATAAGTTGCAGTGAGGCCATCCTCATAAGGAGTCTCAATGTAAGAACATCTGATTTAAATGAAGAGGGATTACAAAAAAAATTTTTTTTTTTTTTTTTTTTTTTTTTTTTTTTTGAGTAACATTTTTCTTTTTACCCTGTTTGCAAAATGGCATTGTACTAAAAAAAAAAAAAACCTTCATCTTTTTAAGGACAATTGGGGAATAATATTTGTCAATTGGTGCAAAGTCAGGTGAGTATGAGGGGTAGGCTAGAAGAGACTGAGTTCCTAAATGTTTTCCTGTTATTCTGGCTGTATGCCAACTTGTGTCCTCATGGAAGAGAACAACAGTTTTTTTCCTACTGACAAGCACAAAGCGCCTTTGCAGTCAAACTATTATGGACATATATTATAACTGCTGGATGCACAACTGTTTATTTAGTGTTCCACCGCATTTTAAGAATTCTAAATGAATAATACCCCATTGATACCCCTACACATACACAACACCACCTTTCTTCCATGGAGTTCAACTTTTGGGATCATTTGTCTTATCAATCTATTGCCTTTTGCATGGAACATTGTCTTATATTAGCGTACTTCAAATTTATTCTTAGCTGCCACATATAATTAATAGTTAGGATGATATTACAATTGGTTCACAAAAATGAAAATATCTTATGACTTAATCTAATATATGTATTTTTTAAGGATTTGTTTTTTAAATCATTTTGTTTATATGGAGTTAATATCATTTTATAATGATCTTGTTAACATTAGGTTAATATTCCACTGGAACAAAAGAATACTGAATTGGCTAAAGTCAGGGATGATAAAACAATCAATTTTCATATTTATCTCTATAGTCTAATTGAAATTAGTCATCAACACAAAATATTTTACTATATTTTCTTTACAGAAATTCACCATTGTTCCACTATTTTTTGTATTTGTTCTCTCTTTATCTCAAATAACATTTGTTGAGAGGTCAAGTGAAATTCTGATATTTTAGAAAAATCAAAGATATATGGGACATACCGATAACGTTTAGGTTGATAATGATTGCCAATTGTATTTAAGGCACTAAAACTACCAAATAAGATCATGTTAATTATTATTTGACCAACAAATTTCAAACTAGCTAAACCAACTTATTTTGTTTTTATTATTACAATTCTATGAGTGTGAGATAATTAAGAGTAAAGATTCAGGTTCATGAATCCTGTTGAAGAGGAAAGTTTTTTGCATGAATACTTCAAATGACCAGCATATATTTGTCAAAGAAACTTTAACAGAAATTTCTCATCTAGGTTAACTGTTCATTTTCTGTCTTGTCCTCGTTATCTTTTAGGTCATGTGAAATAAAATGATTCTTATACACTTTTATGAGGGATGTTATCTTCATCTTTGTTGTTTTTAGCACATTGGCATATTTGTTGGCATTCATCAGTTTTGTGTGGTTCTTAGAAGTCAAATAATACCTTTGTTTTTTCCCCTCTGTTATAAGAACAGCACAGTCAAAAAATGTCCTACCCACACTTGATGTAGACAGAAAGTCAATGAAAGTCTTACCTTCAAACTTGTGAGAGAAAGAAAGATTAAGAAAGTCAACAATCACACTTGAGCTAAAAAGTTAGCAGTGAAGGCATGGTCATTAAAATATCATTTTCTTGTTAAAGAGTGTCAATAAAAAAAGTCTCTCTTGTTTTGGATTGTCACTAAAATATCAGTTACTCTTGCTATGGAGTGTAATTAAAATATCCGTCTCTCTTGGTATGGATTGTCATTAAAATATCTGTCACTTTTTTTATGGATTTTCACTAAAATATTTGTCTCTCTTGTTGGGGATTTTCACTAAAATATCTGTCTCTCTTGTTGGGGATTTTCACTAAAATATCTGTCTCTCTTGTTGAGGATTTTCACTAAAATATGTCTCTCTTGTTGGGGATTTTCACTAAAATATCTGTATCTCTAAGTGAGGATAATCACTAAAGTATCAGTGACTCTGAGTAGGAATTGTCATTAAAATATCTGTCTCAGTACAATTGTCACCAAAATATCTGACTCTCTTTGTATGGATTGTTACCAAAATATCTGTCTCCATGGGTACAGATTGTCACTAAAATATCAGTCTCTCCCAGTAGGGATTGACAATAAAAAATCTCTTGGTACAGATTGTCACTAAAATATCAGTCTCTCTTGGTACAGATTGTTACTAAAATATCAGTCTCTCTTGGTAGGCATTGTCAATAAAATTATGAATGAAATATCAAGAAAGTCAAACTCTCACACTCAAAAAATGTTAGCTGTAAAGGATTAAAAATATCTCAGTTGCTCCCAGATCATGTTAATTCTTATGTTAGGCCTACTGAGGAGGTTGACAGGTTGTACTGATTCTTTCAATTCTTGTTGTAGCATACCTACGGACAATAATGGGTATGCCCCCCATTCCCATAAATACAGTAGTGAAGACTGTATATTATTTACATTATTTGGACTATTGTCCTCATCTTTGTCGCCATATTTATCACAACGTTTCAGCCGTTGTATGCTCCAGCCTTCTTCAGGTGGTTGGAATGTCGGACTTAAAACTTTATTTCACTCACTGGGGTAGACTGTTCTCGTTCCACGTGCCATGTTTGATGGATGTCAGTTATCAGTTATTTCCTGTATATGCTAGGCCTCAAAAATCTCCTGAGCCGACAAAGCATAGAAATAAATACAATATGGGAACCAGTAATAAGGAGTACCAGAGAAAAGCAATGATAACAACATAGTTGCAATATGAGCTCTGGTAAAAACATGATATGATAACAGCAAAATTGCAATATGAGCCCTGGTAAAAATGGTTGCTGAAGACATTAGCTTTATAATACCCAGAAATTTATACCCAGATGTCCTCAAGGACACATGGCACAGTGGCGTTGGTTAGATCCAGTGACAGGACCCAAAGAGTGTGAGTTCAATACCCGGTTAAGGCAGTGGAGAACTTTCAGATTAACAGGAAATAACTAATAACTGACATCCATCAAACATGTCACGTGGAACGAGAACAGTCTACCCCAGTGAGCAAAATAAAGGGTTCAGTTTGACATTCAAAACCACCTGAAGAAGTCCGAAACGTGATAAATATGGTGACAAATATGAGGACAGTAGTCCGAATAATGTAAATAATGTACATAATACCTTATCTCAGAAATATAGACAAACTCTGAATACTGTATGTGTTGGTCTGCGGGTCTGTGGAATTCACTTGACTCACTTCTAGGAGTTGACTACTACTTCTACGTCCCACTGGCAAATCTTCTGTTTTTGTCGTAAGTATTATCGTGCATTACCAACTTTAGTGTGATTATTCTATTCAGTAATCTTCCCTATGTTACAGCACTTATCCTTCAGGGTTTTTCTTTCTATATTATCTTGACTACATTCATGAGAGTTAATAAACACACTTTTGCTCTATACATGATCAATCATGTCAGATTTCGATGTTTCTCCCCTGCTTTTCACTGTTTCTTTCTGTCATGGGTCCTTACCTATAACTACAGAATGAACTCTTCTTAACACTATGTATACTATGCCTCTCAAGAGAGAGGGTTGAATTGAGTCGAGCCGATAGTAGTTCACTCCAAACCAGACTGACAATCATACTAACACTTTCCACATCTTGTATTATTATTTTGTGTAATATACCTTCCTTATTTCTACTCTTGTGTTCGTGTTGTTCTTCCTTGGTCCTAACCTGGACCATAACACTTTCCTATGGCCATCAGGGGAAAAAAATTGTTTCTTCATTTTGGATTTATTCTTTTGTTGAATACATTTAAAATATTACATAAAACTAAAAATAAATATTATCTATAACTCACTTATAGCCTGCTTAAATGTAATACCAATTCAATTTCTATTTATACGTATTATATTATTATCATTTAAAGATAAATAATGGGAGACAATTCTGTAATTAATAGACTTGCACTGCATTTAAAATTTCAAGTTAGCCTTAATTGTACTTCTACTAATCCCTAATCAGCAGTAGTCATGTATTAAATAATTTTTAAACATCAATGCTTACAATATAGAAATGTTTTTCTTTTATGATGTTCACTCTGTACAAGGCCCAGGAGCCAATCATGGTAGAGGGTTACAGAGTTAAGAGGCTGTAGCACACTGTCACAAATTCATAGAACCTTGTCCAAATAGCCACAAATCTACTCTTCTACCTTGTCAGCTTCCTCTTTACTGCCACAGACTTTATATGTGTTTGAAGGTAGGTACACTATTCCATAGATAGAACATCAATTCTGTAGGTAGCACATCCTGGCTATTACATCAACTGTTTTCTTTTATAAACGATGGAATAAGTCTGTCCTGTTTTTTGGGGGTTTTTTTAGCATGGAGACAATGACATCAACAGGCACTTGTCCTCAGAGTTTTTGAAGATAAGTGGATTTCTTCTGTATACTCTCCACTGATCTCTTTATCACAAAGATGGCAACTTGGAGGCTGGTCTTTTTTGCTCTGTGCTTTGTCATTGGATTGGAGGGGGAGGGACACAGTCTTTGACTTTTCTATAGAAGACTGTCTTATTCTTGGTCTCCTTTGGTATGTGCTTCTCTATGGAGAGATGGTACAAGTCTCTTCAGATGAGTCGTCTGATGTGCTAGGACTAGTGGCTAGGTTGTCATGGGGACCGTTGGGTGAGCATAGCTTGAACTGGAAGGTGCAAATATTTTCTGCACAGAGGTATAGTTTATGCAGATATGTAGGGGACATAATGGTTAACCCTGGACTTGAACAGGTTAAGATTGTAGTGATTGGGAAAGCATCTTCTTGGCAGTTGGTTCCACAGAGCAGCAGTTCATGGAAAGAAGCTGCTTCAGTGGAACTTGCATCTCACCAATGGAATACAAAGGGAATGAGGGTGGTTCGCTACAATGGGCGTGGCATCGTGGTTTTTAGCTGTGATGGTAAGAACTCATGGAAGTAAGTAACATAGTTTGTTTGAACACTTGAGCAGTGAGAGGCTTGTCACTCACAAGGATGCAGATATGCTTTTGGACTCTATTGAGACTGGAAAGCAAAGACAGTGTAGCTTCTGCCCATATATGGCAGCAATACTCCATTTTGTAAAGGTAGAGTATAGCAGGTGGAGTCAACTATTTATTAGAGCAGTACTGGGTCTGACCATTTTTCCAGCAACTTTAGTGATGGATCATATGTAGGAGTTTCAGTTGAGGTCTGGGTTGAGTTTAGGCCCCAATAAGAAGGGTCAGTGCAAGGATCTTGTCCCACCCCTGAATTTATGATATAGAACCCCCCACTCTACTACATCTCAATTTTCATAAGGTAGTAGTCATATAAATTACAAATTTTATTGTAACCTAATTATGTACAATAATGGATCATATGCAGTATCATCATCATCATTATCATCATCATCCTCTTGACTTTTCTAATTGTAGGGTCGATGCAAATGCAGAAGCCACATTAAATCTCTTCCATAACGGTCTATCAATGGCAGCCATCAGCAATTCTGATATAGTCATACCTGTCCATTGTTTGACATTGTCCAATCAGTTTTTGCGTTGGCATCCTATCCTATGTCTACCTTCAGTGGTACCTTGCATGATGGTCTTGCACAAGCTGTCCTGCCTTGTAATGTGTTCAAACCATACCATTTTTCTCTGTTTGACAGTGGCGAGAAGAGGTTCCTGGTGGCCCACAACAGACTTTCAATCCTTTTCTGCACAAACTCATTGCATAAAACCAATGCAATATAGGTGAGGAATTTAACTAGAAAAATTGAAAATAAATACAATGCATCTAAATACAAATTAGAGACATGTCATAATAGATCATTCCATCTTGAATGGGTCAACAATATTTGCAGAAAATTTTAACATCAACTTGAGATTTTGCTTGTTAAAAAATTGAATAATTTTAACACTTTCAACATTATGTGTAGCGGAACTGAAAGTCTGTGGGTTCTGCTAAACTGACTACAGTTCGCCGTTCTAAGAGGCAATGAGTGGCATGCGTGATATGTAAGCAGAATAGTCGACGCTTATGCAAATGTAGCAACAGTCCCTAGCAAAATGAAATACTGGACGAACAAGGAAAGAAAAGAATGGCCTACCTTGGAAATGTTCACGAATCTGTGCGTAATGTAAAGTCTGGTTGCTCGACAGCTGAAAAAAGAATGAAAATGGCAGCGCCCATGTTTTATGACAGGTGGTCTCAGATAACTAACGCAAAATCTCGTTGGCTAGTGATTCGTATGTAAATTATGGTCGGTCCTCAGCTGTATAAAGCGAGCCGTCTTTTGGGAGAGACAGGGGCGTTCTTGTTGGCGAGAAGCGAAGGCTGGGTGTGTGACCCAATTTTGCCGTCTCTACGTGGCCTGTTGGAATGTTACGTCGGACAGTCGTTGAACTGGATTTTGGCTACAAGTGTTGTGGTTGAGAGATGAATCTGTTGCAGACTCATTCCTACCAGAAATTGACACTCATAATTTGTTTTCTTTTGCTTTTTCTTTTCTTTACCAACACATTATGGATAAAAGATAAGGAATTTTAAATAGCAATTTTTTGCGACTTAACATGAGCAAAGGTTTTTTCTCCACTGAGCTGTTAATGTTAGTGTAGAACTTTTTATTATTATACCAGAAAAGATAAAGAAATGAAAAGATTAATAATAATAATAATGATCATATCTATAAAAGAATAAGCCTTTATTCTGTAAAAATATTGTATCCCTATATAAAAATATATAATGAAAATATTTTTCTGCAGAAAAACATACCATTATTCAATTTAATTTCTTTTTTTCATTTGGTATTGACATGATTTTCTTTTCAGAAATCATTATTATTGGAACAAGCACACATATGAACCCCAAACTATTAAGGTAGCAAACTAGACTGAGAATTTCTTTCTTCTTCAAATCAGAGCATTTTAACGGTATTACTCCAAGAGAAATCTCACTATGGTGTACAATTTTTTCTTTGTTACAGTAAAAGTCCCGTCCATAAACAGAAGTTGAATTAACATAATAGAGACTGAAATAATATAAAATTGTATGCTACACACATGACCTCCTAACCCTGCCAAGGTAGTTGAGTAAGAGATCATTATTTGTGTCAGGTGAAGTTCCTTCCAAGGATAGGGTGTAGGTTTATTATCTACTTATGTCTGACATAAGGTAGGTTTATCATCTACTTATATCTGACATTACCAAAATATAAAAAAAAGAAACAATTTAGAAATTGGTCTCTTATCTCTTGCAATTCAAGCAAAGTTATTAATTAGGGCAGCAATTCATTTTGATTAAAATCAGTATCTTTCTCAATTTTTTGATAATTAGCTTTTCAAATATTTTCCTTGAGATAATTTTTTATGACATCTCATATTACAAAAGCCTGGAAAGCAGAATTTTCCATTCAATTTTTCTTAAACCTTATCATAAAGGTCTGTTTGGAAATGAATCAGACATACATTTATTATTGTTGGGTTTAGTTGGGCAGCATTGGTAGTATCTAATATTTACCCAAAAATTTAAAATAAAGAAATGAAGATGGCTTGGGAAAAGTTGAAAGAATGTAAATGAAGGTTTTAATTCCTAAAAAGGAACATGCTGTGTAGAAATGTGTTACATGCCTTCTCTCTGACCCTGAAAAGGAATGTTAGTGGAAATTACAAAAGTTTTCTTTATTACAAGTACAGTCCATTATATTGCAAAAGGCTGTGTTGTACCCATACAGCAGGAAGAAATCTTCTCTTTATGGCATCTGCCCAAAAGCTGTTCTCTGCACAAACTGACTGTCCTTTAAGGGTCACATGTTTGTCCAAGCATTGTACATAATAAAGGAAAGAAAGATTAATTAACCCAACATTATTAATAAAAATGGTGACTTAGTCCCCTTCAAAGTACTCTTCTTAGTATCTTATACACTTATCCTACTGACCCTTCCAATTTTCATAAATCTCTGTAAAGTCCTTTTTTTGAGATCACCATCATCCCTCTTATCAAATTATCCTTAATATTATTCATAATCTGAAATATCCAACATTTCAATGACAATTTTCATTTTGAATAAAGCTAGAAACCAAGGAAGCTAAATCTGTAGTGTAGGATAGGCTGAGAGAATTCGGTGATGCAATGTTTTGCCAAAAAATGGGCAGGAAGAGAATTGCTGGAAATTTAGAGACAGACTATAGGATCCCAGAACATTTTCTAATCCTTACACAGTCAACTACCTTTATGTGCAGCCCAGATGCATTCAACATTTTTAATAGTTCCCACAAATGAACAGCCAAATTTCAAACAAAACATTATCTAGATTTATTATGAATTTGGCAGCTACACAATTACTTTCACTCAATTAAGTCACTGATTAATGCCATAGGAGAATGTTTATTTCCACATGTGCAATTTTTTAGTTATGAAATTACATCAAGACTGCACAACCAGTTTTCAAGATATTTAAAATGGCTGAATATCTTCCAGACAAACCTTCTATTTCCCATGCTGGATAAAATTATTTAAAAGTTCAAAGTCATAGTTCATTTTACATTGTTTTTCAAACTTATGACGGAAGTTCAAAGGTCATAATTCTTTTGACATTGTTTTTTAAATTTATGACCTGTTAAATATAATGGACGACTAGTAAAGTTATGCGGAAACCCACTTTGCTGAGTAAATGTTTTTAAACCCACTTTGCTGAGTAAAGGATTCTAGAGTTTCAAAATCAAATCTTAGATTTCCTATGAATCTACTATAATTACCCTAAATTAAGTTCTGGTTTTCCAAAATTTAATTTATATTTGTCCAGCTAAATTTTGATAAACTATATCAGGTTTTATTTAGCCTTGAGGAAATTTTTCAGTTTTGTTTTTGGATGCGAGGAAAATAAAGTCATGTTTCTTTTTTTTTTTTTTTTGTATGACTTTCTTTGCAGTTATAAAAATGTCCTTTTTATCCAATTTTTTTTTGTTTTAAATGCCATGTCTTTTGAAGATGTAAGTGATCATAGCTCTCCAGAGGTTCATTTTATTTATTATCTGTGACCTGCCATGACTTTTCTTGGGAAAGATAGTGAAGGGGTTGCCTGTTGACTTTTCTTTAGCTTGGAATTCAAATTTTTCTGTTCTTTTTTTAATGTCATATCCTTTTATGATCTACATGTTCGTGACTCTCCACAGATTCCTTTTCTTTATTATCTCTGAATTGACATGCATTCTTGGTAAAGATAGTGTTTTTTTATTTTATTTTTTAGTATCCTTTAATTCTTAATCTTAATGGTGTCTATGTCTATGCTAGGTCTACTGAGGGGGTTGTCAGAAGCAAACATTTATTTGGATTCTTTCAGTCATCTTATTCTTTAATGATATTCTCTATTTACTGACTTCATTCCACAGGACTGCTGTCACACCTTTCAATGCTCTCACAATAATATAATAACAATTTGAACAAATATTTCTGTCTGTGTTTCATTTTCAATTGTCGTAAGTGGTATAGTCATAAATATTTTGTAATTGATGTTTACTATGTCAGGTTGATCAATTCTCAGATGTAGTGGAATTTTTAAACAGAATTTTCCTGAAATATGTTATATAAATTATTCACGTAAGTTGTGATTTAAGGTGAAAAACTGTGATAAATTGATACACATAAATGAATGATTTCTTTATCAAACCTTGTAAATGATCTGGGATTGCAAAGGAAATGTTTGTTGCAGATTATTTCTACATCACAGAGAATAAATCACTAAGTTCAGACTCGAACATCGGGGACAGAAAGAAAATGCTGAAAACTCAATTCGCAAGTACTATTTCACAAATCACAATGCACACAACCAGTCAGAAAATTAACTCACTCTCCAACAAACATGGCAGCCAAAATAGCAGACTTTTTTCTCCCCGATTTGAGAACACCAACTGCTTTTATCGGCCAAGCATTTTTTCCATTTGTCGACAGCTGGGAGAGGATGTTGAGTATTTTGCATATCAAAATACTTTTATAGCGACTCCTGTGACAGACTTGTTTTTAATTAAAATATTCCATCTTCAGCATGTCATGTGGAATACGTGCCCTTTTGTTTGGTAAGTAATTTTCTTTTTCACCACATTTTCCGTCATAGAATACACACGACGCGCTGTCACTTGGTTTGACAAGGTAAGTCGCCATTTTCTTCACTATAAACCTCAAATATAAACCAAAGCATGAGATTTAACAATATAAAAGTATATACAGTGTTTTATTTCAGAGAGAAAATTATCTCAGAATTATCTTCTATTTCTGAGTCTAGGGGACTGAATATTAAAAGTTAATCTAACTTTTAATATTCAGTCCCCTATTCATGGAAAGGTCTTTATTCTCATTCAAAATTAGTGACATTTTCAAAGATTTGTTACTGTTGTAATCTTATAAAAAAAAATCAAGATTAATTTTGTTAGAGCAGGGAAAAAGGTAAAGACATGACATAAGGATAAAACTTCAGTCCTTAATTCTACCCTGGACTGGCAAATGAAAGCAGATAATATAGGCAGGTGGTTAAAATTCCCAGAGCAAATAAAACAGACATGGCTATGTCTGGACATGATTATTTATTCAGATAAAGCCAAGCAAGGCTCAAGGTTCAAGTTAACAGTTCCTTGGGAAGAAAAAATGAACACGGCACATCAAAGGAAGCTTTAGGACATATTTGCAAATTGTAGAAGAAAGTAAAAGTCAGTTTTGGCAGGTTCAGTATGAATCAAATGAAATTGAATGCAGAGGATTTGCTAAGTGGTCCCTTTGCAAGATGTTTGTCAAAATTAGGAGTGACAGGTTTGGGAAAAACCAAGATGGAGCAGAAGAAGCCTCAAGGTGATTATGGCTTAAAAGATCATGTGATTAGCAGTCAACAAGAAAGCATGGAGAGACTGTGGTTAATATTAAGTGTTGATGAATTTTTTTGAACGGATTGGAAATTGGGTCTTGGTTATGTCTTAAAACTACATCAGAAAATGGGGACTTGACATCTTTGCTTGAATATTGTTTTCCATTTTCATAGGCATCTCTTTCAATGAGGGACCACAAGTTTTCTATTGGAGTTAACATTCATTGAATCAGTTTTTATTGCTTTGTAGAGATCTTCTTTGCTTGAGTTTTTCATTCTCATATGTATCTTGTCATAAGGATCCTGCGATGCCTAGTTAAGAAATTGAAAAACTTACAAGACATAGTCAAAAATTTCTACTTTCAGGACACATTGTCACTCTCAGCCTAAATTCCTGGCCCTCAGGAAGAGTGAACACTCTGTATTTACACCTGAATTATTACCAGTGATTTCAGAGACAAAAAATTCACCACTGTATCCAGCTACTAAATATCAAGACTAAAGAAACCCTTCATCCAAACACAGCAGTGGTATGGCAACGCTCATTTTGAAGTGAAGTATTGTTTCTATTATTATTCCATGAGCTTTTTGGGTATTTAAGTAAATGAAGAATATTGAAACCTAAAGAATTTGATTTGTTTGCATGTATTTGGGAACATACGTGTTTTCATATCAAACTTTATTTCCACCTGGGTAATATTGTTTTTCTTTGAAAGAGTCTCTACAAGGTTAATGCTGTCTCATTTGTAATGGAAAGGAAAGTTTTGGATTTTTTACAATGTGCATGAATGTAATCATTTTTTCCTTATTTCATATCTTGTTACTGGCCAAAAGTTTTATATTTTTGGCACATAATAAACTAATATTGTGTAAACCAAGGATAACCCATAACATGTTTTCTGAAATAAACTTTTTATAAATCTTGACCTGTGTCTTCTGTGTTGTGTACACTACCCCTCATCATGATTTTCTGTGGTGGGATTTATTTTAATATTTTTCCCCGAATAGTATAGTTTTTTTTTATTACATTAATATTTGGTGAGACTGGAGGGAAGCAATTTTATTAATTTAGTATTTAAAATTTTTTTTGGCAAGGTGGGCAATAGTCAGCCTTGCATAAGGAGCATTGGCTTGCATGAATATACAATTTAGTTTAAAATCTATTTCTTATAACTGGTACCACTCAAAAAAAGATGTTGCTCAAGAACTTATAATAATTCTCTGTATTTATCTTGATAACATCATCAACCTTGAAGAGACCAATACTATTTACAATATTAATCTAAAACATTACTCCACTTCCCATTTGTTTTGTTGGTTGACTCAAGCTCAGCATCTGGTCCATCCAATGTAGCTCTACATTCATCAATAAAATTTAATGTTGAGCAATCAGTTTTTATGTACTTCACCAAACTTCAATCTTTCTCTTTGTGATATTTACTTAAAGGTTACAGTTTGTGTTGTAACCTAGAAAAGGTTACTGAATTAAGAATAACCAAAATGGAGGTTGGAAATGAAATGGTAATCTTTATAACATCAACAAAATACAATACTTGCTAGCAGCATAAAGTAGGTAAACCACTGATAGTAGTGGACTACTTAGACAGCATATTACCCCCCACCCCCACCTATTTACAATAGTGTCCAATGTATTTATGAGGATTGGGAAATACTCATTAGTATTCATAGGTGCAATATATAACAGTTTCATTGTTTTCATGTTTTTATCTAATGTTAATATTTTGTAACTCTTCACTCTGTTTACCTTTGCAAGAGAAACTTCAAATGTTTTCTTTCTTCGAAATACACTTGTTTTTTTTTTGTGACATTTCATGTTCTTATCTTACCACTGTTTTTAATTTCTTCTTCTTTAATTGTTCTGTGGTCAATGCTCAACTTTTTAACAACTGTTTTATTGTGTGTTAATAGGAGAATATACATGAGTGTCATCATATGTGCAACAAAAGAAAGAAGATAAAAAGTAGGAAAGTGAATGACAGGAGAACAACTAAGTTTTATAATAAACAAAAAGGGTTTGTATTTTAATTTTAATGATTTGGTCAGTGGTTAAAAAGTAAAAACATAGTCTCCCTGGCAAGAAGTTAGAAATGCCTATTAATAACTTCAGCCAGGAGTTGCTGGGTTTTTCTGGTATAGTTTACATGTCAGGTCAGTGAAGGGTAGTAAACAGACTGCTCTGAAGCAGTTTTCTACAACAACAGACTTTGCCAGCCAACTCACTTAATTTTAGCACCAACTAACGAATACAAATACCCAGATGAAGATACCTTTGCAAGGTCTTCTGACCACAACAAAGAGTTCTTTGAAGTTTTTTTTTTTTATCTAAATGACCTGGGACTCTGAGAAATTTTGTTCATAAAAATAGATTCTCTTAACAATGAGAATGTGCAAAAATGTGTAGATGAAGAAGATTAAATAATAACAATAATAACTACCATAAAAGAAGTGATTGTAAAAATAGAAAAATACAAGTAAAGGCAATATTATCTGTGACTATAAAGTAAAAAAATGAGTGTAACAATAATAATGATTATAAAAATACTAGTAGTAGTAATAGTAGTAATAAATAAAAAGAGAAGTAGAAAATTCCCTAAATAAGTACACAATAAATAAACTTCTGTTTAGACATGTTCATAAAACAGTCATGAAAGAAGAATATATAATCTTGTATACAAACATAGGTCTTGTCCAGCTATTAATATAAAAAAAACAACCAAAATGCAGTTGTTATTTTTATAAAAAGTACAATCATTGCAAATTCCTAGGTCTTTCTTTAATCCTAAATTGTGGGTATCAATTTTCATAATCAAAATGCTTTCAGCTTTTCATTGGCTATTCTGAGATTTAAAGGAAAAGGCCAGGAGGATGCAACTAACATTATTTATTTGTGATTGATGAATTTGAGACAAAATTTAGAGCCAGTCTCAAAAATATAATTTACCTTTCAAACAGGTAAACTGTTGATCATAGGTGAGAGGCATGTATTTCAACTTCTATCCCTGGAGGAATGTAAGTTGATTAGTGACAGTGTGCTTATAGATTGGCATCATGGTTTAATACATGTATAATTGCCTTGGAGAGTATTTGATCATTTTAGATAGATTTGAATAGTGATAGTAAATTGGGTGGTTATAATCTTGTGCTAAGGGCTTACGGCCATATCATGATGAAACATTGGTTCTTGTACAATCACTGAAATTAAGCAATGTTGAGACTGGTCAGTACCTAGATGGGTGACTGCTTGAGAATACCAGGTACTGTAAGCTTGGATGTATGGGTAGTGCAATGGAAAATGGCAATGATTTTGAAATCAGAAAGACGAGTTTCAATTCCAGTTGGGTTCATTATATTAACATACTTGCATATACACTTGGGAAAAGTATGAATTCACCTCTTCTCCCTCCAGCTATGGGTTAACTGATAGAACTTGTATCAGTAAATCATTGTTATCTCAAAAAAATTCTTACAATCTAAAAATATTTTCTGGTTTTAAATTACCTACAAAAAGTTAACAAGCTGTTAAAAACAAATCAATCTTGCAATAAGTGGAGATTTGCTGAATGTGTTATTAATTAGGGGATCTAGTTTAAGATTTAGGAAGTCACTTTTAAGGAAATGAGACAATTTATTAATATTATAATTAAAATCAAATACCTTGGTTGATTTAAGGACGATGTGTATTGTTTTTGTATACGAAAAAGCTATTTTTAGTGTGTGAGAAAGTTATTTTTTACAGAGTCTTTCATTATTTTTTTTTTCTACTGAGTAAGTAGATAATAAGTCAGTTTATATGTATATTGTAGTGCCTAGGATCTGAACAAATTCATTGCATTGGCTATAGATTATGGATTTCTTTGATTGGTTGGGTGATAGCTCCAAACAAAATTTAAATAACAGTGACTGTGAAAAGTGATGTGGATATTTTATTGGTGTTGATGTGTCTAAAAATGTCCTTACAGATTTGTCATTGTGGTTTGTTGCATATAATAATTATGTTGGAGAACATTCAGTCATTTCAGTTTGGAAGATGTGAGTAGTGGTAATGAACTGGATGGATTTGCTCAATGCATTATTAATTAGAGGATCTACTTTAAAATTTAGAAAATCTCTTTTGATTATCATTAAAGTCAAATATCTTTGGCATTTAATGACTACATATTTAGTTTTTATAGACTAAAAGACTATTTTTAATGTGAGAGAAATATTTTTTTTAAATTTAGACAACAGATTGTGGTTTCTTCTACAAAGAAGGATGCATGTTCAAACCCTGCCAGAGAAGAGCACCTTTTCTTTATTAAGTTTTATTGAGTGTGCAGGCTGTTAGACATAATAGACACTGTTTTAAAAAAACAGGTTGTATATTCAAAGATAGGTATTCAATATAAATAAATTTGGAAGTAATAAAAATGTCAAATTAAAAAAAAAAATCCATTAATTCTTTAGATGTTTCTTTGTTTACATTTTGGATAGGAAATCGAGCAGATATGGAGTTTTGAGAAAATTTGAATGAGTGAATTTGCATTCCTTAAAAGGTTAAATTGAACCTTGCTAGACTGTGATACTCTGTGTGACTAAACAGTCTAAAGCATGCTGGATCAGATGATAGTTTCTCTTACAAAGAGAGACACAGATTTGAACTCTACTTTGAATTTTTCTTTAAGTTTTTTCAAGAGCAGATTGTTAGATATAAAACACACTGCTAAAAAATGAGGTATCTATTCAAATATCCACTAAAAATAACATCTGAAATAATACGTATATCTTAATAAATACATATATACCTACGTTTGTAGCGCAACTTAAAGTTTCATGGTTTCCCAAGTTGTCAGGCACATATGGCAAATGGACTGCTTATTACAGTTGTTTTTTAAAAATACTGAGTCTCATGGGAGGAATACTAAATTATATGCAGATTCAAAGCTCAAAGTTAATATAAATCCAATATATTATTGGGATGTAAATTCAATATATAGAGTGTATGAGGGGAGATATTGGGATTATTTAGCTTATATTCACACTTTATATATATATATAATAGCTGGCTACTTCTATTTGAGGATACCTGCCTACTAGGGCAGCTAGCCAATCCCTATTGCAGACTCTCACTAAGGCATATTTGTGTTTGCTCAACACCCACAGAGCCAGATGTGGTTTATACTGCAACTATGCTGAGTAAACCTTAGTTACAGTTTCTGGGATAGAATGATCAACAATCTGAACAACACTAGCACACTCAAACCCTCAGTTACGATGACTTGGGACTTCATGCTTGCATAGCTATTGATGTTCCCAAGTGTTCCATCTACCCAATTTCACTCACAAGCCTTGGGTCAACCCATGATATGGTTTTTCAGACACTTTCCAAGGGTGCCACATGCTGGGATCATCCCCACTCCAGATGGATAGCATCAAGACGTCTCCTTCCTGACAAATCGACCATAGTATGATTCGAACCTGGGTCTCATGGTCAGAAAGCAAACATTCGAACCACTCGGCCACACACACACACACACACACACACACACACACACACTATAAGTAAAAGGTTTGTCACTTAGCTGATTGATGCTACCTTCAGCATCCTGACTCCAGAGTTTCATAGACAGACCTGTCTGTTCATTTGTCATAGGGATCTGCAACTGACTGCTTATACTTCTCAATTTTTCTTTTTTATATGCACTTATCATTGGTGCAAGTTTTTTCATAGTATGTGTGTGTTCATGTGTATGTGTGTGCCTGTGCATGTGTGTACATTTGTGTGCATGTGCTCGTCTGTGCGGATGTGCGTTCGCCCATGTGCATTAATAATAAGTATATATTTTTTTTTCCACACCGTAGCAGAAATCTGAGTTCCATGCACAATGCAATCTTCAGGTGCTGATTGGAAACACTTTTTCAATTAGCACCTGAAGATTGCATTGTGCATGAAACACAGAGTTGTGTTACAAGTGATGAAAAAAATGTATATTTATTATTAATATAAATTATAGCTCTTATACATTGAGCACTATTTTATTAGCACCAGAACTGAGAGTAAAGAAGGAGTTAGTCACATTAGCCAAAAATTGTATTATGAGGTGGGTGCTGAAAGTTTTCGGCTTTATCAAGAAACTCTGGTATTTTGTCATTTGGTCAGATTTTGGAAAGAAATGAAAAAATAGTACCCAATCATAAATGGTGTTTCAGTCGCTATTTCTTTTTATTTAAGTGGATAGCAGAAAAAGTAGAGAGTGTACTGTTGCAGCAGTAGTAATAGTAATTGTGGTTGTGATGCAATTTATTATCATGTTGCGACTGTTCTGTAGTAGTACTAAGCGGTAGCAGTAGGTAGATCATCATTCTCATCATTTTTAAAGATAAAATTGAAGTAATTGTGTTTGTCGTTTTTGAATATGAAGCTATGGAGTTATTTTTGTTTAACAGATTTTTTTATACTTTATCCATACATTAAAATAAAAAGAATTAATTTTTTTATATTATCGAAACATGAAAATATCTGTAAACAATATGAGTCAAAGTAAAAATAATAAGAACCACTTACTTATCTCCCTTGTTTTGTTCTCTAATTCTCTGTTGTTTTTTTTATTTTATTGTTTCTTCTTTTCTTTTACTCCCCACCCCCAAAGCATTTCAAAGGTCAGATCCGTTTCTCATTTTTCTCTTCTTCCCGCCTTCTTCTTCCACTTATTTTTTATTTATTTTTATTAGAGAAGGGAGAAAGAATCAGAACAAGAAGACTGATCGTGCCTTTTTTTTTTCTCCCCCAATCTTTCCTCTTTCGGACGTCTTGTTTAAAAAGCGTTTCATTTTGCTGACCCTCGTAATTCACAAAATTACGACTGACGACTTGTGATGTGGTGCGGCCGTCACAGCCGCATCATAGTCTTCATCATTAAGAAGAGGAAGAAAAAGAAGAAGTTAAACAACCCACGATGATGTCCGTTGTAGTTAATCTACAACATTTCAAGTGGATTGTGCCAGGTTTTGTCATTGTTGGTACCGCACCATGTTACCTTGCTGTTTGGGGAGCCTGGAAATTATTCAGCGCTGCCTTGCCCCACAGAATTTACCAACAAGGAGATGATACTCTTTGGGCCATTTATCAAAGACTTGTCCTTTTTTTCTTTGAGACTTACTCAGGCACAGAGGTAAACATTTGATTATTAGAGTTTTTACTACTTTCGTTATTGATTCATAAAAAAGAAAAAAAAAAAAACGTTTTGTTGTCATTTTAGTTTTTAAATTTTATTTTTTTAATTTTTAAAGTTTCGCAAACAAATTTTTGAATTTACCTTTTTACCACATTCAAAATTAAAAACAAAATATGTATCGTTTCACATTGTTTGTGATTTTAGATTTAAATTTTATTTGCAATATGAATCCGGGCAAACAAAAAATCAGTTTTTTTCCCTCCACTTTTTTTTTAAAAAAAGAAAAAGAAAACTGCTTTCAGATGAGAGAAAAAAAAATTAAGGGTTTATATTTCAAACTTTATTTTATTTTTTAAAAATTATATTAATCTGAATATTTTCTGGAATAATCGTTTAAAAATATAAAACTGCAAAGTTATGAATAAATTGAAGAAACTAAACAGAAGGTAAACAATTTTTTATGCTTACCTTCAGTGCTAATTACGAGAAATTATTGAACCATTTCGATTTCACAGGCCATGTGAGGAAAGAAATTAAAACTCCGACTGCATTGCGACTCTCGTTATTTTATTTTTACCCTACCTTGTCTCTATTCATTCATTATTTATTCTTTCTGTCTTTTTTTTTTTTTTTTTTTTTTTTTTTGGAGAGGGGGGGGGGCTTTTTTGAAAAAAGTTGAAATATTGACTGCTTTTTTTTTTTTTTTTTTTTTTTAAATTAAGTTTTCTTAATATAAAACAGGCGAATGATTATTTTTAAAGTTTTATTGATGAACATTTTTTTTCTTTAAATTTTGAACATTTTTAAAACAAAAAGTAGAAAACTCAAAGAACTAAAAAAAAACTGAAATTATTTTTTTCTTTTCTTTTTTTTTTAATTTTCAGTTTATTTTTTATTTTTCTCCGTTAAGAATTTTAATATTGGAAAAAAAAATAAAAAAAAGTAAATAATAAATAAATCAGTTAACTTATTTTTATTAATTTATTTATTTGACTCCTTCTCCCCGAAAAACTGAGGGTGACCTTTAAATTCTTCGTTTTTGTTTCCAATCTGGCAGGGTTTTTAGGGTCCTTTCCTTTAAAAACGAATTGTTCTCTTCTTTCATTCCCTTCTTTTCTCTTCATTGCATCATTTGCCAAAACAAGAAGCAATGATGTCATTTTTTTTCAAAATCGACCCTTTTTCCCCCCGTTCATCATTTTCTTTTTTTTTTTTTTTTCTCCAACATTTTCTTTGATCGAGAGACTCAATTCATTTTAAAAATTATTTCTGTTCTATCTTCATCTCCACCCACAAAACATTTAAAAAATAAACAGAAAGAAAAATATTATAAATGATTTAAAAAATGGTTTTACTTCCAATATTATTTAATTATTTAATAACAAAAAGCTCAGATTTATTTTTTAATGTTTTTTTTTACTTTTTTTTTTTTTTTTTTTTTTTTAGTTAAATTAACAGCAACATGTTTTTCATTCAAAACATTTATTTAAAAACATAAACTCTGATATTGCAAATACATAAACATTTTTTTTTTTTTTTACATAACACTTAAAAATCCGTTTGAATTTAAAAACAACGATGGTTGCAATTTTTAATTTTAAACCATATTTTGAGAGTTTTAAATTTTCTTTATTTTGTGGGATAAATGAATGAATTTCAGAAGGCCATAATGACAACATTTGCCAACATGATTTGTTTGATAGACAACAAAAAAACTTTTTAAATTTTTTTTCATGGTCTGTAAAAAAAAAAAACAAACATTTGTCGCGCGTCAAAAATGATAAAATTTAGTTTTTGAACTTATCAAAATAAAATTAAGAATAAAAAAAAAAGGAAAAAACTCAAAATAAACCAATATATTTTCCAAAAAAAGAAAAAAAAACCCGCATGCATTATCAATTATGCAACATAACAGCATTTTTATGAACAATGTAAAAAAAAAAAAAAAAAAGACACTTTCCCTTTTTTTTTTTTTTTTTTTTTTTTGTTTTTGCAATGACATCCAAGATTTATATTTTTAAATAATAAAAAAAAAATAACTGATGCTTCAAAATTTCAGCAATGATAGTAATAAATCGTTATGATGTTTAAACAATTTTTAGATTTTGATATAAATTTATAGCAAATTGTTTTTAATTTATGATACTATCAGGGAAATTTGTTTTATAGCCCCCCCCCCCACACACACACACCAAGTTTGTCATAACGAAAAGTCGTTTGCATAAGTCGGCTTAATGCGGTAAATATGGATTCGTTTCTTTGCGGAAAATATGACTTATGAATTAGCGTTCCGGTTACAGCTTTTTTTTCTTTTCTTTTTTCCTTTTTTTTCTTTTTTTTTTCTTTTCTTTTTTCTATATCATCTCACTCCAAGCAAGGCGATAAAGACACTACGACGCAAGGGGGTTGTTAAGTATAAAGGAATCTGAGAAGACGTTACTGAGGAGGAGGAAAAAGAAAAGAAAAAAGGACAATAAAAGAACTTGAAATTTTCAAAATCTTTGATCTTGTGACATATTATAGAAACACCCATAAGTTCATAAGATTTTTATGTCATTTAATTTAGTTCTAAATTATGCCTACTGCAATAAAGTTCTATTTAGTGAAAATGTCTAGTGAATTCATTAGACTCTAAATAAATTCACTAGACATTTTCACTAAACTAAACTGAACATTATGGCTCTAAATTTTAGAGCCATTTGAGAGAGGGTTATATTTTGGGTTACTGAGAGGTTGAATGATCAGTTTGGAGAATGGCTGCATATGTTGGACATGATGCAGTGATATTAGCAACAGTATTTAAAAAAAATATTTCTACATGCAAATGCCATGTTCTGGATGGCCACATAGATGCTCAACAAAATCAATTCATTATAAGAACAGGAGAATGATTATGCTTGCTTGCAGTAGAACTACAGGTATCTGTGCTTCTAGCTCAGATTCCATTATTGCCATAAAACTCTTGCTACCATTTGCCCATTGACCCTGTTCGGGCATCTGTTGATCAAGGTAACCTTCAGGGAATTTCAAACTGAACCCTCGTATTTAATTTCAAGGGGTACATTGTTCTCGTTCACTGTCTTGTTCTTATTTAACTGCTCAGTTATTGCTCACTGTTTTCACTAAGTCTATAATTTTATTTCACTAATATTCACACTATACAAGGCTCAAGTGCCACTCAAAGTAGCGGGTTACTGAAGGAGGTTGTTGTAAGAGATAAGAAGTACTGTTTATGAGGATATGCACTTAACCTCTGGACTTGAAGAGGTTAAGATTGTAGTGGTTGAGAAAGCATTCTCTTTGGATGTGGTTCTATAAAGTAGTGTTTCATGGGAAGAAGCTGTCCAAGTGAAACTTCTGAAATGTTGTGATAACAACAAAAAAAAGAGATGAGTATATTTATCCAAATGTAAATAATCATTTTTTGTCTCAGAATTTCATGTAAAAAAAAAAGAAATTTATTTTTATTACATCCTGTTTATTGATTCTTGATACAGTTTCTCTTCCAGTTACAATAGGAAAAAAGCTTATTTCTTATTTTCTTTCCTAATGTTATGAAATCTTTATTTCAAGAGGGCCCCATGAGAGGTGGAATGGTGCTCTGTAGTATTTTATAATGAGAGCAAGTTCTGCTTTCAAGCAAATGGTATTTGTATATTGTATTTTATTTACATTATTCGGACTATTGTCCTCATATTTGTCACCATATTTATCACGTTTTGGCCGTTGTATGCTCTGGCCTTCTTCAGGTGGTTGGAATTTCAAACTGAATCCTTTATTTCGCTCACTGAGGTAGACTGTTCTAGTTCCACATGTCATGTTTGATGGATGTCGGTTATCAGTTATCTCCTGCTAATTTCCTTCTGAAAGTTCTCCACTACCTTAACCGGGTATTGAACTCACACTCTTTGGGTCCTGTCACTGGATCTAACCAACGCCTTTATCCACTGTGCCATGTGTCCTTGAGGACACATGGCACAGTGGCACAAATTCCAACCACCTGAAGAAGGCCGGAGCATACAACGGCCGAAACGTTGTGATAAATATGGCGACAAAGATGAGGACAATAGTCCGAATAATGTACATAATACCTCATCTCAGAAATATAGACAGACCCTGTATTTATTGCAAATAATTTTTCATATTTACATTTGGACTAAAGTCCACCTCTTTGTATGTGTAAAGAGATCTTCCAGAGTGCATATTTTCCTGACACACAAGCCCAACCCCCAGCCTGGTATTATAGTGCATGGGTGCCAATAGTTACAACACCTGCTTGATTTTGGCATTTGTGTAGGGAATTATGATCAGTTGCTATTCCCCAAACATGAAGAAAATGTGCTGTTCCAAATGGATAATACTTGCTCACATGATGTTCAACTTACCTGGTTGGCATAATTGTCAGAGCTGTCCTTCTCTGTTGGACATGATGGCAGGATTCCTGACTCCTTCACTTAGCTCACCTACATCTCTTTCTATATTATGTAAACAGGTGCCAAGTAGCATGAAATTATCCCAGAATATTGTATATTAATGTCAAGGAAAGACACACAGTATGTTCATGAGATCTAAATACTGTGAATACACTCTTTGTCTTTCAACCTATGATGCATATGTTGTTATTTACTTAATTGTGTGTTTAATCTTAGGCAAATTCAAACACGCATTATGAGTGCTGCAATTTTATTTTTGCTCAGTGTATTTGTTTCTCTTGTATGATGAATTAATTTTTAAAAAGCAACTTTCTAGCATTTGTTTTTTTTTTTTCCCCACTTAATTTTTCATTTCTGGTGTCATATTATAAGATATGTTTAATTAATCACATATTTTGGAACTCTCTTTGGGCTTGTTGCTTCCCTACCACCCATGATCTTAAGTGCATTGTCAATCACCATCTTCTGTCTTCTTGAACCCTATTCTTTTATTGTCTTTTATTCTCACTGAAGTCTTTCTCATTTTCACTCACCCTCAGCAAAACCTTGCATTTTGGTGACACTATTGCCTTAAAATGATGAAAAAAGAAAAAAAAAGTAATTGAATAATTTAAAATATATTAAGATATAAAAAAAAAAAAAAAAATATTTTTTTTTTTTTTTTTTTTTTTTTTTTAGCAAATGATAGATATTGTATTTTATTTATTGCAAATAATTTTTCATATTTACATTTGGACCACCTCTTTGTTTCTACTATTACATTTTGGTTGTTGTCTCTTGCTTTTTACTGACGTCTGTTTAGCCAGGTAACCTTCAGGGAATTTTGAACTGAACCCTTTATTTAATCTACTGGGGTTGATTTTTCTCGTACTGCTGTCCATGTCTCGGGGGAGATAACTCATCTACTTCTTAATTAGTACTTGTCTGTTGTTGCTTGACAGCTTTTCACTAAGTTTGTACCAGGTCCAGGGGCCACTCTAGCTAGAGGGTTACATTAAGAGGCAGTTTATATGGATAGGAAGGGTAGATAATGGTTAACCCTATACTTGAACAAGTTAAGGTTGTAGTGATTGGGGAAACATCCCCTTGGGAGTGAGTTCCACAGAGCAGGGGTTCATGGTAAGAAGCTGTTTGAGTGCAATTAACTTCTCACTAATGGAATGTGAAGGGAATATGAGTGCTTTGCTACAATATGAGTGGGGCATGGCGGGTTCTAGACATGAAGGTTAGGATTGGCAGAAGCAAGAAATGCAATTGTTTGAGCACTTCCCATGGAAGTAGTGAGTGAGTGGTTAGATGGCTTGTCACATCCCACCTGTGAGGGAGAGGTTGGAGTGTGGAAAATAATCTTTCTCTCTCAAGAACTTGGAGATGCTTTTGAACTCTATCGAAACTGGAAAGTGAATTCTAGGCAGTACCTGCCCAGATATGACAACAGTACTCCATTCTCATCCTGATCTAGCTCTTGTAAAGGTAAAGGGTAGCATGAGAAGCCGTACAGGGAGCTGATCATTTTTCTTGCTTTTTTAGTGATGGATGTTATGTATGAGTTCCATTTGAGGTGAGATGTAAATTTAAGGCTAAATAGTCTCTGAAGGCACACAATCTCCCCAAGGGGACATCTGTTCATCATGACTGGTGATTTGGGATTTTCTTTTTGTTACAAAAACAAGTTTCTTTTGCTTTACATGAGGCCATCACGGTAGTCAACCTTAAAATAGTAGTGAAAATAAAATCATATATGAAATCTAGGTGTGTTTGGTCATGTGACAATATTGATTATTTTTGTCTGAATAACAAGTAATTTTATTCATTTGTTTAAACCACAGTTGAAAGTGGGATAACAAAAGAACAGTCTTGTTTGCAATAAATTCTTTCCCAGTTGATTTCGTCACAAAAAAGAAAAAAAGATGTATAATCCAGATCTTGTGTAGTTGTCAGTGAAACAAAATCACATTCAAACTACATTTTTTTTTTTTTTTTTTTTTTTTTTTTTTTTTTTTTAACTTTTCAGCATTTTTAGAAAAATACCTTCCTGTCAATGTACAAGATTTAGTGAAATAATACATCTGATCTGATTCATATAAAGTGGGGAGCAACAAGAGAACTACTCTGTTGGCACATTAAGTACTTTATTGGCAGTAATGCTTAAATTCCAGCTCACTATTGGAGAGAGGATGATGTAATGTATTTTTCTTTTACAATTGGCATTTTATGGATTTGTTTTCAGGATCATTTGTGAATTGCATTGTAAATACACAAATGATCTTCAAAAAAATACATGATTCAAGTTAAAATCACATCTGAAACTACTTCATTTGATAATTTGTCTATATTGTTTTCATTCTTTAACCGAAAAATTGTAGAGATCTGAAACTAATGTTGTGATTTTGCTACTTCATGACCATTATATAGGAATTGATGTGCTATCAAAACATTTATTTAAAAGCTGGTTATAGAACAAATAACTAAATGAAATGTGTGTGGCTGTAATTTTTTTTCTTGTCATTTGCTGTAATTAGTAGATTAACATCTATTAATCCAGTAACATCTTTTTCTTTTTTTTATTTCTTTTTTTTTGCTAAAAATTTTGTTTATTTGGGTGGACCATATAAAGCGGATCATTAAAGTCAAAGGGAATGATAATGATTTATTATTTGGGTAATATTCAAAAAGGATTATTGCTGATTGCTACTTTCTTTCAGGGTTAGAATATTTACTGGTAATGGTTCATACATGAGGGTCTGTTTAATTAAATTCACCTCCAGTGTTTGGTTGAGTAAAGATAAATCAGGATATTTTTTTTTTCTTTTACATGTAAGCCATTCTCTCTTCAGGAGATAGTTATGTCACTACACAATTTTCCTATTAACTTGTAATCACTATCTTGTAAATTAGCAGTGCTATTAATATCCCCTACCCCTCCCCCTATATATGACTATGGCAGGAGTTGGCTAGCAAGATTTTTTAACTCCAAGCAAGGTGTTAATGCCACTAAGATGCAAAGTGTTAACTGGGAGTGGAAAAGAATGAGAAGACTTTAGAATGGAGAAAGGACAATAAAAGAACAGGTTTCACTAAATGTTGATTGGCATTGCATTTAAATCTTTGAAGATTGTAGGCAGCAGGGAAAGAATTCCACAGGCAAGAAGTGTTTAAAAAGAAACTATTACAATAGAACTTATTGTTAGAATTAGTCAGTTCAATAATGAAATGGTGAGATCTAGTCATCAATCCAGTAGTATGCTTAAATGTGGTCGAGGTATCAAGCAGAAAAGTTCATTAGAACAGATTCCATGAAAATATTCATAGAAAAGTCAGAGGGTGCCCAACGTCATGGCATTGGGAATGTGACTGAAGTCAAGATGCCAGTTCAGGACTGATAACATTTAAAGATTCTTTTTTAGCTGGAGATTCTTTATGTCCTGTGTCTCCTTAGGACATAAGTGATCATGGCTCTCCAAAACATCCTCTCCCATGTAGCTCTTAATAAACTTTGTCTTTCTGTTATTTCTCCTAAGCCCTGTTCTGCCATCCATTTACTCAAGCTCATTAAGTATGTTATGTGTTCCTTTCCTCTTGTCCACTATCTGACCTGTGAGTATCAGATTTTCCAATCCCTCCTTCCTCATTACGTGCTCTAGAAACCTCAACTGTCTCTTCCTGATGTTAAGTATTAGTTTCCATTTTCTCCAAAACTTTGTCATTGCTCACATGTTCAGTTCATGGTATCATCAGCATCCTTCTGTAGAACCACATTTCTGTTGCTTCAAGTAACTTCTTCATTTTTGAGGAGATTATCCAGCAGTCATTGCCATACAGGAGGACAGCACCAGACAAGATATGGTAGTAATATTCAGTGTGAAGAGGAATGGTAGCTTTAGAAATATGTAATATATGGGTTCTGACAAGAAAAAATTATCTGACACATCATAGTGAACCAATCTTCTTAGCAGCAGAAGCATAACAACTCTAAACAGATTTAAAATGATTCAATATTGAAAATGTCTTTTCATATTCTGTACTAAATAATGAAATTAATTTAAAACTGAATATCGTACATCTGAGCAATTATTTGTAAAAATCTGTTCATTTATGGTTATTGTAGATTTGTCACTTTTAATTCTCAATCTGATGGGAGCATCTCTATGATACATACACAATACTTTTTTTATTTTTTTATCTTAATTATATGTAATAACTGGAAAAAGAATATAAAATTTATTTTAGAATAATGCTAGATTCTAGCCTTTGGACTTTAAGCATTTGTTTAATCTTTGGTCTTTTTAAGTAATTTTTGTGTTTATTGTTTAATTAATGTAAACATTTAAAAATATAATCAGAATTCAGGATAGTGTAGTCATCAGTGAGAAAGTGTACCAGCAATGTAAAATAAATTTTTCCATTTAATTTGTTCATTTAAAAAATTAGCATAAATGGAGGCATTTTTTTTTTTTTTTTTTTTTTTTTTTAACAAAAACTGATATGTACTGTCACAAATAATTTGCTGGTTTCATTTAAATATCTTCCTTTTAGGTTTCAAATCGTGTACAGTGTTTTAAATAAATTTTGCTAATGTATTGCTTTTATATGTATTTATTTTTATTAATAAAGTTCACTCAATATAAGGCTTGAAAGCCACTCAAGGTTGCGGGTTACTGAATGAGGTGTGTGATATTAATGTAAGAGGTGATAGGAAGTGAATTAAAGCAGAGATAACAATTGACTCTTGACTTCAGATTGTTGAGATTGTAGTGTTCAAGGAAGTATCTATGTGGGAGTTTGTTCCACAAATGGTTCTTGAGAGGGGAGCTGTCTGAGTGTCAATTGGAGAAATGAGGGTGATTAGTATGTCTTAACTTTAAAGGTCTGAACAGGTGGAATTAATGAATGAAGCTCTTATCTGAACATGTGTAAGTAACATAATGGGAAGTGGAATTGGTGTATCGAGGTCAAATTTTGACAGTCTATTTTGTTCACTTTATACTAATATCATTCATTGATAAAGAAGGTACAAATCTATCTTTCTCCAGCTCTGGGTTAATTAACTGAATAGATTTGGCTCCTTACCTAGGATTGCAATAAGTTTAGAATAACTTTGAACTCAAACTCCCATTGCCTTGTGGCTATCTTTTGCTTAAAAGAGAGCTAAACCCTATACAAATCTCAAATGCTATATTGCATTGCCTTCTGACAAATCAGATGTGCCATTACTAAAACTATATTAGTTTATTTTTACCTTTGAACTCTATTGGCCATGCCAAAAGGGGGCATCTTAACATGGGAGCTCTCAAAGATCTCCATAAACATTTTCTATACCTTTAGAGACAGAAGGATTCTAACCCAAACTGTTTTTATGAGGTGAAGAAGTATGACATGCCTTTTATCAACAACTGAGGTAGGGTCACATGAGAATACGAACAGAATTGGGAGCCTGCCATGTAAAGGTGTTAAGATAGAAGTCATGGTCCAAATGCAAAATAACGCAATTATCCAGTGAACTGAATTAATATTTACAATAGAAAGAGGGCCAAAATTAAATGGTATCAGGTAAGCAAGCAAGCAAACAATATAAGTAGAGTAAATTCAGAGTTAAGAAAGCAAAAACGTTTACAAAGCACAAATTAGTGTCAAGGCAGAAAAGCTAGATCAAACAAATGGACCTAATGATCTTCCCTACAGACAGGGTAGATTTGAACTGAGTTAAGTCAAGTTGTAAATTGACCAAGAAAAGTATCCCAGTATGCATTTTGTGGATTTTTCTTATAAAAGGGGAGTGGGGGGGAAACTTTTGCAGTCATTCCCAGATTGGAAATCAACAGAAGGTTTCACAAACAACCAATTAGGGTGGCTTATACAAATAAAGCTTCTGTACAAGATGTATGATGTTTGGAAATAGGAAAGAAAAGTGATATATTTATTATAAAACTAATTTCACCCATATCTATTTCTGAGATGAGATATTGAAATTAATTACACCATTTACATTGTTCAGACTGTTGTCCTCATCTTTGCCATATTTACGTTTCAAGGACACATGGCCCAGTGGATAAAAGCATTGGTTGAATCCAGTCACTTGACCCAAAAACTTGGAGAGTCTAGTTAAAAGGGAGATAAGTGATACTGAGACATCCGGAAGAGGTACAGCACCTGGAACTAGAACAATCTATTCCAGTGGACAAAATAATTTCTGCTGAGTTACATAATAATATTAATGATAATATTAGGTTGGTGCAAAAAATAATGACGTAATAATGTCGTTTTTAACGTAAAAAAATGACATTATTACGTCATTATTTTTGCACCAACCTAATAATAAACAAAGTCTGATTGTTGTTAATGGTATGTCTGATAAATTCACACTTCTTCAGGCTTTAAAATTGGTTATGTGCATTATGGTGCAGTAGATATCTGCTTGAAATGAGAAATCAAGAGCAGAGTTCCAATGCCAATTGGATTTGTTATATTCACTTGTATGCAAATACCCTTGTGAAAGGTACAACTCTATTTCTTCCCCTCCCAGCTATGGGTTAAATATCAGAACAGACTGGGTCATATAGCCATGGTTGTCAACCAGTCTACCACAGAAAGAAATGACACCTACTGTGGGAAATCTGCCTAGTCATTCATGAATCGAAAGAGACATGATTGCCTAAGCATGTATCATGTAAGACACTTATCTTGCTGTCTGATTGGATAAATGATTTCTGTGTCTATAACAACACCTATATATGAAAACAATATTTTGAAATAATAAAAGTATATGTTTAATTACTCTTAGATATATATTTGAAACTTTCATGTTAATGTCCTTGATACATTTGAAAAAGAAATGAGAATGTAAAAAATTTGCTGCATAAGATTGTTAGGTCCACTTTCATTTATGGACAGCTAAAAAAAAATGTGTCCTCAGATATCTGATGCACCCTCTCTCACCCGTGTTTGTCAATTCCCTTAAAAGCTGATTCTTATGAAATTTTGTAATTAATGTCTAAACATTAATTATATATTCTTTTATTGTACAATCCTTAAAACTCAGCATATCTTAATACATTTTGATGGAATTCTGCTTGAGAGAAACCTCATACCTCTTAATTTTCTTCTCCTCCAAAAGGTTATATATATATATATATATATATATATATATATATATATATTTGTTCAAGAGTAAATTTTTGTACTTTGGTATATTGTCATTTCAGAACTTGTTCTGACAATCCAACTCTGAATTTGATCAGGTGTTTTAATCCTAAGATAACTATGTTGTTAGGGTGTATCCAAGGAGAATTTCTTTGTTGCTGAAGAAATCTAATACTGAATTACAGTTAGGATGACATTGTACATTTCCTGCTTGTGCATATTTGTTCTTTTGATAGTTTCAACTAAGCAATACACATAACTATGTTGGTGCAAACAAATGACCTATTCTGAACTTTGTCTTAGTTTTGACTATAAGTAGATTAATGGTTAGAACAGAGGGATAATGGCAGTAAGGTTCAATCTTGATTAAGAAACTCATTGGCTAAAAAGGCATTTTTTCAGCATTCTTTCTTTGAAATAAATATTTTCTTGTATCTGTGCAACTTTGGCACAAAGTCATATTCATGGAGTGTTCATAAATAATAGATGAGATATATTAAACTTTTGTAACTACACACAGTTGATTAAAAACTATACACAGGGAATAGAAACAATGTAGAATGGATGTGTGAAATGGGTAGAAAATTAAATTCTTTATTTTCTGATGGAATGGTTTCAAGAAATCTATAAATATAACTGGTAAATAGAATGACCAATGTGAATTTTTAGCTGGCAGTTTTTATTGTTGAGAATAGTGTCTGACTCGGCTGAAATCAATGTCTGAAAACCATAAATATTTGTTCAATCTGTTTCAGGATCATTTAAATCTGAGTTAGGTTTAGTTTGTGTAAGGAACATACATATTTTATAATTCTCTTAAATAGCTAATAGGCAATGTCTTGCATATGATGATAAACTACACCCGGCAGCAAGGCCTCCGATCAGGAGATTGGAAATTTTGAGGATTGTGGAACCACTTCTTAACTGTTGCTGTTCTCAGGTTCACCCTGACCTAGGGTGGTAGCACCTGTTAGGTTCCCAGCTATGAGGAAATAGTGAACCCCCAAACTAATATTAATAGTACATTTTTATAATAAAATGACCAACAATATATTTTCTATAGCAAAATGACAATGCAACGCTAAAAAAAATATAAAAATACATTTTTATAGTAAAATTAACAATACATTTTATAATCTACAAACTACAGGGTGTGATGGAAATGAAAATAACACTATCTCATTTTTATAGATATGCTTACTAAAATTACACAAAGATATTTGTAAACTAAATTTATTCAATAAAATCTCCATTAGCTTCAACCATGGCCTCCAGATGACTTCGAAATCTCCTGCAACTCGTCTGGATGGTCTCTTTGTTTAAGTTGGTGAATGCTGCCATAATTCTTGCTTTCAGTTCATCTTGGGTGTTATAAGGAGTTTTGTTGGTCTCTTGCTCAACTGTGCCCCACACATAATAATCAAAGAGGTTGCAATCTGGGGAGTTATATAGCCAGATGTAAGTGGTGATGTGGTTGCAGAAATTGTCTGATAGCCATGACTGGGTTTTTCTGCTTGTGTGGCATGGTTTAGTGTCTTGTTGCCAGGCATAGGGTTTTCCAGTAGCCACCTCTTCATCCAGGGCAGATTACCTCCTCAAGGCACTTGATGTAGGCATACGTATTGAGTTGGAGGCCCTCTCCAACAAATTTGTGAGTTCTTTTCTTATCAGAATAATCAGTAAGTTTTCCGAAGTGCCATACCTTTTGTAATCACCATTATTAGACTCATCCAACTCTTTCTGAATCCTTTGCACTGCCCCCAGATTGACTCCCAAACACAATGAAATGTTTGTATTGGAGCTTCCGGTGTCAATGCCAAGCAGTACAGCATATGCCATTTTTCCATATTTTCTGGTCGAGTAAATTGCATCATGGTGTTCACTGACTTTACTATTAGGTTGGTGCAAAAATAATGACGTAATAATGTCGTTTTTCGACGTATTTTTTAACGTCAAAAAACAACATTATTACATCATTATTTTTGCACTAACCTAATATACTGTGTATTTGACAAAATCAAAAACAAACAGTGCGCATGTGTGAAATCACAAATATAAAATGGCGGCAATTTATCTATCGCACCCTCTGTACATCTAAAGAACATACCTTTTACTGTGAAAGTATAAAATTATGTACAAAATATCTGTAGTTGAAAACATAAAATTGTGTATGGGATATTTAGATTTCAGCATTAAATAATGTAGTGAACAGTCTGGTAGAAGCTAGCGAGCCAGAGTGGCTTGCATCTAGTGCAAAAGAAAATAAGGGTCTTACCTGAATGTGCGGCACTGCAATATGTGTGGTAACAAGGGTTTTTGTACAGTTTGGCATGCTTCCATCAATAGCAAGTCATGTGCTGATTGGTCAAACTGGAGGTGGCTATTTATCTGGGTAACTGAGAAAAAAAGCAAAGAACGCTGATTGGTTGGTTGACCGTGATGTTGGCCTGATAAAAGAGGGCTGAAGCAGTGAGGAGAGAAAAAGATGATCTTACATTTTGAAGTGTATGGAACGCAAGAATGGTGATTTGGTTTGGTTTATTTTGTTTTATGGAATATCAACCTCAATGGGTTATTTAATGCCGACAAAATTTTTATTGTTAGTAATGTTTTTCTTCAAAAATCTATTTCTGGGAATATTTTTCCTTGAAGAAATCTATAGCTGGTCATATTTTTTTTACAAAGAATGTATAACTGTTTGTATTGCTGGTATTTTTTTTTTTTTTTTTCTGATAATAATTTTTCCTTCAAAAATTATTGCTGGTAATAATTTTTTTTATTATTACAAACTATTTCTGGTATTAAAACCTATTTTTACACAAGTTTGGGTGCTATTTGCCCATAGCTGGGACCCTAGCAGGTGCTACCACCCCGAGTCAGGGTGGACCTGGGAACACCAGCAATTAAGAGGTGGTTCCAAGCTCCTCAAAACCTCCTGATCAGAGGCCTTGCTGTTGGACGTATTTTATCGTCTTACCTAGGATGGCTAGAATGAGGGATTGAATCCGTGATATCTTGAATTGTACAAGTGATGTCTAATTCATTTAAGCTACAAATAATAAATAGAGGTTGAGCATAAACAATTTGGCCAAATATAGTACAACCGACAACAACCATTATTTTTTTTTTTTTTTTTTTTTTTTTGTAGTAGACAACTACTTCTGTTCACCAGTCCTCATATAATTCCTACTAGTGCAAGAGAACGGGTCCTTAAGTAAAAACAAAAATTTGAAGCTGATTTTCAAGGCAAACAAGTTCTCTTCATTTGGAAGATGGAGTGTCACAATCTTCTTAGCTTCATTTCTTAAAATTTGACTTTTGTGGGTTTTGTACTTATAGAGTCAGCTTAGCTTAGTAAATATAGAGACATGTACAATACATGCATCAAAAATTTCTGGAAAGGAGATGAAAGCAGGCAGATTATAAACTAACTTAAAAATTATATCATGATAAACATGTTGGCATGTCATTGGAAGTGAACCAATATAAGTTTCCATCCTTTATGGCTAACAATTTTCACTTGCATGAGAAGGAAAATGTTAAGACCTTTTAATTTCCAGCCAAATATTCTCGGTCATATCGTCTGACCTTTTCCATTTGAAATATTCAACATGAGATGATCACAAGGTATTTATTTATATACAAGTCATAATCTCATCTATTTGGGAAGCTGCTTTTTAGAAGTGTGCATTTAGTTTTATTATGATTCTAGTTTGGAGTTGCTCCAATTTCTTTTGTTGTCTTTGATGTCAGCATCACTTCCTTTTCTATTATCTAATAATGGAAGTAGAGAATATTTAAGAATAACTCTGTCCTATCTCTTTGAGGTGCTTTGGATACTTCTGAAATTCTGATATGAATTATTGTCATTACAAGTTATTAAGGCAAATGCTCAGTTCTTTTTAAATAATCGAATATTCTTCAAATTAAAAGGTTTATGAAGTCTGTACACTAAACCTTTTGATCCCAACTCCTTTATTTGGGGAGTGTAGTTTAGTAGCCCAATTTAACACTGTCAGGTGTCAAGAAATTGATGTCGCTTTCTGTCAGCAATATATCTAGTCTCACCGAAGCCTAGAAGAGCAGTGGTCCCACATGTCCACTCGCCTGGTTTTTAGCAGGTAGCGCTGTTGTCTCAGAGAATGGTTTGACGCGCGAGGCAGCGAATTCGTTTTGCTCCTGGTAAGTTACTGTCACATCTATTACCCCCCCCCCCCCCCGATCGTATGATCACATAAGTGACAGTGAGGAGCTGGTCGTTTCACCCTTGCACTCCTTCGCGGTGGTATAACCATGTCTTCCTCCCTGGCTGAATCGTCAGATGTGTCCTGGTCTGAATCATATTCTGGAGGATCAATAAGGGTCAAGTCTACTTCTTTCTCGCCTTCAGATGGGGTGTTGCTGCTGCTTGCACTGGAGCTTGGTTCTTGCCATTCATGACTCCCTGACATTGTGTCACCGCCATCATCTGCTGGTAACAATGAAGTGAGCTGTGGACGTACATCTCCCACGTGCCTCGGTATCCCGACTGTGTACTGTTTATCCCCATGACACGACCTTTCACAAACTTTGACGTGCAGCGTCTGTGTGGATTTTTTACCCAAACTGCATCTCCTCCTTTATACTGAGTTGAATTTGCCTGGTTAGGCGAGGGCACAACGTCAATTCCTTTTATTCGAATTTTTGTACGGATGCAGCAGATGGGCGGGCGCAGAAGAGGCAGACACATCATCCCTGGGTGTGATGTTATACCAATACACGGCCTCCATAATAGGGCAGCTCTTTCGCGCAGCAATCCGTTTGATTGTCCGATGACACCTCTCTACAATACCATTTCCAGATGGTTTGTACGCACAGCGCAGTTGGAATCGGACGCCCCATTCTTCTGTGAATTGTTTGAATTGCTGACTGCGGAATGCAGTGTCATTATCAGCCAGGATCTCCACTGGGGCACCACGTTCAAAAAACACCGACTCCAATTGCCGGATTACATGTGCAGCGTCTTGCCGAACTAGCGGCCGCCAGATTGAAAACTGTGTGGGGCCGCAATCTATCAGTCAAAAAATGGCAACCGTTATAGTGCGTGATGTCCATGCCTAGACGGCTTCAAGTTTCACGCACACTGAGCTCTCCCTTCTGTCATCGCACAGAAGCTGGATCTATTGACTGACACTGTTCACAACTCCGAACGACCGATCTTACTGCTGCTTTCGACATGGACGGGTTGATCCTACGTGCAAAATATAGTGTTCGTTTAACTCCAGGGTGCCCACTGTGTCGATGAATCTCAGTTAATTGAGCAGGGCTTGGGTTTCTTATGGCAAAAGCACATACTGGTTGAACAGGTTCGTGTTCCTTCACATTGTTGAACCACTTCTGGAGAACTCTAGTCAGCAAGTCAGCTCGGTTCTGGTTGGATCTAACTAGCTCAATGTCAACCGAAAGGTTGTACTCTTTCACAAGAGAAGTTAGCGTTTCAAGTCGTCGCCTTATGAGTATCTCGCTAGCAGCCTTGGTGTTCAGCTGAGACTTTCCCGTAAGGGCATTAGTCACCCAATGGTACACGCAGAGGGAGTCTGTGTTCACATGTAATACCGAAGCCTGCCATTTTAGCGCGAGGTTGATTCCTTTTAGCACGCCATCTAGTTCAGCCACATTGATATGCTGGGTGTTTTTTATCGGCCGTAGCCAACATGCGTCCTTGATGATGGCTCACTTAGCCTCGAGCACTACTCCTACAGCCAGCGAACTCGCGTCCACCCACATGTCTAGCTCCTTCGTATTCATGCACCATTCTCCCTGTGCAAGATCCAGTTGCTGTGCCCGGGCGAGGGTGTCCGTTATCATACGTTCCAGGGGAGCATCACAAATTTTGTCGTCCCAGTTTTGCATTACGGCAGTGGCTTGACGTTTGATGACGCCTGTCGCCACTCGCAGCCATGCACACACGGGGAAGTGTCCCACCAGCCGACCACACATGGAGAAAACACCTCTCTGTGTCATAGTCATAGGGCCGTTTACCATTCTACTTCCTCGTCACCATTGCAGTCGACCCTGTTCCTTCCATACTTCTAACCCCAGCACTCTGGCTCCATCCTGTAACTTCTCTGGATCCTTGCTTGTCAGTCCGTAGAGCTCGAGATGTTTCCTCACAGATTCTGCCGACGCCACATCCTCGTTGATATATATATTATCAATATATGCCGACGTTGCTCTATTTATAGTTTCATTCTGTGCTAACACAGCATTGAGCACAGCTCGCATTATCAGGGGCGCTACATTCAGGCCGAACCCCAGCCTGGTCAAACAATATCGCTTCCCTTTAAATATAACTGTTTGGTATGGCCACAGAGATTTTTCCACACGGATCTGTAGGTATGCTCACCGAAGCCTAGAAGAGCAGTGGTCCCCCATGTCCACTCGCCTGGTTTTTAACAGGTAGTGTTGTTCTCTTATGCAAATAAGCCTGCTGCATAAAAATGGCAACAGGCGTACGCACACGCGACCAACTCTCAGAGAATGGTTCGACACGCAAGGCAACGAATTCGTTTTGCTCCTGGTAAGTCACTGTCACGTCTATTACAAACACATTTGCTGGGAGGGCTCTTGGGTCATGTCCAACAAAATAAAGATCAAATATTCTATCTTCCTTGATCTTTTATTGTCTCTTTTCCTCACTTATGTTTTCTCATCTTTGACTCGGTAACCTCTTGGATTTTATCACCTTGCTTGGGGAGAAATTATTAAATTATATATAGTGATGATGGGAGATGTTCATAGTTAATATTAATTTTTCAATGTTCATTTTAGTTGATTAATGTTTCTGGCAGGGTTGGTTTATTTGTTTTGTGATTGTCACATGAAAAAAACAAACAAAAAACCAAACACTTGAAAGTGTATCAAATCCTGGAAAGAATTTTAAAGTAATTCTCCTGTGGGAGATAATCAGTTTTCAGATAAAAAAAAAAAAAAAAAAAAAAAATTTGAGTTGATTTTTGCTAATATTTTCATAATTCATTTTTAAAAATGTTCATTATTTATCTATAAAAGATGAAATCAACTTTGAAAAATCTTCTTGTATTGATATTTGATTAATAAAAAAAATATTTGATCCATTATAGAAAGGATAAAATGAACTTTGAAAAAAAAAAAAAATGAAATAGAAAGGATAAGAGTGAGTGTAGCCAATATTCAGTAAAGTTTATTATATAATGATTCTTTTGGTCTTGTATCTTCATCTTAATTGTTTAAATCCCAATGTTTTGGTCAATGTTACATTAAAACAACTAACATCAGGATGTTAGTTTATAAGTCTGTTTCTTAGAAATCCTAACAAAAAAATTAATGTTTTTGGATGTTTTCCCTTTTTACTTAGAACTCACTGACGATTGTCACTGAAAATGCTGCATGTTAAATGAATTAAACACTGAAATTTAAAAAAAAATTTCATTTTTTTATTTGTAGTAATTTTTATTTTATTTTAATTTAGTTTAAAAAAAAAAAAAAAAAAAAACTTTCTCTATCCAGTAACTTTCATAGAATTTTCTTTCTTTTAGGAATTTAAACAAAAGTTCCTAAATAAACTAAATAAAATTCTTTTTAAATTGTAATTTTTACTTTTATATTTCCCTTATTTGGTTTTTATAGAAAATGTAAGTTACTATTGAGTGATATTAGAATTTATTCTATATAATAAAATACAATAAAAATGTTTATAGTAATAAAAATAAAATACAATGTGATATTTTAACTTTATTCAGCCTGGTTGTCCTCTCATACTAATGAGATATTTCATTCTTATGGTAATAAGCCTTACTTGATGCCAATAAAGAAACATGTCCTGTCAGCATAACGTAATATCTCATTTGTAAGTTATGACAACAGGTTTCCATTCCATTACTTTTTATTTTTGTTTCATCATTTGTCCGTGCGTTAAATATTGATACCATATCTGGTCAGGCACTCTTACGTATCTTGAGATTCTTGACAAAATTCAAAGATGGATCTGTAATGTATTTGATCCTGACCTGGCTTCTCTTCTTCAGTCACTTTCTTACCACCATGACATGGCTTCCCTCTGTCTTTTCTACAAATATTTTCATGGCAGTTGTTCTGATGAGCTTTCCTTCTTGGTGCCTCAACTGCATGAAATGTACTACTAGATTGGGAACAAGGTCTCAGTTTTATTGTTGAACTATCTAGATGATGCAACTAGTCACACTGCGATACGTCCTCTCTGCTTATATGTGTTGCAACTGGTGTTATGCTTACCTGTCAAATTGGATATTCAACAAGCCTGCAGTAAACCTTTTAACTGAAAACAAATTCAAATCACGAGGCTGTCCTGATAATAACAAACAACTATTTATTATTGGCAATTACTACACAATTCCATCTTTGTAGTTGGAGTGAATGCTAATCTCTACACAAGGATTTATCTCCTTTCAGTCCCTTTTACTATGAACGGTAAGTCTAACAGTAGTTGCAACTTCTTTCATCTCTGCTGCTTCTTTTTAAGTCATTTTCTTCCATTTTAACTCTACGTCATTCTTCTGCCTCTGTTAGAAAGTAGCTCTGTATCTCTAACAGTCTGGGGACAAGACGGGCTTTACTGACTGACTATAGCAGTTCTCTCTATGGGTTGAATAAAAGGTTAAGTTTGAAATTTGCAGGTTACCAAATATAACCTCTGAAGATGGACAGAGGGTATAACAGCTGAAACATGACTATAACGACCTGGATGAGATAAAGAGTCCAAATAGATTAAGGTATAAAAAAAACAATCATATGATTAAATAAACTTATTGCCAAAGGTGAAATAATTATGTCATAAAAATGAAAATATTCAACCTAAATTTCTTTATTTTGGTGCTTGCATAGATAACATTTTAGCAGTGTCACCATTGTCATTATTGCTAGAATAGTACCCATAAAATATAATGAGACAATTTATGTATGTATTTCATGTCTGCCTAGGATCAAAGTATTGTTCCCCAACAAAAACCAACACTTGTCTTGGATCAGTGTAATATCTGGACATTGAGGAAAGTTACATGCCAACCATTATAACCGTTTTGGGGAAAGCAAAGGGGAATGGGAGCAGGGTAGGGAAAAACGTGGTAAAGGATGAAAAGTAGAGGATAAATAAGAAAATGAGAGAAAAATGAATGAAAGGAAAGGAGTGAGGAGAGTTGGAGACAAAAGAATTGTAAGGCTACCATTTGTCCATGCTTAGAATATTTCTGCCATATCTGGTCTGGTGCTTATGCTATGTATTTAGAGACTTGATAAAATACAAAGCAGAATCTGCAATTGTATTAGTCCTGATCTGGCATCTCAGCTTCAGTCACAATTCCACTGTTGTAACGTAGCTTCCCTGTGACTTCTATAAATATTTCATGCTTATTGTTTCCGCTTTTGTACCTAAACTTTATGAATTTAAGTGCCATACTAGTACAATTGAAACGGTGAGATGTAATCATGAGTTCTATACTAAGTTTCTTATTTCATACTTCTCACTTGTGGAACTCTCTTCTGGCTTCTAGCTTCTCAATCAACTTTGGTCTTCAAAAATTTAAATGCAATGTCAATCATTATCTTCTGTTTCCTTAATTCTTGTTCTTTTTATTATCCTCTCTCGTCTTTCATAGTAGTAACTCCTTGTGTCTTAGTGGCTTTATTGCGTTGCTTGGGATGAAATGATAAAAAAAAAAAAGACAAAAACAGGTCTTCAGTTCTGAGTTTTATCACTCATTGCTCCTTTTGAGCTTTGTTTTTAGAGCATGACGCACACCTTCTAAAGGAAGGTCAGGTATGTTGGTAGATACAACACTATTAATATATAGATTGTTGCTGTTTATCATAAAAATAAGGGTCAATACATTCTTTCATTGCTCTAGCAAACTTGGGAATAACTAAAAACAAAATGGCAAAAAGAAATAATTGCATAAAATAAATTTCTAAAGGTATTGCATGTTATGCTTATTACTACATGAATTTTGTTTTAGGTCAGTCTGGGTGAAGAATCCTAAAGTTAAAGGTACAATAAAGATTGTATATAAAGAAAAGATTGTATAGATTAGATATATTGAAGCTTTTCATTCAACCTTCATAAAAAAAAGTCTAATGAACTTTGATTTTCTTGGTTCTATGAGCAACAAAAATGCTATCTGAATTCTTTTACAATATATAAATATTAAATAAAATTTTATTTTGGAAAAATATTCTAATTCAAATTTTAATCTATTTTCTATGATTCTATATAAAAATTTAATTAATGATCAATAAAAGTTTTTTCTTGAGGATTTTAAAATTTTTTATTATATTTCAGGTCAGTTTCTTTTTCGGCTATCATTAACCGTTCTGAAAGACTTGTGCGTATGTGTGCTATGTCATTTTTTTTTTTTTTTTTTTTTTTTTCCATTTTCAAATATCAGATCTTCACATGATAGTTCAAGTCATTTGTTTTTGTTTTATATTATTGAAATATATTTAGTATATTTGTTCTTAAATTTGATATCATTTTATTGATGGTGGATTGTTTGTTTTATGCTTAATGCTTCTTTTAATGTTTAATAAATAGACCACATTAATATCTTCTGCACACACTATATTTAACAGATTAACTGCCAGGTGTCAATTATAAGATCTGAGGGTCACATGCCAACTTTATAATAGACAACTTGGGCAATAAAAAATTTATAAGTTAACTTATAGTTTCAACTGAAATCTTAACTTTTTTTTTTTTTTTTTTTTTTCACACTAAAAGTATCACTGAATAAAGTTGTTGTTACCACCAGCAGTTAAAAATGTATCAGAAAATGCCAGGCAAGAGATAGCTCATAGTTGGTGTCATAATAAGAACTGCCAACAGTGAGTTCTCTTGTGGCAGTCACTGTATTAAACAAACTCAAATATGGAAAACAAATACTAATTAACAATTATTTCCCTAACTTTTTTTTTTTCTTAATCAGAATCACCCAAACCAAGGCAGTCATACCAATAAAACACAAGTGGCTACAGTAGAGTGGCAAGTTCTCTCTGTTCTAAAACGTCAAATTCTGTGTTCTTGTGTGATTGGTAAATTTCAATTTTACGTTTTTGTTTCAAAATCATAAAACATTTGAAAAAAGAGACTGGTATGTAAACAGTACAATATACAAATATATAGCCTACTTATATAGGCATCTTTTTATTTTTTTACGCTTTAGTGATTTCTGATGATCAATAAGCTTGTCACTCCAAGTCCAATCTATGGTGTGTTGACAAAAACTGCAAAATAATTTATTGCCATCATGATAAAAATCATCACAGAAAGCTTGCTCTTCAGCTCTGTATTTTGCTGGATATCGGCTTCCAGTTTGACCTTCTCAAACTGATAAGCCTTATTATTGAGGCAAGAGTACATTGTTGTGTTGTTGGCATAGATACCAAGTTGAGAGTTGATGTCATCAGGAAGGTCATTAATGAAAATTAAAAACAAAGTAGGACCAAGGATGGAGCCCTTGGGGACACCTACATTAGTATGAAAGGATGTAGATGAGTAGCCATTAAGGATAACTTTCATTTCACAATTTGATAGAAAAGACTGGATCAGTTCAAATATGTCTGGAGACACCATAACTTTTCAGCTTGTGGAGAAGACCTGAATGCCAGACCCTGTCAAAGGCTTTTGAGATGTCCAATGCAACAGCTTGGGTTTCACTGTTTTTAACTAGAGCATCATAAACTCTTTCTGCAAATATCATTCGTATATCAACAGTTGACTTGGAGAAATGAAAGCCATATTGCTTGTTTGAGAAAAGTGATGAGAGATGATGAAACAATTTAACATTGATTAGGGCCTCTAGGAGTTTGCCAAAAAGAGATAGAAGGCTAATAGACTGATAGTTGGAAGGGTCAGACAGCTCACCAGAGTTCTTAAAAACTGGGACAACAGATGATGATGATTTCTCAAAGGCAGTGAGGCATTTATTGTACATTTTAGAGAGGACAGGAAAGTTTGGGGCCACACCTCTTAATGACTGTTACAGAGATACCATCGGGTCTATGTGCTTTGTGGGGATCTACATTAGAGATGATAGAAGAGACCATGGAAGGGGTTAGATGCATATCACTCAATAGAGACCCAGTTCCAAGAGTTAAGCAGGGATAACTACATAGTCAATAAATTAAACTAACCTTAGAAAAAATGAAAACAGTGAAAATAATATTTAAAAAAAATTCTATTAAACTATTGTACAGGAATCATGCTAGACAAAAGAAATCATTAGAAATTGACTACAAAGATGCATATCACCTAATGACAAGAATAAATTAAATTTTCCATTTATTACAAAAACAAAAAAACTCCAATATGATCATCACCAATGACACAACAAAAAAGAAAACAAAACTTTAACAAACCAATGTTATTTAAGAATTCACTTGCCTATTTTGAGAATGCTTCTCTAAATGTAACAGTTCAAACTAACATATATATTGGTTTCACAACTATTACATTATCACACTGATTAACATGTCATTTATCTGATGATGATAGCTCGCATATCAACTAACACAAAAGAAAAGTGCAAGAAGAAATTGGACAAATCCTTACCAAAAACACAAAGGTGCTATATCACATAAACTGTAAAAAAAAAAAAAAACAAAAAAAAAACATCATCAATATCAAGTGATATCACATTTAATAACTAACATACAAAATATATTTCAATAATCATATATATATATATATAAAAAAAAAAACAAAAAACAGATGACATGGAACATGTGGAAATGCACATGATACTTGGGAATAAAGAAACCAATTACATAACACAAAAAATTAGTCTTTAATGACGGCTAATGATAGCTAAAGTTGCTTGTACATTGGACAATTTATATCCAAATATGTACCAGAAATCAAGAAAATGATCAGAAATATAGAAAAAAATTTTAAAAAATCCTTAAGAACTTCTATTGGTCTTTAACCAAATTTGTATAAATGAAAAATTACTGCCAGTTGTAGATAAACTGTATATAGATATAGACAGTGTGGACATAGGAATCATCATTCAATAGTGACTGTCAGTTTCATGCTTTCAAGTGCACTTGGTCTGAAGATTACAATGAAGTGTCAAATTGTCAGTCATCATGCATTGTTGATTCTTATGTCCATGCTGCCTATATCTATAAATGTATCTCTTGCCCTATAAATATAACAAATTATATACAAACTCTTTACATGTTTTAATAAATTAAAAGATTTAGCAAGAATTCTGAAGAGGATATTGAAAGGTAATTTTTTTTTTTTTTTTTTTTTTTTTTTTTTTTTGTGATTCAGTTTTATTCTCCATGATAAAAGTAAATAGACATCTATTCGCAATCAAGTTTTTTTTTTTTTTTTTATTCAGTAAGCATTGAAACAAACACTTCAGAAATATTAACAAAGTTGTCATTGGCTGATTTTATATCTCTTATCTTCTAGGCTATTCATTAGGATTTGTTAGATTTAAATCATTGATCTGTTCTGTTTGCTGGAGCTTCAGAATACGCCCCCTGCACCTCTACCCCCCCCCCCCCCCAATAAGGCGTCCTGGGAATGACGATAAACTACATCTGGCAGCAAGGCCTCTGATCAGGGGCTTTTGAAGAGTGTGGAACCACCTTAATTGCTGGTGTTCTCAGGTCCACCCTGACCCTGGGTGGTAGCACCTGTTAGAGTTCCAGCTATGGACAAATAGTTAACCCCAAAACTTGGTGTCAAAACAGTATGAAAGTGTAAAAATAGGTTTTAATGCCAGCAATACATTTTTTTTGAAAAAAAATATTACCTGCAATAAATATAAAATACAAAATACTTTAAATCACTTTAACTGTCAGTGGACAAATGAACTCTGCTCATTTTAAAACAATGCTACTTAATAAACTATTCATTTTCAAATCTTATATATATATATATATATATATATATATATATATATATATATATATATATATGATTTGGCATTAAATAGCTCAAAGGATTGATATGCCAGAAAACCCACCTAACTAACATAAATCATTGATTTAAATTAAATTATTTTTTAAATCACTGATTTAAATCAATTTTACAAAAATCTTTATTTAAAGCAAAAGATTTAGAAATAAAACAATTTTGTTTTCATGTAATTTCATGAAGGAAGAAAAGTGCTAATCATATTGAATCAAATATTTATTATTCAACTGAAGAATATTTTTTTTTTTTTTTTTTCTTTACTATAAAATAAAATTTTAACCATTTTAACAAATTTTTAAATTTAACATGAGCAGTTTTTGCATTCACAAATTTAAATAAAAAGGCTAGTTTTTCTGCTTTATCTCTACCAAATGGTTTCTCAGTTTGGAATGCACCAGTCCATAGGACAAGAAAACTCATTCAATGTCAGAAGATGAGGCCACTTTTGATAAGAGTTGCTTAACCGTAGAAAGTATGTCACTGCTTAACACACTTAAAATTTCAAAGTTAACAAAACAACACAGACAAGAATTAAAAAACCCAGATCTAAATTTAAAAGAAACACTGGCTGGTAGTGTTGCTAACAAACTACTCATAAAAAAAAAAAAATTACCAGATTATTTATGTACAAATCAATCCTACATAGCTGATGATCACATGTCTGTTATTTTAAAAGGCTGTAAGAATAAAATCACTGTATGACCTTATCTAAAAACAGCAACAAAAACAAGACTGTATGTAAGTTGAATGTCAATGCACTTAAAAAAAAAAATTGGTAAAAATTAAATTTTCTAAATTGGGGAAAAAATTGTTAATTTGGCAACCTTAAATTATCTTACTATTTCTCTTAATCTCTCAAGTGATTTTTATTAGCTTGGCTTTTTCTTTTTGCTCTCTTTATGTGAAAAAAATAAAATAAAGATCCAGAACCCTGCTGTCCAGCTAAGCTGAATTCAAAAATATCTTTATAAGTTTTTTGGTAGAATATTTTCAGGACATTATTTACATGCAGAACAGTGTTCTTATCTTTGTTGTTGTTATCACAATATTTTGTCTGTTGTGCCCTCTGAACTTCAAGCTCTTGTCAATTCATTGTCAATTCAGGTAACCTTCAGGAAATTTCAGTGAGAAAGGAAAATTGACAGCAAGGCTTTAACATCAGTGACATTTATCAGTAAGCAGGTTAGCTTTAAGACTTCAAGTTCTCCACTTAGGATTGTCCCATGGGACAATAGCCTAGTGGATTGGTTCATGAATTTAGTGACATAGTAATTGTGAGTTCATTCTGTGGGGGTGAGTAATACTAAATAAGAGCTAAATGATATAGGCCTAGACATGGATAGCAGAGCAAGAACACTCTAAATAAATAGTTTGGTTCAAAATTCCCTGAAGATTACCTGAATTGATAATCACAATGGTCAAAATATTATGATAATAACAACAAAGATGAGGACAATAGTCCACATGTAAATAATTGTAATGACTTGTCACAGAAATTCAGACAAAAACATTCAGGACATTTTTCATCTTATGCTCTAAAATGATTCAGACATGTTCGACAGGATTTTCTCAAATTTTTTTTTTTTTTTTTTCCAATTTGCCATTCTTGACTCCTTTTTATTTTTTGGTATGGCATGAAATGTTATACTTGATGAAAAGCTTATGGTTTTTGTCTAAATAACAATCATGTAATATTGAGGACTCTGTTGTGTAGAATGGATATTTTTCTGCAAATGGCTATTTCCCAGATGTTGTGAATCACTCATGCTCTTAATTGGTGCCAGACACCCAAGCTGAAAATCTGCCACATTTGATACTGGGCTGTTCAACTAAAATTTTTGATTCATTCAATTTACTGTTTGAGAATTTACCAAATAAGAACTCATTTGACATACTGACAGTATGCCAACCTTGCTCACCATCTCATTTGCTTACTGTTTTGTCTTTTGAATGCCATTCATTTGAAGTGGCTTTCTTCTGGCTGCTCTGCCATAATATATTATGGCAGAGCAGCCAGAAGAATTGAGGTAGATACTACATTCTTGGACCCTTTTAACTGTCCAGCAATGGGAATTATTTTTCCTTTTTCTATTTCATCTACAAATACACTTTTCTGATGGCCAATGTCAACTTGAATAAGACTCACTAATTTCCTTTGTTCCATTAATTGGAAGTAGGATGATGAAAGTGAACATTTCTGATTTGGGCTGACAATTTTTGTGTCTCATGGACATTGTGAAATGATTGTATGACTGTTTTATTTTATTTTTAATAATAAATTTAATCTTTTTATTAAATGTCAAATTTGAGTAGAATAGTCTTTGTCTATATAATCTTTGGGCTTTTATCCCCCCCCCCCACTTCACTGCCTTCTTTGGGCTCTCTACTGTTCATCTCTGCTTCAAAGATAGCTCAATGGACTAAGTCACTAACTACTCTCCAAGGGACATTACTTGTTGGAAATCCCAAACCCATGTTTTTTTTTATCTTGATCCTGAAGAGATCTTCCACTGAAGAGTGGAAATGGCAATTTCAAGCTAGGGTGATTTTGCACAATTAAAGTTTGGACTGATTTCCTGGGTTGGTGTATGATAAAATCAAGCCTATTTTATAAAAGGCAGCAAATGTAACATTTATTCATCCTTTCTGTAAACTATGAGAAGAAAACATTTAAATTCAGTATTTGGTCCACTTGGTTAATGCAGTGGATTCTAGGAAGTTTATTGCTTGTCTGATGGAAGAAAATGATACAGTTTGAGTCTGTGTGCTGTCATCTGGTCACATGATTGGGGAAGTAATAATTGTTTCTCTCCTGTCAATGAAGTTTTATTTCTAAATTCAATTGCCAATGACTTTGCAACTTGGAATGGCTGCAATGTTTTTGTACTTTACTACCCTGACTTGACAAGATGATGGCTTAGCAAAATGAAATCCATCATGTAATTTTTTTACAGTATTTTTTTTGTTCACAATTCCCGCTCAAAAACATGTGCTTCCACTACCCCAAAGGCTAATTTTGGCATTTGAGAATTCTCTCTTGGAAATGTTTTACTGGAGAAAGATTTTCTTAAAATCAACTTGATTTTAGGTGATTGATAATTTAAGAAAATAACTCTGTAGCCAGGGGATTTTTTCCTCTGGAATCAATCACTTATCAAAGGACACACCTGTCATGGGTAGGTGCAAGGGTTTGTCAGTTATTCTCTATTTTATTGGATTTTTTCAAGTTAAATTCAATTTCTTGAGAATTTCAAATCCAATTTCTTGTTTCAATCTTCTCTTTGGTTCTAAACCAGACCACCAAGCCTGTCCAGGTATATACTCACTCCTTTACAAGTAGGAACACTACTTATCTCCTGGAACTGACTCCCAAGAGAATGCTTCCCTGAGCACTACAATGTTAACTCTTTCAAGCCTAGGGTCAGCTGTTACCTACCCTCATATTCTGCACTCACTTCCACCACTTACATACATACAATAACCTCATTTAGTAACCCTCTATCTTGGCTTTGTGACTCTTGGGCCTTGTATTAAGTGAAAATTTAGTTAAAAATATCTTTCATTCTCACACACATATACTATTGAAAAGGAATAATGTTTTATCCCTGTATTAAATATGGAGTAGGTATAAATAAATTAGAGAATATTTGATTTTTTATTTTATAACTGAATCTATATATTAGTCAGATTGAAAGATAATTTGAAAATGTAACATACTTAATATCTATGTTGCTTAAATTTCTCTTCATTTTTTTCTTGTGTTCCTCTTGATTTTTAAATATCAACAATGAAATACTCATCTTTTGTAATATGAAATGAAACAATTTTTGTTGTACAACTTTTTTTTTTTATCACTCTTTTCGTGCTTTCTAGGTTCATCTTTACGGAGATGCAGACAGCCTATTCAAGAAAAAAGAAAATGTAATTTACATTTCCAATCACCAAAGTACAGGTAAATTATTTCTTGGAATTTTAACACCAAACTGGCTTATATCTAACTAAGCTATGTTTATTGAGCTAACCTTTATTGGTTAACCTAAAGTGTTTGATCATATTAGGCACATTTAATTTTAAATAACTTCTTTTAAAAAGAATATTTTTGATTGTATTGTGAGATGTGTCATAACTGTGAATAGTCGTGAAAATAGATGTTTTGTTTATGATTGAAATAAAAATTGAAGGTGGCTTGCATTTGCTGCTGTTAATTTCACTGGTTCATTTTCTTCAATGGAATTTGTGTCATCTAGTGAATTTGTTTTGTGTACCTGTGTGAAAATAAGATTGGCTTTGTTGATATGGATGAAATTTTGATCATACTGTTTTTTTCAGTGCCAGACAATCTTGCTGAAAAAGGTGTAAATGTGCCAACAGAAGAAACTATGCTGTTGAAAAATTATCAACAATTAAATTTGAAATGTAAAAATTGTATAACAGCTGTGGAGCTGTTTCATCCCAATTTACTCTCTTTCTACCCTTGAGGCACTGAGAGATGTTTATTTAAGTTGTGCTGGTGATGCTAAAATCTGAATAGTGAATAACTTTGGATTTTCTCTAATGCATAATAGAGGGCAAGGGTAACTCTGGGTAACTCTCTCAAACTCTACTATTACCTGCATATATGTTATCCATTTATATAGACTTCCATCTGGGAATAGACCTGATTAATTAACTTCTCAAACAAGGTAACTCCTGCTGAATAATCCAGATTGCCATACTTGGTGCTTTCCAATTTTGGCCTGGATTTCTACGTTCCTCAAATTTACATTAAAATCAACATGAATATGCCTGATAGGTTGCTAAAACAAACAAACCCTAAAGTTACTGAAAATCCTGTGGATTTTGGCAGTCTCATTAGTCATGTTATGCTAACTTCCTTGGGGTTATGGAGTTCGGTGGAGGGTACCTGTTATGTTGAATCTTACTAAATCTTCAAATTTTTCCAAAGTCTTCCTTATGAGTATTTTACGGGTTTAACTTAATATATTTCAACCAGATTTTTTTTCATCACAATCCAATTAACCACTCCTCTTTATTTTTCTCTTTCTAATATCTCTACTGCTTCACTCAGAATGATTATGGACTCTCTCAATACCTCAAGTCTCTAAGCATTTTCCAAGCACAAGTATGACTCAACCAGGTTCACTGCCCTGTTACAAAGTGTAGATGGAGTGAGTTTGGTTAAATATAAAATAAATGTCAGAATTGACAAAGTTAGCAATAAGAAAAAGAAAAGAACAGGGCAAAAAAAAATTATATAAAGCAAGTGAACAATATATGCAAGGCAAAGAAACAGTAATATGGCAAAAAGTTTGCAAAATTAAAATTGGGATTGACACATAAAAGCAAGTTTAGACAAGCGAACATAGCATTCTGACTTTAAGACAAGACAGATTTGGACTGAGGTTATTTACCTTAGCTTCCCCACAAGGCAGGATGTAGCACAAGTCCATTTTTATGTGTGGTGGTTTTGAGCCCATATGCTTGGGCAAAAATTCCCTGCATAGCATTGTCTGGGTTCCTCTCTGCCTGAAGGCAGAGAGTTTGACAAGTCAGCTGAAAATCACTTAAGTTAGCAAATTTGAACCGAGTTATATGAAACCCCGAACTGGCCTGTTTTATTGGCTTGGAAGAAATCCCAGCATACATTTGTGTGCTTCTGTCTATAAATTGGGGAGGGAGGGGAAAGTGCTTTACAGTTATTCCTAGTCAAGGTTGGAACCAACACAAAGGAAATGCAGGGGTGGGGGACCATTTCAACTTCCCAGAAAATCCTTTTCATCAGTTCCAATAAATATATTTTTTATTTATTTCAGTGTTTTTAGTTTGAAGATAAATAAGTTTAAAGCTTTACAATAAGCATTTGATTGAAGGATTGACCAATTATTCATTTCATGAAACAAATTTCTGTTTTGTAGTCATTACTGTTCCTTGTTGACAAGTTAAAAATTGTATAATTTCATTTCCAAAATTGAATATATGTTAGAAAAAAGGTCTTCATATTATAGAGAAAGAAAAATTTGTTTTATTGATTTCCTCATTCTAAAATGAGTAAAGTTTCAAAGTTTCAGGCATGTACCTCCAATGGATACTTTTTTATGGCAAGTTAAAGATGGCACAATTTTGACCTATCGACAAATTATGCTTCTGGTTGTTCTTCAGTTATGTGCAACTAAAATTAGTTTCTCATTTAATAGCACACAAGATGGAAAACTGACAAATTTTTAATGATTATAACTTCATTACTGATTGAACTATCAGGATAATTTTTTTTTTATGTTTTTGTCAAGTACTCTATGTCCATATTAAAGTTTTTTTAGATGTATTGAAAATAAATTTTTTTAGTTTGGAATACCAAATAATATGGTTGATTTTGATGCCTTTCTAGGTAGTGACCATCTCTTCTGGCCAAATGTGTTAGAAAAACATGGAATTGACAAGGTCAATTCTAATAGGCTTATGTCATTGTCTCTTTGCAGTGAGTTTGATCTCCTTGTGACAAATCTAATCTTTCTGTAGGTAATCACCTTACAAACCACCTTGAGGCATCAGTTCATTACCATATGATTGTTTATAGAATTGTTTGTCATTGTAACAGGCTGGAAGCTAACATAACCCATTCATTCATTCATTCATTCATTCATTCATTCATTCACAATTGTTCTCTCATGTCAACATGCATATGAAAAAAAGCCAGTCATAATAACCTCAGTAAATCTCTTTAGAAAGTTAGTGAATTCAAAGGCAAAAAAATCTTAACTCTATTCAAACCAATTGTGATTTCAAACTTTCTTCTGTCAACATATCAGTCTGTAAAAGAAACATTGGAGTATAGTCTGTGTGTGTGTGTTGTTTTTTTTTTTTTTTTTTTTTTTTATTTAAAAGATTGGTTCAATTCCAGTAACACTCAATAGTCTGACACAATATTTGCTTCTAAGAAGAGTTAATTTCAATTGTCCATAAAGAAAGCACATGTTTAGCCTAGGGAGATGAGATAGAACTGTGTGGGAAAATGAAGGTAAGTGGCTGACGACTGGTTGTGATTTCAATTCCCTTCATTAGAACTTGAAGGTTGGGCAGAACACATTTTTAATGTTTTGAACAGGGAATCAATCATAGCCAACAAAGCAATCAATAATCTTTCTTTTCTTTGCAAACCCTGTTTTGCTGTAGCCTTTTCAACAGATGCTACCACTTCTGTGATTGTTGAAAGCCATGAAACTGTTATCAAATAAGCAAAGCACCTGATACTGATGGCATTCTAGATTAAATTTATAAATGTGGTCACAATCACCTTGTCAGTAAGATTTTCAAATTTTTAAATCAATTTTACAAAAACATGTTCTGTTTCCTAAGAATTCAAGGGCATTTCTATTGTCCACCTTTACAAAGAAAAGGAGAATAGATGTGAATGTGACAGTCACACAGGAAGCGTTTTCTGTTCAGTTTCTGGTAAGATTCTTGCTTGTATGGTTCTCAACTGGCTTGATATTTTTCTTTCAAAATCAACTTTACTTGAGATGCCATGTGAATTTCAACCTGGGAGAGGTACAGTTAAGATCTTCAGCCTAAAGCAATTGCAGGAAAAATCTAGCCATTACAACAAAGTGCTTTACTTGATATTTGTAGACCATATGAAGGCATTTGATATAGTGTTGAAGGGATAGTCTCTGAAAGGTCCTGAATAGGTTCACAGTGCAAGAAAAGTTGAATGTCATTGGGGATGAAATAAAAGCTTTCATAAAATCTGGAAACAAACACTTTATCAAACTCTTGTGTCATTTTTGAAAAGAGAATATATGATATATACTCTGAAAGAAAATAAAAAAGAAATGAGTATATGTGATGAATAAATACACCCAAATAAAAACTAAGTTTTATCATGAAAACCTTTGTTGTTATTAGGAGGAAAGACCAAAGGATTATTTGATTTATTAAATTAAATTTTTTTCTTGTATCAGGTGACCATAAATTAGTATGAAAGATTTTAGTGTCTTGTGATGAAAAACACATTGATTTGTAAATTCTTACAAAAAACACACAAAAAAAAAAAAACAAATAATTGTTGGATTTTAATGAAACTTCCAGGACTTCTTCACAAATTATTTCAGAAATGTTTGTCCATTTTTATTTTTATTTTTTTTAATTATATAATTTTCTTCAATTCATTTATTTATATATATATGAAATGGATTAAGTCTGACAATTATTTAATATATTTTCTGTTTGTTATTTTCATAGATGCAATTTAAGTAAATGCTCTGTTTTTAATTAAAAGCATTAATTACATTTACCAGCCTGAATGTTCAAAGAACGCATATTTTCTACAAAATTTCTCAAACATTCAGGCTGGTAAATGTAATTATTATTGTTGAATTAAATACAGAGCATTTACTTAGATTGTATGTATAAAATAATAATCCATAATATAAGGGAGTTATCCCCCTTGATACATAGCATGTTTACATAAATTCAAAATAATTTTAAAAAGAAATTTTCTGTCTTTTGAACTTAAGAATTTGACCAATATAAATTATAAATTAATTGATTCGAATATTATAGACAATAATGAAATGAACAAATCTTAACACACACTTAAATTAACACTGTTTTCGCTGGACAAGTAGGTCTAGGAAAGAAGTTGAAGAATTGAAATTAATGAGGAGAATAAACTACACTCTTTCTCCTATGCACTTTGAAAGTTAGATTTGTCACAGAGACAGTTATGCCAGCACTGAGAAGTGGGCAGAGTTAGATTACTGAGGAGAAAGCGGCAGAATTTAGCCCTGCCTGTGCATAGTAGCAGTGTGAAATTTGAAGTGAAGCAGGTTGGAGTTAAGGGAAGATTACTCCCAGGGAAGGTGGATAATTCTCCAAATTTGAAAAATTAATTAAGAAAGTATAAATAGGGAACAAAGAAAACCTTTATTGGAATTAATGAAAATTGGGGAATCACCTAATCACCAGAACCCTTTAGGACCCCATACCTGTTTTGGGGTGAAGTTCAAGCAGATGATTTGAGGAGCTTGGAGACTTTGGGCTGAGAACCCGCATCAAGTACCTCTGAAATCCACATCAGCTGCCACTATAATTCCAAGACTTTGAATACAGCTCCTCCTCAAAAACACCTGGCATCACTATAGAGATTAATGCGAGAAGGGTTAATTTTTGTTGTAGCAAGAGCTATATAAACCAATTGAAGATTAACCCCATGAATCTTTTGTTTTTTTTTGTTGTGAAGGTATTTTTCTTCCTTAATATAACACCTGCCACAGCTTGAACGAGTGCTGCCATCAGGACAACATACAATCTTCCACTATGAGATCAAGAACACAACGTGGGCAGAGTTGATGTGGATCAAAGTGGCCAGTGACCAACAACCAGCTTGGATCATAGTCAGCATTGACTAACACACACACAGAGTTAGCCTGTGGTTAAATCATTCTAAGACCTTGAGGACCAGACCACTAAACCTATTTACACCACTGGGTGTAGGCGGCAGGGAAAAGCGTTACATTAATTGGTGACCATGACCACAGATATGACCCTGTTGGCAGGTGGTATTGTAGAACTAAGAACTTTTCAATACCCATTTGTATCAGAGGATTTAGAATTGTAATAAATATTTTTTTTCTAATTTTCTATTCAAAGTGTAAAGTATTTGAGCAGAGTTGGAAGTAGCCATTAAAGCCCAACTGAAATACAATTATAAGTAATTATCAAGTAAATCCATAGAGACTTAATCAATTCCCATTGGAGAAATATTTTCATTTTTCTTTTTTTTTTTTTTTTTTTTTTTTTTTTGTGAAAGTGCTTGTTGATGTAACAATGTGGCAAGTAGCTTCTAATTTTCAACCTCTCACATTTGACCCTTTCTGAATGATCTGAAGATAATTTCTTTCTTGACCTTTTCAGACTTTTTATTTACACAAATACATTTTTTTTTTTTTTTTTTTTTTTTTTTATATATTTGTCTCATAATTTAAAAAATAAATACATGTAGATATTGCATGTTTTCCAAACTGCACTTGAGAAGAATGTTGACCTTTTTAGTATTTGTGCGGGCTGTTGAGGTCAGACTTTATTTTTAAAGCCTCTTCTACTTGTAAGATTCAAAAACATTTGACTGAACAAAATCAAAACATGAAGACTATTTATAGTGTTGTGGTTAACAGATGCATTTGATTGATGCTTTTAAAGAAAAATTGGGAGGTTATTTTGCTGCTAAGCATCAGGATTTATGCATAACTGCACTTGTTAGGGAAACAAAAACAGTTTTTATGAAAACTTCCTTTCTTTTTATGCAAGTCTCTAAATGGTTTTTATTCAGGATGTTAATAATTTCTTGTGGACTGCTTAATTTAAGAAATTCACATTCTTATTAGCCAGATATACGATTTCTCATGTTCTACATTTGCAAGGGCTTTGTATGTAAATTAAACAGTTGACTTGGCAAAACTATGGAAGATCTTTTGTACAATCACTTGTTACAAGTGGAGTAAGATGTGCTAAGTCTGGAAATTTTTTTTGATTTTGTTATTCTGAAATATGAAGATAGTCCTACATCTCTTTTATTGATCAAAATGGTAACCAGCAAGAAGTTATGATTTCAAAATATCTATTGTGCTATTCACTTCCTGTTTATAGAATTTCTGTTATAATTATTCATAAATGCTAAACCTTCAATAAACTGCAAACTTATTTCTCCCTACTTCTTCCTATCATATTTTCTTGGACAAAAAGAAAGAACACTGTAATTAACCATTAATATATTTTTTAATCAACTTAATTAAAAAATTATTATGAAATTAATAGCCCAGTTGAATTGCAGATTGCTTTGTTCTTCAAGTTAGTCTCACCAGATCTGAGCACAACATCAAGATCTGCGCATTTCTATGGGTTTAAGTTACTGTTGGAGTTGAAACCCGTTCAAGTTGCCCAGAGTTGGTTTGAGGGTCTTTCTAGAGACTTCTGACTATATTGCTATTGCTATGATATTTGCTTGTTATGAGCCCATTCAAGCACTTATGGGATGTGGTGGAGAGTTATATTTGCAAACAAGATCCCTGCCCCTATAAATATCAGGATGTGTATACTGCTGTTGAAATGCTATGACTTAACGTTGTCTGTCCATAGATCTTTTGACCACTTGTAGAATTGATGCCTATAGAGTTGCTGCACTTGGCCAGTGTCCAATGGTATACTAAGCACATATCCCTTGACTTTTGCTGTGTTAGTGTAGGTTGTACTAAGAAACTATAATTGTGTAATTCTGAAAATACTAATGTGAATGACAATATGTAATAATTTTATCAATGTCAAATTCAATCAAAAAATCATTGTGATGAACAAAAATAAATTATTCATTTTAAATAATTCCTTTAATCAAAACTTGCTCAGCAAATTTCCCTTGAATCTTCTTTTCTAATAAATTTGACAGTATGTCAAAGAGCCAGCACTAATTATTCCTTCAAGTCAGTCTAGGGACCAAAAATTGATCAAAGGAGTACAAAGATGAAGTCAAAGATTATTAACCTTTACCACACCGGAGATGAAAATTGTCACCATAAAATTCTCTTCCTTTGTGGCCCTAGGTACATTCACCTTGAGATGGTTGCTATAAATAAAAACTTTTCAACTGTTATTTGTGGTATTATAAACTGGAAATTGCCTACTACTGTTTTGGAAGAAGGTTAAACTTCCATTTTCTGGCAGTATTGTGAATTCTAGACTTTAAAATCGATTAAAGCCATGTTAACTTTTTTGCAATTTTTTATAAACAAAAATAGCCGCATCAACTTCCAACGAAGCATTTATTTAGAAGTTTTTCTTTGATTAGGACTCTGATGATTTTGAAGGCTTTACTCAAGTGGATATTGACGGTGAAGTTGTCAGAGATGATAACCACATATCACTATGTGGGGGAAAGCAATGATGACCACTAGCAGCTACTATCCTCCATGGCTGACTAATTTTATGGAAGCTACTGGTGATCATTGATGTACATGATAGCCTTCCTGAAGGTGAATTATTTTGTCTATTTATAAACAACCTAATAACATTATTTGTCAACAAGACAAATATGCTAGTCAGGTAAAAGAAAAACCAAAAAAATGCTGGTGTCTTCTCGTATGAAAACATGAGGAAGCACGTCACTTTTTTGACAAAATGGAAGCCGCCTTAGCCATTTTGCTTCTTATTGCACTCCAGAACATCATAAGGTGTAATAAAAGTTAAAGTATGTTAAATTGTTAATGTATTTGTTTTTTTATTTTGTTTCAGTTTTTTGTTCTCAATGTCAAAACATGCATACAAAATGTAATGCATTACATCAAAATATTACTCCTCCATTCTTTTATTAGTATACAAAAAATAAAATCTATACACTTTATTGAAAGAAAGTTATAACAATTTTAAAACAGTAGGTGTTCATATTTTTGCGCCTTCAAAAAAAAAAATGGAGTGGCAAGGGGAACAATTCTAGAAAGAAATTAGCGAGGTAAATGTTTAAAAGGGGCAAACTCTGACATTGTTTCACTACTGACCAGAATTTCATCAAATGCATTAATGTTAAAAGCTAGAAATTTTAAAGTGGAAAATCTTGGAGAGACTTTCACAGGATCATTGTCAGGATTAATGCTTACAGTATAATCTTTAATAAATTTAGTGTCATTGAACCAATTGATGTAGACTCTCTCCCTCTCTATTATCTCCCCTCCCCCTGCTCTCTTGTTAGCAAAATACAAGAGTTGACAAAAGTTTAATATTGCATTGTTACCTCACCAATTACATTGAAACTATTCTTGTATGACACTGGGACCTTGGGGTTAATCAAACAAAAGAAGAAAGGAAGGGGAAAGAGTCTACTAACTGGATGATAATTGTTGAAATTTGCAGGAAGGTGAATTGAAAAGTTGAAGATAATTACAAACGAAATACATTGAAAAATCATTTTCAAAATAAATGAATTCCCAAACAGTTCCAAGCAGAATTTTTGAACGAAAAGAGTGTTATCCCTTGTTCCCTGTTTAGGATTTTGTTTCTGGATCCTAAAATATTCAGTTTCTTTCACATCCAGTAGCGTCTTAGTGGCGTTATCACCTTGCTTGGGGTGAATTAAAAAAAAAAAAAAAATATTGTCCAAGTTTTCAGGGTACTGTTAATTGACTTAAAGTGAAAGCAATCATGTTTAAATCTCTTATAGGATTGATTTTTTTTTGTTTTCTTACAATCAATCAATATCTGACTTGTAATATTTGTCTTGCTTTTCAAACTTTGATTATTTTTTTTATTTTTTAGTTGATTGGATTGTAATCAATATGTTAGCAGTTCGCCAGGGCATGGTCGGTCACATTAGATATGTCCTCAAAGACAGTTTAAAGTACCTACCCATGTATGGATTCTATTTCCGACAGGTAAGTAGTCACTTTCTAATTTTGTTTTGTATCATTGGATAGCACAATGTTTAGCACATTATAAAAGAATCTACAAGTTTTAGATCTCAAATGCCAATAAATTACCAACAATTATCCAACATGGATGAGATGAAGATAATCTCATTTCAAAATCAAAGCAAGTACGGCTCGATAAGTAGGGATAGAATCTATACAGTGAGGATAGTAAACTTGCTATATAATTTAATGTATTGAAAAAAAGGCCCAAGAAAGGTAATAGAGAATTACTAAGTAGTTAATAGTTGTCTATATCTCTGAGATGAGGTATTATGATTACTTACATTATTTACATTATTCGGACTATTATCCTCATCTTCATTGCCATATTCACAATGTTCCAGACGTATGCTCCGGCTTTCCTCAGGTGATTGGAAATTTGAACTGAACTCTTTATTTTGTCCACCAGGGTAGATTGTTCTTGTTCCACATGCTATGACTCTTTTGGATGTCTCAATTATTTCCCTTTAATTCAACTCTCCAAGTTTTTGGTTCACTGTTGCTGTAGCCTGGTATTGAATTCACAGCTCTTTGGGTCTAGTCACTGGACCTAACCAATGTCTTTATCTTCTAATAGTTAATAGTTAATGGCCAAGTGCTAGATGTGACCTGAATATTCATTTCTGTTATCAAGAGAAACCTGATATTGTGCTAACCAAGATTTGTAAATAAGAAAGCAAATTTCTTTTAGGTTAGGATTTGTTTGCTTTCATGCATTGGATGAATCTTTATGAGAAAAAAAAATATCAGTCTAAAGAAAACAAAATTATCTTGAAAATGCAGATTCTCTGTAGCTGAAGTGATGGAATACTCTGTTGATTATTAATTTTTTTTTTTTTGTCCCTTCCACAGGATGGGCAAGTAAGTCATGAAAACAGAAAACAATGTTAAAGCTCAATATTGTGTCAGCAGATTGGGAAAGTGGATACTAATTGGGATATTTATAATTTAACCAGATAATATAGTAATGATTTTCCAAGCGTAGCTTAGATGTGGTACAAGGCCTAAAGGAGGGGGGGCACCCAGTGAGGATCGAACTCGCTGCTCGGTCGTAATTGTTTTAGCCAGACAAGCTTGCTAACCATTACACTGCCTTGAGATGACCAAACCAGATAATATAGTATATGCCAGAAATACTCTAGGGTGTGCTTTTTCAAAAGTGGAATTTGCCATTTTGAACTAAGTTGTTTGCAAGAAAAAAAAGAGTCAGGTGTTTGGATGTTTATCCAAGATGAGAAATTCAGATAATAAAAACATGAGACTAAAGAAAGCAGAAGTATTTTGATGACACAGATTAAAACTGGACAGATTCTTTGTGGTTGAAATAATGGATTGCTGTTTGTCATTCATTCATTTTACACCCCCCCCTGCCTACAATATCAGCAAGTAATTCAAGAAAATACAAAATAATGCCATGGCTCAATATTGTGTGAGTGGATAGGAAATAAATTCTGGGAAAATGATTATTTAACCAAATAATGTTAATTAGTTGAGTAAACATGGTTGGTCATGTAGCCAGTATAAAACCATCCTAAGAGTAGTGGTAAGAGGGTTTTTTTTTTTGTTTTTTTGCCAACCAATAGATACATATAAATCTGGAAATTGGGGTGGGGGTTGCACAAAACAAATTTGAAGAGACTTTGAGAAGTGGATAAATTAGGGGATCATGATAATAAATTATCCTATGCTGGCTTGCCTCAATATAAACAGGCTGATTGGCCAGATTGGTGAGGAGTGGGTCTGGTTACTAAGGAAGGTGCTGCATGTCAACTGTCACCAACCGTCTTTGCCACATACTTCATTACCTCTCACAAAATACTGCCAGAGAATACTCCAGTTTGCAGATTGATCTAGCAGAAGTGCTGGAGATTTATCAACAGGCTTGAGACCAAAGTTCCCTTACTGAACTGGCAACTAGTTCAAGAATTTTTTTTTTTTTTTTTTTTTTTTTGTGATAGGTTATGAATAATGTCAACACCTACTAATTAGGTAGACCACTGCACCACCAGACTGATCAGGGTTAAACAGGTAACTAAACATTAGATTTAAATTGTTATTCTTTCTACAAGCAAGAGTTGATTGTCTGTCCTGAAAGTCACTTTTCTTTTAATTCTCTCATACCCCCCATTCCCATTCATGAGAATGTTTCAACCAACTTTACCAAAGACTTCGTCAGATTCAAAACTTAAATACAATGTAGTTTGGGATGATCAACTAGCAGAGTAAGATCCCTAGTAGTACTAGGAAATGAAAGGCAGGCAGAGCTGCTTACTGCTACTGATAATGGTACCCACCCCTGTCAGTCAAAGAGACAACATTTAGTGTGCTGTCTCTGCAGATAGAAAGGAAATAGCTACCATACCAGAACAGAACTGGTGCAAACCTTGGGACATCTGGTTATGAAGAAAGTGTCTACCGACTTCTCTATGAAATAATTGGGACAGAGTGCTGAGCGGCGTTAGCTATGTAAATGATTCCTTTTGATAGCCAACCGCTAAAGTTTTAGCCTTCATAAAAGCTGGCACATTTCCCAGGGTGAGGTAGACTGGCAAAATGCCATCTTGACTGTATAACATGATTGTCATACATTACCAAGTATTTCTGTCCGTGTTACCCAGCGTTGTTTGAAATTCATTTGTCCGTGTTTGTGTTTCCGGTGTCTCTGCTGCATTGGTTCCATATGTGTGGGGTTCCCATGTGGAAATCTTGTTCATGCCCCGCTCATCGTGATCCTGTGTTTGGCTCCTTTGGTGTTTGATTCCAGTGCTTCTGATTTTTCTGTGCCTCTTCGTTGTCAGATACCCAACCAATAAGAACAAATTTCATCATTTGGGAAGACTGACTGGCAGAGTAAAGCCTCTAGTAGTACCAGGAGACAAGAGAGTAGCATTGCACTGTATATTCCAGTAGGATTATCTTCAAGTATATTATGGTAGACTCATTTTTTACTCCTGAATATTTGGTTATGGTCATTTCCATGGAAACTAAATACAATATCTCTATCCATATTGTGTTTAGCCAGCCAAATCTGTGACGTGAACTGCCTGATGGAGAAAAATGACTCAGTTGGGATTGACATTTTTTTTTTTTTTCTTCCAAAAAAAAAATTTTAATATTTTTATTGACTTGAAAGGAACCCTCCTTTTCTTTATTTCAAACCTTCAGTCCTTTGCTTTAACTACTGAGCTCTATTCACTGAGTCACTGTCACATATGAGATAAACATGAATTGATTTGGGAATAAATTATTGAAAAATCACATTACATTTACCTAATGTTGGCTGATTGAATCTCTGCCAATTTGAATGTACAGTTTCCTGAATAGATTTCATCTTTATATTTATGTCTTTATTCAACAAAGACTATTTTTTGCTTTTGACTGTGTTCAGAGAGTCAACATCTGCCCCCACCCAAAAGTGAATCTTAAAATAAACTGATAGTTTAGCCTTCTAATATTTTTAAATCATCAGAATGGTTGTGGAGTAGGGAGAAAACAAGGTAATATTTGAAAGTAGGTGATTGTTTGATTTTTAGTTAATGGTTTTTAAAATAAATCATAAGTTAATTTCAACAAATAAAGGCAAATATCTTCCAATGGTCTCTTTCTACTTTTAAAGAGAAAATAGATACATAGCATGAGACTTTTTGTATAAAGTGGATTTGATAAATGATTTATTGAAATGCAAAAATTAGATTTTTTTAATTTTTGTCAGCTATCATATTTGTCATTGCAAATTTCATTTGGGCAATTGAAGCCATTGATACAGCAACTAAAACAAATAAGGTGTGACACTATTAGAAAGGTGCTAGTAAATTGTAAAAGAAAAAAAAAAACTAGAAGACAGAAAAACACTAACATGATAGACTGAAGATATACCAATGACTGGATGAAGGAAAATGAAAGAAAAGGATATTCGTTTTTAATTGAGAAAAAACTAAATTCCGATAGACTGAAGATATACGAGGAAAAATGTTAGAAAAGGATTTAAAAAAAAATTTTTTTTTTATTGGAAAAAAAAAAACTAGAAGAAGGTAATTAAACTTCTCATCCGCTGGAGAGGTAAAACAGAGACCGTCTGGTTTCGGTTAGAACTGAGAGGTCCAAGGACCTCCCAGAAAGAAATAGATAATATTTTTATGACCATTGAGTAATGGAGAGGAAAACAGACCTCTTGCTGTGAGTTTGGTTGATTGATGAGGATTAACTTTTAAAAGCAGACAGGTTCCTGGATGAACATATGTAAAAATGACAATTAAATTTTTTGTTTGCTGAAATGTGATAAAACTTCCCAAATCAAGGGATTGTTTCTTTTTTGTCACTTGTTGGCCAGAGAGTTAATGAGGGATAAAAAAAAACAACATAAATCCCAGATGCAAAAACAACTACATACAAAAGCACAATAAGAAAGAATTTTGAACAATAATTAAAATTTGGCTGTTTGACAGATTGAGACCCAAAAACTCTGAAATGTTTGTATTGGAACTTCCAGTGTGAATTGTGTCATGGTGCTCTTTTTCTCACAGACAGTGCCCAACACTACACTGTGCAGTTGACAAAAACAAACATGCTTGTATGAAATTAAAAATATAAAATGATGGTAATTTACTCATCGACACTTTATGTATCTATATGTGTACCTATCTAAATCAAAATTTTCCATTTGAATCATTGGGATCTTCTAGTAAGTCCTGCATGACATTAAACTTACTTGTGGGTTATTTGATACTTCCTATCTCCATACCAATTAACAAATGGGTCATACTGGGTTAGTATGGTACTAATAGCAGAAAATAATAAACCTTACTGAAAATGACTTATGCCCAAATAGTTCATTTTTTGCTTCATCTGTCCATAAAATTCTTTCCCAAAATGATTCAGGTTTAATTCTTATGCTCACAAACAAATTTTAATCGAGTATCTCTATGTTTCTTCAATAGTAATGGAGGTTTTGTTGGAAAATGCAATCTTAGTTGACTTCTATGTATGAAGTTCATTGGTTGTTGTTCGCTTTCTTACAATAATACCTGATGCTTTTAATTCTTCCTGTATTTCTCTCTCAGTAGTCATTTGATTTTCTTGAATTCTGCACTGAATTCTTCTCATTGAACTGGGAGAAATCTTGCGTAGTGCACCAGATCTCGATTTGTTCTCAATAGGTTTTCACCTTTTTATACTTACCAGTAATGGAACTAATAGTAGTAAATGGTATATTCAGGATATCTGCTATTTTTCTATAGCTTTTTACCTTCTTTCCAATGTTTGATGATCAATTCTTTTTGTGAATTTGATAGTTCCTATCCTTTCCCCATCATGGTAATTGTGTATGATTTGTGTGCAGATATAACCTTATATAAGAAATGAATTATGGAATGTTCTAGATTGTTCTGGTAATAAGACAATTGGCAGAATCTAGCAAACTCTTACAAAGAATTATGTAAATAAAGGTAATTTAAGCCTTTTGGTATTAAAAACATATTTTCTACAAATACTTTTTTGCCCTCAAAATTTTATAAATAACACATAATTTCATTTATAACAAAGTTTTCTAATTGGTTTTTATATATTTTTTGCATTATGCAATGGTGTAGAAATATTGTATGGATTTTAAGGTTTTTCATAAGTTATAACTATGTTAATTAAAAAACTGCATGATGTACAAATATTTATTTCCCCTTCACTATATATATGTATATATATACACACACACACACACACACACACACACACACACAAATTCGTTCACTAGCTCAGTCACTAAATCTACTTTCAAAATCTACCATGACTCTAACTGTAGCAGTCATAACATAATTTATTTATTAGAATGCACATTATGCCAGAAACAATATGTGGGAAAATCTGAATGGCTGTTTCACTACACAATCAATAATTATTGAATTAAGTCGCCTCCTCATGAAAGAACAACATTTTCACCTAGAAAAATATGATTTTAAAAGCCATGCCAAATTCACTATAATTGAAAAAATAGAAAAGGACAGAAAAGATAACATTAGAAAAATTCTAGAAGACCATGAAGACACATGGAGTTTGTGCTTCAAAATGCCCCATCCAGACTGTCTTAATCACAAATTTAAGATAGAATTAATATATAACCCTATAAATCAAGCCTTACCCACATTTCTCACCCACACAAGAGAGACATGCTTGCAGAGTTGTTGAGGTCACACACTTATACACACACCCATACTAATATATACACTTACACACATCATACACACTCCTGAAGAACTAAATGATAACATACACTTAACACAGACACATCTCCTTCGCAGGAACCAATAAATCTGTCAAAATGACCAAGGGAATTCAGAGTAGCAGGAATCTATCCAGCCTCTATCTTAAAAAACAAGCTAAAAGAGGCCGTTTGACCAACACAAGAACTGACCAAAATTAACAATAAAAAAAAAAAAAAAAAAAAATGAAAACTACAGATAAAGTTCATTTTCTTCAGAAAGTCATTCATTCCTGTAGTTCACTGCTACTAACAAGCAAAAATTTTTTTCTCCTGATGATGGCCATGCTGGCCGAAACTAGTTAAGGAATCTAATTGAAATAATAAAACAAAAAATATTAATATACAATCCAGTGTGTGTGTGTGTGTGTGTGTCTGAAAATTTTAATTTTTTAATTTCTCAATATTTTTTTATTGTTCAAAACGTGTGTGTGTGTATGTATTAATTAGTACCTACGTTTTTGGTGTGTGACTAGTTTTGCTGGGTGCTGTTCCCAGTTTGTCAGGCATGGGGTCTATTTTGCTGGGAGTAAACAAATGGCTCATGGGAGTTTTGCTGCTACATAGTGTATATAAAAAAAAAAGTTGCACAGGAGTGTACTAAATGCAATGCTGTTGGTTCACATTTCTTAGAAAAAATTAGCAGAATATGAGGTGAGTAAAAAAAACGTGAAAGAAAAAGTTAATTACTAATTTAAAATATGAAATTAAAGACATATTCACATGGTCAGTAAACTATTATGGGTTAAAGGGAGGTAAAAAAATGACTAGGGATAAAAATAGAAAAAACGTGTGGGAATGGAGGTGGCTGTGGTTAGGGGAACCTAAACAAGTTGCTCATAGGTGTATCACTGCTATGTAGTGTAAGAAATAAAGTTGCATGGGTGGGGGGGTGTTAAGTGTGATGGTTGGTTATTTACATTTCTCAGAAAAAAAAATAAGCAGAATATGAGGAGGGGTAAGAAAATTTGAAATTTAAAGTTGAAGACATTGGGTTTGCATAGTTGGTAAACTGCTATATGTAGGATGGGATTAAGAAATGGCTGTAGGCAAAAACGTGTGGAGTAGGAGGTGGCTGTGGTTGGGGTGGGGCTATATTTTAATAAGGTAGGTGTGTGTGTGTGTGTGTGTGTGTGTGTGTGTGTGGATAAAAGCACTGAATGAAGTAATCTCCAAGGACACATGGCCCAGTAGGTAAAAGTGTTGATTGAAGTAAAAGTGTTGGTTTGACTCAGAGTTGTGAGTTCAATACTTGGCCTCAGCAGGTGAACAAAAGCTTGGAGAGTTGAGTTATTAAAGGGAATTAACTGAAACTGAGATATCCAGAAAAGGCATGGTACGTGGAACTAGAACAATCTACCTCAGCAGACTAAACAAAGGGTACAATTTGAAATTCCAACATACATCACCTGAAGAAGGCTGAACTGTACAATGGCTGAAATATTGTGAATATGACAATAAAGAGGAGTACAACAGTCTGAACAATGTAAATAGTGTAAAAATAGTTACAATATCTCATCACAGAAACATACACAGATAAAATATAAGAACTTTATTCACAACTCAATTCTTTGAATTGTTCAATTTCAATATTTCAAATAATATTTTTCTTACAAAAAGAAATTTTGTGAAATGTTTGTTCATAATTTTGATCATTTTTCTTTCTTAAAATTCTTGCTTAAGACATTTTTGATTATGAATAGATAGCCAGCCATTTTTTTTTATATATTATTGTTAAATGTAAGATTTTCTTGCATTTTCTCTTAAATATTTAATCTTTTTTAGTTGTAGTTGTTGAAGGCTAAACATAATTTTCATTCATATTTAGTCATTTTTTGATAGTGGGTATCAAGGTTAACAAGGAATTGAATTTAAATATTGTCCTGTCTGTAAACTAAAGTTAATTTAGTGCCCATCTTCATATTAGTCTTTCTTCATATTTGACAAGAAGTAGAGGAACAATAACTGTAGTTATTTAATAGCACCAGTTTTTACTTGGTCTTCTCCAATTAACAATAATTATTATAATTATATTTATGACATTGTAAAAGAGAAGCTGACTTACCTCATGTGGCAAAGTAAGCATGTATATGCCTGGCAGACTATGGTAAACTCCGTTGACAAAGACACAGAGGCATATGACCATATCAAATTGAAACTCTAGTTAGCATATGATCACTGAAGTTAAGCAATGTTGAGCCTGGTCAGTACCTAGATGGGTGACTGCTTGTGAGCATCAGGTGCAGTAAGATTGGATGTACTAGTGATGAAATTGATAATGGTTCAGAATTGTTAATTAGAGAGCTGAGTTCCAATTTCAGTTAGGTTCGTTATATTCGCTTATGTGCAAAGAGAAAGGTAGGAATCCATCTTTTTTCCACCAGCTATGAGTTAAAACTTGTATCACTAAATCATTATTATCTCAAAAAAAATTCTTACAATCAAAAAATGGCTTACTGGCTTTAACCTGCAAAGAGTTGATAAGCTATAAAAAAAATGAATCAATCTATTAAAGAAAAAGACAGATTTTAATTATGACATCCTAGAGATTAAGACTTAGGATTTAAATAAGGGTAGGGCAGACTGAGTTTTCTTGTTAGGGGCAGTCAATGTCTGACAACTCTGAATTCAAAACCATGGAGAAGACAATGTGGAAAGCATTTGACTTTCTTTCTCCAGAACAGTTTTAGGAAATCAAGTATTAAACAACAGCTGACTACACCTTCAAGAAATAGAGAAATTAAATTAACTGATTATTGGTGGAAGACCTCAGCGTGGTGTGATGGTTACCAATCTTGTCTCACTAAATCAATTACAACTGAATAGTGATTTCTATCCTCAATGGGTGCCCCTTTACTTTTGGCCTTGAGCCATATCTAAGCAAGGCTTAGAAAATCACCATATAAAAGATTTGTGTATGATGTCATTTAGAATCAAGGAGAAAAACTCTTTTTTTTCTTTTTTCACATTGATGAATATATGTAACAAAAGTGTATTATTAGGTTATCTAGAAGAAATAAATGTCCATTTTTTTTTTTTTTTTTTTTTTTTTTTTTTAAATTCGTTGATAAAGGATTCAAAATTGATTCTATAAAGCAGTGATTTGTGAATGTTTTTTTTTAATAAATTGTCCTTAATGTATAAAGCAAATGATGAAATGTGTTGGATCAATCAGTTTGGGAATGAGGTAAAATTTTATTCTTTCTTTTGATTTCTGCAATATTTTCAGACAAACTCGTAAGACAAATTCATTGCCATTTTATGAAGAATTGCATCCATCTTGTTCAATCAGATTTTTAATATTTTATTTCAGTAAAAACTAATATCTTGAAATATTTGTAGTTAATTTGCCTTAAATTATTTGTAACACTTGGTTTGGCATAGATCACAAGTATATGGGCACTTGGTGAGAATCTAACTCACCACATTAGGATTGATCTGTGAAAGCATTCTGCTAAATGTTAATCTATATTAAAACACCTCCTGTCCAAAAAGAAAAAAAATTGTATATTTTGTACTATATAGTCTTACTGTGGACTGAACAATTACAAAAAGGATTCATCTATGAAACTCTGGAGTTAAGGTGTTGAATATAACATCAATCAGTTAAGTGACAAATTTTATATTTGTATTAATCATTATATATATATATATATATATATATATATATATATATATATAAGAGAGAGAGAGACTGTTTGAAGATCATGTGCTTATGCACACATGAAACTTAGTAGATGGAGATGTCTTTTTGTAAATAATATTTGCTCTGCTATAAACTGTTGAGCACTTTTTTGTTTCCCCAATATCATTTTTTTACCCCTTAGTTGGTATTTTACTTATTAAAGGAAGTGTGTGTGTGTAATATATATATATATATATATATATAGGATTAATACAAATAAAATTCGTCATTTAGCTGATTGATGTTACATTCAGCACTTTGACTCTAGAGTTTTGTAGACAAACCTTTTTGTAATTGTTGTAAATGTAAGAGTTGTGACAAAAGTAATGCCCAAAATGTCAGATCAGGGGTGTCATTGAAGTTTTCCATTTGGAAAGAATTATACCCATTGAGAGTCTGACACTTGAAGTTTTATGAAGACCAAACAATGGATATGGGCACAGTTATGCAGTGGGTAATGTTCATCAGTGGTGGTGGTGGTGATGATGTATGTACATGACAGACAAGCTATGTTTCAGTCTAGGCTGCCTTTCACAGCTGTTAAACTGCAACCTCTTGTGCATTGCTGGCAAAAATGCATAGACAATGATGATGAAAATAGTGTTCTATCACCAGTGGTGTTATTGGGGTCCCAGGAATTGTTGAATTTCTGTTGAAATAAATTATTTACTTATTGGGCACCCCATCATAATTATTTTCATCAATATGTATCATTGATATATTATTCTATGTTGACTAATATGGATATTTGTTTTGTTTTCTTATAGCATGGTTGTATTTATGTTAAAAGAGATGGAAAATTCTCCAAAAATCAACATACAGTGGAACGACAATTAAAACGATTTAAGAATGAAAATACACCGGTGAGTTTTGACAGTAAAATTTCAAATTGTAAATACAGCTAAATGGTTCTAGTGAAAAGAAAAGCAAAACGACAGACTTTATCTTATTTTGATGAAAGCTAAAAAAAGCTTTTCGGTTTACTTTTTTTTTTTCTCTCAGTTAAAAGGCATATTTATTCGGTGTGTGTGTGTGTGTGTGTGTGTGTATATATGTAACATATAAAACTATACATATAACAGTTTTTTCCGGTCAAAGTTAGATTTATCCAGAAAATAGTTATATAAAAGAATACTCAACACACAATGTAAAAAAGACAAAAACGAATGTGCAGAGCTATTAAATATCAAAGTCAAGGAATGCTAGCCATTATTCCTTGAATTTGTGATTTTATATATATATATATATATATATATATATATATATATAATCACAAATGCACACAAAGTTGTACCATGATATGAGTTTAATTCGTTCCGTGATGGAGCTAATAACTCAAATTACTTGTCAAATCAATCTTCCCCAATGAAATGAATTGAAATGTCATTACTCTGTCCTGGACCCCACTCTAGTAAAGTTATTTTTTTGTTATGCATTTTTAAATACGAAAAATGTACTTATAAATAACGAATATTGTATAAAAACACAATACAATAAAATGTACTGGTTTTATTAAGCATTTACCTTGGAGATCTGATGACTTGAAGATGTTGATGGAGGCAAAAGGCTGAACTGAATAAATTAATCTTATTTGCTTACATTTGGTCTTTCTGCCATGCATTCCTAACTTTCATCTGCAGGTATTTTTTTTTTTTTTTTTTTTTTTTTTTTTAATAAAAACCTGTTCAATGAAGTCTGTTTCATTGTCCCTTTCAGAATGTGGCTGGAATGAGTTAGGCAAATGTCATTGTATAACACCCAGTTGCATCTTTTTCTGGGTGTTTCTTTTGAATAAGGTCTGAAAAGTTTCTCCCACATCTGCAACGTTTCCTTAATCTCACTTGTAGGGATAACCTCCTCCAAATATAAAGTGTGTGTGTATATATATATATATATATATATATATATATATATATATATATATATATATATATATGTATGTATGTATTTTTGGATATATATATAATGTATTTATGTATGTATATGTGTGTTTGTGCACATGGCCGAGTGGTTAGAACATTCGCTTTCTGGACACAATACCTAGGTTTGAATATATCCCCATAGCCAATTTGTTAGGAAGGTGACTTGATGTTACCAGTCGGGAGGAGGTGAAAGTGCCTGAAAACCATACCATAGGTTGACCCAAGCCTTGTCATTGAAATTGGGCAGATGGAACCTTTGCGGGGGTGGCTGTTGATGGCTGTGCATGCAAAAAGTCACAAGTCATCATGACTGAGGGTTAGAGTGAGCTGGCCTTGTTCAGATTGTTGATCAGGTTACATAACAAAAACTGTAACTAAGGTATGCTCAGCATAGTTGCAGTATAAGTCATAGGTGGGCTCTCTGGGTGTTAAACAAAAAAATGAGACTGAGCAAGCATCTGCAATAGGAATTAACTAGCTGACCTAACAGACGGCTATCCTTGAATACGATTGGCCAGCCATTAACGTAATATATATATGTGTGTATATATATATATATGTATATAGACTTGTGCATATATATATATATATATATATATATATATATATATATATATATACACACACACACTTTTTACACAAAGGCAAGGTCAACTAAGCAAGCACAGTATGTCTATCAAGTAGTTAAAATTTGATCTGGACTGAGCCATGTCCAAATGCAAGCTGTCTCATTTTATTAACTAAGAAATATATCCCAGCATGCATTCTGTGTCATTTGGACTATAAGAGGGGTAAAACATTTGCAATCACTTTCACCCTCATTGGGAAATCAACATCCCCACTTAAATCTAAATAGATGAGTGCACTCATATTATCCCCCCCTTCAATATGGGGTCAATAAATATAAACAAAATAGATGCAAAGCATTTACAAATACATATACATAATTTGCATACATTATAAAAAGATTATTGTTTTTATATATTTCCTTTAAATTTTTTTAATCTTCCATTAATAAGGTCTAATATTTTAATTACTTCTTTTATCTGCTAAACTTGTTTTTATACAGTACCATTTTGTTTGAATACAGGTTTCACAGTTTGTATTTGATTTGTTAACAATTTTCATGCCTTCCACAACTTCTTGTAGTTGTATAATATCTTCCAGATTGCATGTCCAAGAATTTGATGCCATTGTTTTAGGCTGCACATAGCAGTTTTGGAGTTTACTGCAGTGTTTAAAGAGTATAAATGTCCATTTCTTTTTATGTTGAGTTTAACATCGTTAGAGTAGATAAGTTCTGAGTAATTATGGCCAAATTTCACAGAAGCTCTTTTTTCGATAGCGACCTGTACCAAGAATATATTTTGTTTGAATATAGGAATGTATAGAGCATTTGTTAAAAGGCAGTCATGCACATTTGCAACCATATTGGTTATAGTGATTTGAGCATTACCTCTTTTTAAAGCAATATTATTGGTTTGACTACCATTTGCCAGTTTGATATGATGATTTTCTGGATTAAAATCATTATCAAAAGTAAGAAATTTAGATTTGTAATTATGTACGTGGTAGCACCACAATTGACAAGTAAAGCCATTTTTGTTGGAAACTGTCTAGTCCAACTGAAAACATAAATGAATGTTCATTATCTGAAACATGTTCCACATTTTTTTACAAAATGGGATTACTTTTTTAGTTTCTGCATTCAGTACTCTTATGTCCCGGCTTGTGACAAGCATGAAAGATAATATTTTTGTTTGAATAATTGGAATTATAGTGTTTTGAGGAGGAATTATTTCTTGGATATTTGCGCAATTTATTCTGGCAGTCAGGACTCTTATGCCCAAATTTACCGCAAGTGAAACAGGTTGGTATGTTAGTTTGTGGTTTGGGTTTTGGCATTTGGAGTGACATTATGGTATTCTCACTATTCTTATGAATCATTTTTTTTCAGTTTCTTCAAATCTTCACAATGCTACTTTAAATTCACTAAATGTTAGTAGTTTGATTTTTGAGTGATAACAGTTGTAAATGGTTTGAAATTGAATATAAGGCCTTTTAGGATCATGGTGATTAATAAACCGTCACCAATAATTTCCACAGAAATCTTTAATAAAGTTGCTGAATTTTCAGCTCGAATAATATAATCCATAATAGCTTCATTGCTGGCTTTGTGTAGGGATGTTAATTCCACATACAGGGAAATTATTTTTGGCTTTATTTTCAATAAATAGTGCTCTCTCTCAAAATTTGCAGTGTTTTTCTCCCATCATCAGGAGCTTCTCTCATAATAAGGGATAAACTTTGATCATTGAGAAATTGAATTAATTTGGCAAATGTGTTTGCATTTTTCATGGTAGTCTTCATCATTGGGATGATCAAAAAGGGCCAAAATTATTTTGTATAATTTTTGGATCCACATGTAACCCAAAACTTTATTTCCCATAGCTCATATTTTGATTTGTCACCATTAAAACAGAACCTATTCCTGGGCCTATAAGCTGATGTGTTAGAAGCCATTGTTAAAGTGCAAGATAAATGACACAATCAGAATTAATAAAGTTTGCAATGAAATGAAAAACTGTCAAAAAGATGAAACTGCAACAAGCAAGCAAGCAAGCAAGCAATATAGTTAAAGCAAATCAAAATTGGTAAGAAGGCAAAAGAATTCATAAACTAGGAGTTGGTCTTTGTACACAAAGGCAAGGTTGACTGAGAGAACACAGTATATCTGTCTAGTAGTTAAGGCAGATCTGGACCGAGTCATGTCAAAATGCAAGCTGCCACATATTATTGGCTAAGAAGAATATCCCAGCATGCATTCTGTGTCCTTCTGACTATAAGAGGAGGAGGAAGAAAACTTTTGCAATCATTCCCATTGGGAAATCACAGCCTCTTGCTGACTCATGGACCCTAGAAGGACGTGGGGATCAAAAAGTAGCAAAATATTTTAGAGAAAATATGACTGAACATTATACTTATCGAATCAGAACATATATCATCAAATTGTTATGCAAAAAATCCTCAAGTTCCTCTATCTTAAAGTAATAAGCATCATGATGTACACAATTTTGTCCCAGTGTATTTTGATGCGACATAAGATAAGGGTCGGATCCCTCCAACAATCTATGGTGAACATCTTCAATTTGATTGTTGTTGTCACATTTCCTACTGAGATGTTCCAGATAGCTACAAATATACCTGATTGTTCACCTCTAAGTCTTCCTCAGAATATCATTTCAATCTTTCCCCACCATTCATTTCAATCAATTTGGCGCTGTATGCTGTATGGTCCCATGCAATGTGTGTTTCAGTAAAGCCCATGGCAAATTGTTGATGATGTTAGGCATTGTTTCCTTGCAGTGCTGATCAAACTTAACAACATCGATTTTTCTGTTACACAAAACTACCCGGAGAATAATGCTCAACTGTTTGTGCAGTTTTAACATTGATTCTTTGTTGTACTTCTTACTTAGCAGTTCACAAATAACAGTAATCAACTCCTCAAAATAGAATCAACATCCTTGTTTCTCATCAGTTGACATACCACCTTTACCTCCTGTAGAATTGATGTAATCTAAGTGCAGCCCAGTTTTTTGTTTGATGAAATCCCTCACCTTATCTTTGGATTTGTCAAAGTGATCACATAAACCAGTCTTCTTAATCCATTTCTTGTAGTCTGCATGACAATGATACAACATTTTCAAATACTATGTTGTTTCATTTATGGAGAAGTGCGTGATAGTTATGCAATGCAGGTCAGAATCGGAAAGTGGTTGTTGAATGACATCAGCTCAGGTTCCAAAATATTTAATATGGATGTTTCTGTTGACATCAAGGACTTTATTGAATATGTTTAGCGTATCTGAAGCTGACCTGTTGATTTTGAAACCATCTTTTATTTTGTTTGGGTTTGTCTAATCTTTGACTTTGTAAGACTTATACAGTATGTAATCCGCACCTCCTAAGCCAGAAAGGAATTTCTTGAACTTAAGGTCTTTCATGGAGTCTTTGATTACACATGAAACACTAAAATCATCATCACCAACATTAATTGATAAACCATTTGTATTTAAATCATTCTGAGCATGATCAGTTTCTTTGACCATGAAGATGAGGAGGTCAAAATTATTTTCTAATTCTCTAATCAATACACAGTTCTCAATGCTCATGCTGAATTGGGTAGTTTGTTCTGCCCTAAAAAAAAAAATACGATTTTTCATATTAAAAAATTCAATTTTGTTGATTTCACTGAATTCATGTCGTTCATATCGTTCTAGAAAGCCCTTGATGGCTTTTCCATCATCAACCAAACTGAAATTAGAACATTTTTTGTGTTTTGGGACCATTATGCCCAAATATGGAAATCCAATCCCAGATCCACCAAAAAAAAAAAAAAAAAAAAATTCAACTTTCTTGATTTCACTGAATTCATGTTGCCCATATGCTGCCAATGGTTCCCTTATACAATATCATACTATTATACAATATCATACTATTATACAATATCATACTATTAAATATTTCTCAAATTATTCTCAAATTACCAAATATTGCTGTTCTGGACATACTGTGTTCCGGCCTCTTGCTTCGGTTAACTTTTATCTTCAAAAATTTAAATGCAATGTCAATTGTTATTTTTTGTCTTCTTAATACCTGTTCTTTTGTTATTCTCTCTTGTTTAGTGGTGGACCCACACTTTTTTGGCCCTGAAGCTTGAACATATATGCGGTCTCCTCGCAATCAGCTTAAGCTTCATTAGTTTCATAGTTGATCTACCACTGCTCTCATTAATGTTTTTTTTTGTTTTTCTCATATTCTTTCACACTCAGTAACTCCTTGAGTTTTAGTGGCTTTATTGCCTTGCTTGGGATGAAATGATAAAAGAAAGAAAAACTCTTCAATCACATTGGAATTGAACTTTCCTTTGAATATACTTTGGAAGCTACTAAAACACCAAGAATTCCTTTATCTAACTGCCAATTATTTACTCCCTGTTGTACAGGGTCCTAGGAGCTTCATTCTCTCAACTGACTGCTGACTACTACTTTCACTGAACAGAAAATTAGGAGATAAAGGATTAATTTTATCTTTATCTGCACACACTGTTTCTAATAAGCTCTCTTCTGCTGATTTCACCATTCAGAAATGGAGGTTAAAAAAATTGATCAGGGTTTATCTTTTTATTTTTTTTTCTTTATTTTTTATTTTTTTTTTTTTGTCGAACTCCAAAAATGGATGTAAAGAAATGATCTCTTTTCATTCAGACTGTAAAGTTGGACATTAAAAGAAAGTCATCTTTGTTTAACATTAACGTAAAAAAATTCATGTGTCAAGCTTCCTATCTGAGGAAAAAAACAAAAAAAAATAGCATTTTACTATTGCTTACATGCAAATTCGCAAGCAGATGTCTAAGATTAAGTGAACCTTTCTTTGATTTCTTTCATACCAATATGCCAGAACTCTGCTGCTGAAATATACAGGTAAAATTTGGAATAATAACTTAGGGTTGGTTTTTGTTTTTAATTATTTTTATTAATTATTTCAGTGAGTCACTAATACACACACACAAGTCATCATGGCTGAGGTCTTGAGCATGCTGGCCTTGTTCAAATTGTTTATCATTCTAGATAACATGCTCTCTCCCAGAAACTGTAACTAAGGTCTGCTCAGTATAGTTGCAGTATAAACCACAAGTGGGCTCTGTGGGTGTTGAATAAACACAAATGTGCCTGAGCAAGCGTCTGTAATAGGGATTGGCTAGCCACCCTGGTAGATGGGTATTGTTGAATATGAGTGTCCAACTGTTATATATATATATATATATATATATATATATGGCTTGACAAGTATGTTTAGCATGAAACGGTCTCCTCTGTGTGTTGACCCCAATGTCCACTTTTATATTTTCATACATACTATCCCTGGTATTGAGCAATTTAACCCATGAATATAACATACTTTAAAACTATATTTTATCATATATTAATAGTATTGAGGTTTTAAAGTCATTTTAACATTCTTTGAATTTTTGTTACATTTTATTTAACATGACAGCTAATATTATTTGCGTAAACTTAAAGTAGACCTCAGTAAATTGAGAATTACAATTCTTGTTAATTTTGAAAAAAATTTGGATTAAAAATAATAAATTTCAAAATTTAGGCTAACTTCATGGAATTGCCTTTACAAAGAAAGTTGTCCTCAAATACTTATTGCAATAAATGCATTTACTAAAATATCTATATTTGCATTATTTATTCATACATAAGTAATTCCATCATTTGTTTACACTAGTTACTAATAATTGACAATATTTCATCTGATAATAAATCCAAACATCTTGTAATCATTCTTTACAAACATCCCATGTTGTTAGTGCAGAGGTAAAACTGATGTCTTTCAAATACAAGTTTTGATGTTCAATTCCCCAATAAAAAGAAATAATCAATATTAAAGTTCTACTTTCTATAAAAATGTTTACAATCTGTATTTATAATGAAAATATTTTCTCTTGCTCGCTCAAAATTTACAATTCAATTATAGTCGAATTTGCAATTTTTTATTTTTCCTGAAAGTAAGGTATATTGCATCAGTTATTTCAAATTAAATATTCTGTGACTGACTTCTTCCAACTGAATCTGCTTCAGATGAACAGAAAAATAGCTGTTATTGGAACATCAAATCAATGAGATTTAAAAAAAATAAAATAAAATTCACTTTTGCCATATATATTCATGTATAAGTCGACTTCAAGTATAGTGCAACCTTTGAGTTCTTTTGCATGAATCCTCTCCACCCAGAAAAAAAAAACTGGTCACTGGAAATGCATGATTTTTTTTAACCTTGAAAAAACTCACCTGTGTATAGTGTGAACCTCTGTTTGCATAAAAAAACTGGCCATAAAGACTTTCACTATACACAAGTATATATGATATTGAAATTGTATTTTATGTAAACATTAATTTTTTTGGTGCAGACAAAGAAAAATATATTTTAGAAATGGTTATTTGTGAAGTGAAATTATGTTTTATGCAGTTTTTGTTAGAAATGTTTAACTCTTTTTGTTTGTTTTGTCAGGTGTGGATGGTAGTCTTTCCTGAAGGAACTCGTTTCAATCCCAAAAGACCAGAAATTATTCAGAAAAGTAAACAATTTGCAAAAGAACGAGGTAAAGAAGACCCCACTGTCACTGGGGCTGTGTTTGTTGCTTCTTTCCCTTTCTATGTGTCATTTGATTTGCATTTGAATGTACATATTAGACATATAGTAAAACTTCAAATTAACGGTCCTGGAAACAACAGACTCCGGATTTAACTTTAAAACTTTTCAAACTTTATTTAAGGGCATATAGTAACTTAAAAATAAAACACACACACACACACACACACACATATATATATATATATATATATATATATATATATATATATATATATTATATATATAAGCTGTATTTACATTTATTTACAATAATTTTGTAATGGATGATGTTAGGCCACAAAAAAGTCCTTCAAATTAATGGACAAACAGCTCTAACAGACCATATCCCTATTAGTTCTTTAAATGGCATATGAACAAGAAATGGTCAGTATAAGCAGTACTCTACAACATAACAACTACTCTGGGTACATGGCAGTGGCTCTGACAAGCTGGGATAGAAGGGTAAAAGAGGATAACACTCAGGGTAGGTAGAACAAATCTGTTTTCTATGTGAAGGGATTATCGGAGAAAATACAAAAGATCTGTGGTCCATATAACATCAAGACAACCTTCAAAAATGGTTTGTCACTTTGCACACACCTCTTCCAAGTAAGACCCCCTCATAGAAGAAAGCATGACTAAGGACTGTGTGTACGCCATTCCATGCAACTGTGGTAAGAAATATAAATGAGAAACCGGTTGCCCCCTTGAGGTAAGACTGCAAGAACATCGTAAAGCCATAACAGGAGGAGAAATAGAAAAAAATCAGGTGTAGCTGACCACATACGGAGGGAAAAGGAGGATCACTTCTCCCTGTGGAATGAGGTTGAAATAATAGACAGGGAACATTAGTGGAAAATACGAAAACTTAAGGAATCACCACATATTCTAGGCCACAAAAATCTCCTAAGCCAGCCAAGCATAGAAATGAATACAATATGGGAAACAGTAATATGGAATGATAGAGAAAAGCAATTATAATAACAGCAAAATTGCAATATGAGTTCTGGTTAAAAATGGTTACGGAGACATTAAGTTTATAAGTACCAAAAATTCATACACTGATGGATCAGTGGATAAGTGTTTGTTGGATCCAGTGACTTGACCCAAAGAGTTGTGAGTTCAATACCTGGCTAAAGCAGTGGTGAACAAAAAGTGGAGAGTTGAGTTAAAGGGAGATGATTGAGACATTTAGAAGAGGCATGGAACATGGAACTAGAACAATCTACCCTGGTGGTCAAAATAAAATTCCAATCACCTGAAGAAGGCTGGAACATACAATAGCTGAAATGTGGACATGGCAATGAAGATGAGGACAACAGTCCAAACACTGTAAATAGAAATTATTGTTGCTTTTCATATATTATCATTGATAACAGATTTTTTATTGGTTTTATATTTAGTAACCTTGAGAGATATGCATGCACTACTAGTTTCATTTATCAGGTTACAAGACTTAACAAAGTTCATCACTGTGAACAGATTCACAAGTATGTAGATGAAAACATGGATAATAATGCTGCTGCATGTTTTTTTTAAACAGACCATTTTCTTGAATGGTATTCCAAGTCCTTAATACTTTATTTACCACATTTCTTTCTGATACTCCCATCTCTAATTGCTCCTTTATTTATTTTCCAAGTCAACTCTAAGTTCAACAAATTACTGCTTCCAAATTGAGCTACTCTGAAATTCTATCAACTGCATTTCAAAATCATCCATGTCTCTCCATTAAAACATTTGCAAGTTTAGTTCATCCAGTTTAATACTGTCTGGAAACTTAATGAATTTTGCTGTCTCTTCCAGTTCTTTGAATTTATCAAATCTTGTAAAGAACGGCTCAACAGTTGATTCAATGATGTTTACAAACAACTTTTGAAGACATTGGTGGCCTGTTCTGTCATCTTTTTGGAGATCTTTGATATACCTCTTTAGGTTTGGGAAATATCTAAATCTCTCATTATTTACATAATAAGTTTCATTTGAAGTCTTTATATAACCAAACATAACATCAAGTGCCTTACCAGATCCTTGTAATTTAATATCCAAGTCATTTAAATGTTCACAAAAATCTGCAAAAAACATCACTTTACGTCAGGCAATTCTTGGTAAGATACTTGTTGGTCAGTCAAAAAGAACATTATCTCATCTAAGCATTCAACAAATCGTTTCAGAACCAAACATTGTTGTACATTTTCAGTCCTTTATATACATATTCTACTTCATTCAGTAAAATTTGAAATTGTCTTTTATTAAAAACCTTGTTAACTGTTTGTATCAATTGCTGAAGTATGATGTAATGAAAACCTATCAGTGGATGACCGACATCTTTTGCAAACAGATTTACAAATCCTGCCTTCTCACTAATCATGCTGGGGATGCCATTTGTTGTGGCAGATACTACTTTTGAAATGTGAATTTGCTGACTAGATAATTCATTCACAACCACTTTAAATATTTCAACTCCAGAAGTACGCTCAGGTAGTGTTACAAGTGCAACCATCTCTTCACTCTCTACAAAATCGAGAAAATATGGCTAGCCTAGCTGATGATGTAATGTCTGTACTTTCATCAACACAAATAGAGAAAAAAACTTACATGAAGACAAATCTTTTGTCAATTGTTCAGCCTGTATTCCTTTTCAACTTAAGTATCTTATCCTTAAGCATTTTTCTATTCAGACAAATCTTTAATTTGCTGAATAATCTTTTCCTTTTCTGAAAAATTGTCGAAAAGGGAAGACACACATTATAGCCAAGTTTCTTTAATCCCAATCACTTAGTGGTTTTCCATGTTGGGCAATAATTTTTGAAAGTTCAAAACTAGGAGCAACTAAATTGGAACTGGGCCTACCTGAAATAAAGATCATAAAAGTAATCAGCCTTTTTTGTTTTTTTTGTTTTTCTCAGTTCACAAGAAATTAATTCTCTTTTGTTCCTCGTCAGTTTTTATTACTCAAGTTCTTATGAACATTTTGAAAATGTCTCTTTACAGAAGAAGTCTTTCAAATGATTGTTTTTCAAACACAAAATGCATAAGACTTTATTGTCTTTCTTAATCAGGTCAAATTTTTCAGTCCAGTATTCTTTAAATTCTCTGATGTCCTTTTCATTTGAATGCCATCATTTCTTAGCTGATGATCATGACATTCTGCCCAATTTGTAAAGAGCAGAAAATAAAAATACATGAGATAATGATAGACATAAGAGGAGAGAGAATAAAAATTAAGTCAGAAAGGGAATCTAATGAATAAGTTTTGTCTGTCAGAAACAAGTCATTGGCATGTCATGTTTGGCACATGTGTGCCAAGAATTGTTCACCCTGATTTATTGAATTTGCCTTGGCCGTTCTATCCTCTGGTCTTCTTCAGTTGTACAGAAAAGCTTTTCTGTATTGAAGTTCTGATGCTTCATGAAAAAAAGACAAGAATTCACTTTTGTGCATAGATGGTATCTCTTGGCAATTTGATTCCTTGTGTGTGTGTATATTTATTTTTCATTGTTACAGGGATGACCAGATAGTCATCTCTATCTGTATGTCACTAGACCAAGTAGCTATAACTTTGAAAGGTTTGCATCAGGCAAGACATCTGACTGAAATATTTCTTTGTATCATTGCAAATAAACATTTTGACAGAAGCAGAGGAAATTTGTGTAAATAATAAATTATCATGAAATAGTGAAATACATGTTCAATTTAAATTCAGTCTTAATTTTTTTTTTTTTCTTTCAGGTCTCCATGATTATGAATATGTACTTGCTCCACGAATGAGAGGCTTTAAAATTAGTCTTGAACATTTGTGGGATCATATAGATGCAGTTTACGATGTGACCATTGCCTACAGCCACACGGTCGACCCTGATACGGGGAAAAGAATGAAATCTCCTGGAATGCCAGGTAAATAGTTTCTCTCTTTATATGTGTTGTTATAGTTTGTTGTCATTAAAATGCTGTAAGATTATTACAGTGAAGTTTGGGCAAAATTGTTATTGCAGTAAACATTGTCTTTATATATTCTTCTCATATTGAATTGTCAGAAGCTGTTAATGTTAGTAGAAACTCTGTGAAAATACAGTGATTACAACTTCTGGTTAATGAAGTTTTATTAAATTAGAGATGTTTATACAAGTGATTAAAGTATAAATCTGATCATTTATTCTATATTTGCTATGGATTAGTAAGATGACAAGTAAAAAGATCAAAAGTTTTCATCAAATATTGGTTGGATTAGAAAAATTGGACTTTTATCTGTAGAATGGATTAAAAGATATTTTGTGGTGAGTGGGTGTATGATTTAAATTTTAATCTTAAATCTTTGCTCTTTGCGGTAGTTCACTACCACAAAGAGCAAAGATTCCCAGGGTTACATTCATTTTTTGTAATGCTAGAAGAAAATGACTTACCTCTAGGGTTGAACACAGATTTTGAACGTATTTCATGTGTAAACTGTCCAAAAAGGGAAAAATACAGGCTTTGTGGGTTACATTTAAAATGGATAAATCCCGGAGTTGGATACTATCTTGTGAGAGTATCTTTTCACATATGTAAATTTTGGCTGTCAATAAGGACATAAAAAGGTAACAGGGAGACGGTTACTACTGTATTGAGTAGGAGACATGTGTTGCAGAAGCATTGACAAGACAGGAATTGTTAACAAGTCAAAGAAAGCCGTCCTGGGTAAGACGATAAACTACATCCAACAACAAGGCCTCTGATCAGGAGGTTTTGAGACCACCTGTTAATTTCTGGTGTTCCCAGGTCCACACTGACCTGGGGTGGTAGCAGCTGCAATGGTCCCAGGTATGTTCAAATAGTTAACCTCCAAACAGAGGTCACGACACTATGAAAGTGTAAAAATAGGTTTTACTACCAGCAATGAATTTTCAAAAAAGAAATTATTATAATAATCCATTTGTGAAAAAACAAATATGACAAGCAATACATTTTTGGAAAAAAATATTACCAGTAATAAAAGTCTTGTCGGCATTAAATAACTCATTGAGGTTGATATGCCGTAAAACAAACCAAAACCAAGCCAAAAAAAAAAAAAGTACACTTTTCGCCACAATGCTGTATATATTCATTTTTTACATGTATAAATTTTATGTAATTTTTAAAATAATTATTGAATGCCTGTATGTTAGACCATTTTTTTTTTTTTTCTCTTCAGGTTTTTTATCCACCACAAATCCTGAGTTGCATATTTATATTAAAAGGATTGAAGTCCATGAGGTGCCAAGAACGGAAGATTCTTTGAAAGTTTGGATGAATGAAAGATTTAAAGAGAAAGACCTGTAAGAGAAAATTCCTTTCTTTAATGTTTAATGCATATTTGCCACAATAAATGAAAGGCATTGAACTTTTATAGCTTGATTTTTATAAAAGACTATTTCTTAAAAACAAAAAAAATGGTAATTCAAGCTTTTCTTTGTTTGAAGACTGATATAATGTTTATTTACTTTTAGCTTGACAGGAAATCAGCCATAGAAAGATTATCTTGCACTAATTTTTCAACCAAGGAAGTCCTGTCTGTTTTGGAAATCATCATTAAATTGTTTTTTTTTTTCTTTTGACCTGGTGTCTGTTTCTAATGAGAAACAATCACTTCAGCCATGAAGCAGGCCATGTTTCTTTTAATTTAAAAAAAAAAATAGATTTAAAATTGCATCATACCTGATACTTATTAAATTTAATAAAAGTTTGGCATGGAACCAAATGAGACAAATCAAATAAGATTGTGTTGTACCAATTCTCCAAACTGGGAAAGCCTTAAGGAACAGGAATAGGTGAAAAGTGAACCAATTCCATTGAAAAGTTTTTATTCCTTTTTACATAGCTGTAAATGCTGTTGGTTTGGGAACCTCAAGATCGTCCTTTTTTTTTATTTTTATTTATTTATTTATTTATTTTTTTTTTTTTAGCTCATTTTTGAAAATTTTTATGATCTTCACTAATACAATGTTTACATTTGAGCAGCAGGAATTAAAAGACTGAAATATAAAAATATTTACTGCAAACCACAGAGTATTTTTCTTGTTTGTATAAAACGTTTTCTTCTTTTGTGCTATCAGGATTTAAGAATTCTTTCAAGAATGAAATGGAGAGAGATATGATTCTTTGGTAAAATTGCTTGTAATTTTCAAATATTAGATAATAATTCCTGTGATTTGTGCTTTTAAAAAAGAAGATATTTACTTGCACCATGGGAATTGGTTTCTGATCACACTTCAGCAACATCAAAAGTGCCTGTCATCATCTCTCTCCTTCTGAACGCAATTTAAAACAACATGAATTTATTGTTTAATTCTATCTTTGACTTGCCATTGATAGTTTCAAATTATCATCTGCAATAGTTTTGTCAAAGGAAAACTTATCTTAGTCAACGCAGGATTTTATCAAGGTAAATGTTTGTGGATGAGATCTGTATCCAATATTGAACACTCTTCTCCATAAATATAACAAATTTTAAGCAATATTTGTGTGTGTGAGAGAGAGAGAGAGACTCTTTTTAGAGTGTACAGATAACACACACTGATGCCAAGTAAAGGTATCAGTTCAAGTGCAAATAATCATTTTTTTATGGGTACTATGCTTTTATCATAAATTGCATGAAATTGTGTAGATATGCTTATCCACTGCCTGCTTTATATAGAGATCTTTTTTTTCAACAAGTTATTTAAATGCATCTTTCAATTATTTAGCATAACCTACCTCGAGAGCTTGAGTAAATGGATGGTGGAACAAGTTTTAAGAGAAATAGCAAAAAGAAAAAATTTATTACGCACTACAAAGAACAAGTAATTATGGAATGCCATGATTGCCAACGTCCTGAAGGGTGGTATATAGCACAAAAGAATATTGTGGGGTGGGCTAGAAAAGTTCCCAAAATCTAAGCAAATTACTAAGCATTTAAGGGCAAGGAAATTTCTGTGTGTGTGTGTGTATATATATATATATATATATATATATATATATATATATATATATTAAATTAAATTTTCTATCTCCTTACCTTCCCTTACTCTTTGTTAACTCTTTTTTCTGTTCTCTCCCTTCATAATGTAAGCTCCCTCCTAAATAAAACAAACTTTTCTTGGTCAAGTTAATTTTTGCTATTGTGTTATCTTGTATTTTTTAATTCTATTTTTTATATTTTTTTTAATCTTTGTATATCAGTCTGTCTGGGATCTTGATTCCATTTCTCAAAATGTAGTTGGTCTGATAAGATGAATATGTTTACTGTATTTTTACGGCTTACAAGATGCACTTTTTTCCTAAAAATACCCTGAAAAATATGTGTACATCTTCCAAGATGAATGCAAGGCAATGCCCAGGTTCAAGTAAGCTTGGACGGTCACCAAATTGGCTTGATTGTTAGGAATGTGGATTTGTATGTTGAGTCATTACACTATGATGTTAGCTGTCTATCTAATTCAGCCTTTTATATGAGGTAACCTCAGTACTTATCTGTTACATGTATTTCCAAGACTATAAAACTTACTGGAGACGAGCCACAAGGTTAAACATGCTCTGTTTACTAGCAGTGGTGGGAGCCATTCTGCTCTTGACTAATATGTCATTGCCATACAAACAAAATCGGATGAGTGATTAATGCAAACAGTACATGGCGTCAGTATGTGAGGATGTGAGGGACACATGATGAATGTGTTGTTGTATGAGAATTTCTTAGAAATTTCTTTCCAATATTACAGTGTGTCTTCCAAGCTGGAAAATCTGGTATATTCATTGAAATAAATTTATTACCGAGTATGGATTTTAAAGTTTTTTTCATAATTATTCTTATAATTTGCTCTGTATCATACATTGAGCACTCATATGAACTGAAAAGTCCTCTTTGGAATAATTCCTACCAATTACAATTTGGTATTATATATATTTATATTTTTCTTTTTTCAGTTTACTGTCCAGTTTTTATGGTACAAACAACAAAGGTTGGAATTTGCGTTTTCCTGGCCAGTCAGTCATCTCCCGGTTGAATGTTCGTCATACGTTGCCGTCTTTCCTTCTCTGCTGTTCGTTGCTTGTGTTCAGCCTCATGACTGAAGTTGGTACAGCATTCTATTGGCAAGTGGCCTTATATGGCAGCATAACTGGATGTTGCTGGATGACCTTAACCACATAAACACACATACGCATGCACAAAAACAGGCAGTCTGCTAATAATATTTGAGCTTTGTTAGTTTTTTCAGAATCACTTCAAAGTTTACCCTCTTTTCACATCTTATTAAGACAATATGAATAAACCATTTTTAAGTTTCTGCAACATTTATCTAAGAAATATTTAAAATTGGTTTTAGATTTTTGCATATTGGAAGTTGCTTTTCAAAACACATACTCTGATAAAATATATTACTACAGCAATTCATTGTGTTCCCAACGAACAGCTAAAAGCAAAAAATTCAGTAGCTAACCAAACTGAATTGAATCTGTTGATTTTTAACCTTTTATTCACCCATGTACTTCTATAAATATCATATTTTTTAATCAGGTTTCCTACTTTTTCATCAATAAAAAAAAAAGAATTATTTGTCTTTTGACATTTTCTTATTCATTTATAATGTAAAGAAATAAATATTTTTCTTACCAGTAATTTTTCAATCTTAGCAGTTTTATAAATAAAACTGCTTATCTGTATTTTGACCTTTTAATAAATTGAAATAAAAGCATATGACAGTAAAAATAAAAGGAATTTTCAAATTTTATTTTATTTTTTTTAATATTAACGTTTATTTTCTGTCAGAGTTATCATTAAAATATATTATTTACAGTCAGACTAAAACCCCTATTTTTTTTATTATTGTAACAACATTTTGATCTTTTGTATCTTCATGTGTCTGTTGTAGGTAACCTTCAGGGAATTTTGAACAGAACCTCTTGTTTAATGTATGGGGATGGATCGTTCTTTTTCTGCTGTTCATGTCTAGGTATTTCTTTCGGCTTTTTCTTTTTTTTTTTAATAATTTTTCTTTTGATTTATTTTTTATTTTTTTAAGTACTACTCAGTTCTTGCTCATTCTGTTTCCACTCAGTCTGTACTACTTGGCCCAGGGATTGAACTCACAATTAGTAAGCTACCTTATACAGTCTCAGTGGAAACAGCATTAGTAGTAAGTGAGCAGTACTAAATAAAAACAAAATACAAGATATTCCTTAGAACATAGACAGCAAAAAAATAAGGACAGTCTATCTCCTTAGATTAAATAAAGGTTTCTGTTAAAATCTTTTTGATGGTTACTTGGTTTGGCAGAATAAGTTAGCGGTCACAACTGCTGAAAGGTTGGGATAATAACAAGATAGGGATATTAGTCTGACTAAATAATGTTGATATTGTTTTTATGTGAGATATTTAGATACAGATGAATTTTAAATTAATAAACTTATTTTCTTTCATTAACTTAAAAACATTAGTAAGAAAAATATGTATCCAAAATAAGTGATTTTAAAAACAAAAAAACAAAATGTTTTTTTTTCTTGGTGAAAAACTGGAAACTTGATGTAATTTTGAAAATCCATCTCTGGAAGTTCATGGGTAAAACTTATGGATTTTTTTTTTTTTTCATTTAATGACATAATTTCTTCAGGGTTCATTAAGTTCAGGTATAATTGCAGACTCTTATTTTATTTTTTTGTTTTTTTAATGGAATTCTGGTCATATGAAATAATTGTTTTAATGATGTAAATTGTAAACTTCTTACATGTAAAGTTTTAAAGTTGTTTTTCATGTGAAATGTTCAAGACTGAATATAACTAACACTTGTTTTCATCATTTTGATGACATTCAATTTATAATCACTATGTTGAAAAGTCTTCCTATTGTATAACCATTCTATTTGATGTAGCATGCAGAAGTAGATAAAAAAATACCCTTATGAAAGGAGGGGGCTGACACAAAGTGATGGTTATTATTTTCTTTAAAAAGGGGAGGACATCCTGTTTGCTACTAAATGTTCTTATGAAATTGTCTTGATTGCATTTCAGTTTTCTTTCCTTTTTGATAATTGCTTAATCTTTATCACTCTGTAGGTGACTATTTTCACCAAGCAAAATGTTAGTCTTGCCAATGCAAGTTGAATTTGAATTTCTTGGTTGTGTGGTTATATCCTTCTATGGCAACACTTAAAACAATCTTAACTGAAATTGAGAGACAGGCTACTGCAATTTCAAATATATAGAACTAATATATAAAATGCTATATTTTGAGGGGATTCCATATACAGTAAAAGGGAAAGTAATATTTATAAATGTTGCAGAGTGCTAAATGTTAATTTAGTTCCATTTTTAAGTCTGTTTTTACCTTGATGTCTCTGAGCCACATTTCATGCTTTCAAGCCTAAAATGTGACTATTGACTTTAACGGCTTTCTTACTTTCTAGCCAACCTTCTGCTGTAAAATTTGCAAGTACAAATAAAAATTAAATAAGTGCAGCTGAGGTCAAACTCTCTCTAGAGAATCTGCCAACTCAATATTTCTTTGATCTCAAATAAAACACAAAATTCTAAAAGGTTTTTATCTTGTGCAACATTTTATGTAGACAGATGAAAAATGGTTTTGAGTTCTTTAAAGATTTGTATTTTTTTTTTTTTTTTTCTCTTTCTCATTAACTTTTGATCAGGTTCAAACTCTAAAACTTGTTTTCTCAATAAAGCGTTTTAAAAAAACGAAAAATGTTGCTGCAAATATAAATTTTTTAATTTTTGATATTTGCTTTTATGTAAAGTGGGAACATAATAACCAAAAGGCAAACTGAAAAATAACAAAATTATTATGCTTTGTTTTCAATCTTTGTAGTTGTCAAAAACGTGTCAGAAAAACAAGTCATTTATCCATCCCAGAAAAAGTTTTGGAAATTCGATCCATTTGTCCACAATAACCTTTCTTAATTAACTTTCTCTAGATGTTTACTTTTACTTATCTAATATGTATAATGTTGCTTTTGTTCAAACCTGAGAAAGAAATGAAACTGTTTTTACTTGTCTAATTTTTGTTCAAAGTTTTTTGTTAATAATGTCATATAAAAGTCACATTGTAATATTTTGTTTTAGAAATTTTTCTTTTCTTTTTAATAAAATGAGTAGAGGGATACAATTTTGTTTGTGCCATCATGAGAATTGTTTCAAATGTGTCACAAACTTCATACTTTGATTAAATTTAATCAACTTTTATCAGGCTTGTATATTTTTCATTAGAAAAAGAGTTTGTTTTTCCTTTATTTCCCCCCTCCCCACACTTTTTGTTTATTTAAGGAACTGTTGATGTTAATTCCAAAGCAAGTATTTTTTTTTTTTTCAATTGGACCAAATTTAACTTAATTTTTCCTCTGAAGCATTAGGAAAATTTTAAGTGATTTTATTTATTCTTTTTTAATCATTTCACCTGAAGCAAGGCAATAAAGCCACTAAAACATGGAGGAACTAAGTGTGAAAAACAATGTTACGAGGGAAGACAAAAGAACAGAAAAGAATTTTTTAATTTTAGTTTCATGATTACATTTAATATTCATGAGAAATAATTTGAGTTCATATTAAATTTGAAGCAAAATTTTGAATAAATGTAAATATTTCACTTTTATTTAAAAATTTATTGCATATTTATTTTCTAATATTTTAAAAAAATCTTAACTTTAATAACTAAATTGGACATTTCAAACAATTTGTTTGTTTCTATTTGAGCTGTAACTTTTAAGATAGCACCCCCAATAAGTGATTTTTTTTCTCTCTAAAATTTCCAACTAATAAACTTGGTTTCTTCTCACAAAGTGGGAATGAATTGATAAAATCATTGCCTATCTCTTCCCAAAATATTCTTTTATTTTAAATTGACTCAATTAATTTTAAGCTTTAGATATCAACACTTTTAGGCAACTCTTTTAAATTCCATAATCATATTTTGACCAATGTTTCACACCAGTAAATTCTATAAAAGTGATACAAACTTAGTTGCCAATCTGTTGTGTGTCAGAATTTTTTTTTTTTTTTTTAATTCATGCAAGGCAATAATGCCACTAAGATGCAAGGGGGGGGTACTGAGAGTGAAAGAATGAAAAGATTTTGAAGGAACTGGAAAACCAATCCTAAAAAGAGATCAAAGGATAAACCTTTACTCCTGTTCAAAAAGCGGAGTGTGAACTGGACAATAGGCAAACCTATCTAATTTATAAGCAGCTTTGAATATTCAAAAGAATTGGGAAACTGAAGATCAATAGAAAAGGCAACACATTGTAATGTTTGCTATTCACGATAAGTTTCTTGATTTCTTATATAATATTGTCAAATAAAATTTGAAACCAGGTAATAAAAAAACAGGGAATTGGTTAACATGATCAATTAAAAAAAAAAATCTTCAATAAAGAAAAACAAATCACAAAATTTAGCAGTTACTTTGTTTTCTTTGTTTGTTTTTTTTTTAATCTCCAATCCCTAAAGCTGCTTGAAGTTCAACTACTTTTTATTTTGTTTTTATCTTGTGGCTGGTAGTTTTTAAAATGTTTTATCAAAATTTCTTGATTTTTTTTGGGGGGGGGAGAGAAAAAAATTGTACCACAAAGGAAGGTATGGTTTCTAAGGCCACTTTCTACTTCCCAATTAATTCCAAGGTTAAAATCAATTGCACTTTTAGGATAGGATAATATTTGACTTTTTATTTACTTTTTAAAATGAAGTTAATATTTTTAAACTTATATACTAAGATCAAAATGTTCTTAAAAATAATATTAACCATATTGGTTGAAAACAGTAGAATAGTTTGAATGCTAAGATACATAAACAATTCTCATGTCCTTTTAAACTTTTGTATGTAATTGATATCCTTTGCTATCTTAAAAATCAATGTATTAAACTGATACGTGAAAGGGGAGAGAACTCCATTAGTAAACGAATGACAAATCCTACTGAATTGCAATAGTTGCCGGAAAAAAAATTGAAGCAAAATTTTAATGCTTGAAAATTATATAAAGATTCAAGTGGATTTTTCTTGAGAATACATTGGCAAAATCTATTCTGTATTTTCACAAATAGAACAATTTTACTTTTGCTAATAATTTTTTTGTTTGTTTATTTCTTCCAAGTATAACTTTGAAGGTTCAGTTCATGTCTGTTATGATTTATTAGGAATTTAAAAAAAATGAAAAAGAAAAAATAATCTCAAATAAAATTGCCAGCAAAATGTTTTGAAAAACTAAAAGTTGATAAATTTACTTACAAAAGATTTTTGGAACTTAAAAAAAATGTTAAAAACATTTTTTTTTAAGTTTACTTTTCTTCTGCAGTGAAGGTTTAAAAGTCTTTTAAGCAAAAAAAAAAAAAAATTCATAAACATTTAAAAAAAAAAAAAAAATCTTTTTAGAACTGTGTTTTACATCTCTGGCAAAAAATATGTAATATTTTTTATTTATTTCCATGGGTTTTGGCCAATTTTACCATTATTTTTGCAAGATTATTATTTTATTTTTTTAAAATAATGATCCCCCAAAAATATATCTCAAGGTAGAAAATAGTAACAAAAAAGCAAAATACTACTGTATTAGAATTGACTATGATTAGTTAGAACTGACTAAAGTGTTTCCCTTTTATAAAAAATTATATGTACTTATGTGATATGAAGAATATTTTCAAAAGAATGTTTTGATAATGCAAATCTAGAAATTTTAAATTTTTGTTCAATAAAACATGTTTGGAATTGGTCTGAATACGTTGTTGATTTGAAAAGTTTCTCTTATAAACATTTTTTGTTTTTTAAATTCAGGAATGCAGTATCATTTTTCTGTAGAACTTATTTACTCTCTGTATATTTGGGGAGGGGATTCTCTTTTTCATAAAATTGTAAGTTTCCCCTTAAATTCTTAGTATTTTAAAATATCTTAAAAATGGTACAAAATTTATATGCAAACATAAGAGATTGATTTTTATTTATTTATTTTATTTTTCTTCTGTGTTTGAATTTTTAAAAAAGAATTTAGGGTTAAAAACAAATGTTAGCATGGTAGCTTCATTTATGGAGCGCTTGCTGAATAATGAATTCATTAACAATGACTTACTAGCTTAACCAACATCCAAATAGCAAATTCTTAGAAATTTTAGTTGAAAGTCAATTCTTGCAATTTCTGAAATTCTTTATTGCTATGAATTAATAAATTACCAAAGTAGGATTATTTTTAATTGTTAGCTTTTTAAATTGCCCAAAATAGAATTTCCGAAGAAATTTGGAAGGGGGCATTTATCAAAGTTCTAATTGAATGTTTTTTGTGTGTGTGTTTTATTTTTTGTACTGTGCTAAATTAAACATAATGAATATCTGTCCGGAACACACAAAAAATTGAAAATAGATTTCAATGAAAGTTGGTTGTGCTGTGAATTTTAAGTTTTCTAGTTGAGCGAAATCACTTAATGCTAAATAAGACCAAAAAAAAACACCTGATTAACTTTTGCAGCAACAAGAATCATCCCCAGTGACTAGGAATTGATATGCATGTAGAATTGTTGCCAATGATGGCATGGTGGAAACTATAAATTTGGCATTTATTTCTTCTATTTTTTCTTACTGGTGAAAAAGTGTATTCAGGATTTGAAATTCATTAATTTTTTTTTTTTTTTTTTTTTTTTTTTACAATGATGTTTCCCTTCTACAAGGCTCAAGAGCTACATGAGGTAGTTAGTTACAGAGTAAGAGGTACCACCATAAGCCAGGTGCTGCCAGAAGTGAAAGAGAAGGAAAAGATTTTAGAGAGAACCAGAAACCCAATCCTAAATAGGAAATAAAAGATAAACCTCTAATCATGTTTAAAGGACTGTGGAGGAGTGTGAACCGGATGATAGGCACACCTATCTTCTGTTTGTGTGTAAACATAAGTGATTACAAGTAATCTTATATTTATGGTAAAGATTGGACTAAAATTCATGCAAAATTGTATAAGGTGTTGTCCTCTATCACACACACACACACACACACACACACACGATAAATGCTTGATATGAAATATCCAAATAAAATATGTAAGATGGAATACATGAAAACCAGTTGGATGTTGAAAATTTTAATTTTCTTGACACATTGCTCTTTTATGTGTGTATTATAATGTAACTGAAAAAAGTTTATATATATATATTTCCCAAAAAAATTTCGTTTGAAGATGAAACAGAGCCTACTTTAACTCAAGTTAATTCAAATATTATTTTGAAGTTTTCGGCTCTTGTTTTGAAACATGAGACCTCTTATGTAGCGAGTTGGAATCATATTTTTAAATAAATAATTATATATATATATATGTTAGCTCTCTCACTGATATTGAGCACTTACCAATAAGTACCACATATAATACATATATACATATATATATATATATATATATATATATATATATATAATTGGCTGAAGGCATAGCGATTCCCTGTCACTTCTTAGTTTTCTGTATTTGTATAATTTTTTGCTACTTCATTTGTTTTGCAGAAAGTCTGTTTCTGAACCCATGATAAGTGATAGCCCTTCTGTTGTTTGCAATTGTTTTACAGTGATGTTAAATTTGGTGATTCTTGCTAATATATTTTTAACACAATGGAGCCAATACTGGAATTTTTTTGTTCTTTCAATGAAATAACTCTTTCATTATCCCACCAAACATGGCTGAAAGCAAATAACCAAACTCTTATTTGCACACAACACTAATGTTAAGGGTTGTATTAGATAAGCATGATAATGGATTTGATATAAATTTTAATATTTTGTAAATATCTAACATTAATCAGAATAATGCTAATTTGGTATACACAGTCATTTATAGTTGACAAAAAAAATTATTTCCTTTTAATAAATGTGGCAATACAGATTTAAAAAAAACAAAAAACTTTTAAACTTTTCCAAAAATGTTTTTTCAATCCACCATTTTCATTGGTTGGTTGAGAAAAAAAAATTTTCAACAAAGAATAATAGTTTGTGACTTTTTGTCACTTTAGTTAGATTACATCATTGAAAGTTTTTGAAATGTTGGTTGTGTATATCATAGAAATTTTGTGCCAGATTTGAACATGCTGAATTTCAAGAAAAAAAAATGCCTCCTGCTTACAAGGTGGAACCCATTTTGTTTTAACATCAATATGGTCCCAAAATTTAAAAAGTTCTGTGAAAACATTCATTTTTATAAAGGAATTGTATATATCTTAATGGCAGATAACTTTTATGCCAGAAAAGCATTTTACAGTTTGGTCTTTACTTTTTGTATTTGACATTTTTTAATTTATTGTGAATGTCATTGGTATAGCAAAAGCAAAACTGCTTCATATAATTAAATTAAAAGTTGTATCCACAGAGTTTGTTAAAATAATTGATAAAGAATTTGACTTTCCCTTTTCTGCTGTTGATGATGATCATCATCATCATTGTGATAATGATGTCAGTCAGTTGATAGGTTTGTTCTTTCACCCTCCTCTCCCTCTTGTGAAATGGTGCTAGAGTCACTCATTTGTTGCACCACTCTATTGCACTCCTGCTGCCTGCAGTCAGTAGGGACATGGGATAATTTGAGGGAATATCCTATAAGGTTTACAGCCAAAACAGACTGGGGAAAATCAAGACTAAGTTTGTGATCAGAAGATAGCAACTAGTGAACTGGACTTTAGCAAAGACATATGATGAAAGCTTGCTCGGAGAAAGGCTTTTGCAAGATGAATTCAGGAGTTGAAATCTGTAAGAAAACAGGCAATTGATCTGAAGACTGATCGTTTTGATATTGCTGTGTTTAATTGACATGCTCTTTAAGAAGTTAAAACATATTACTAAGAAATTGTTTTTTTTTATATTTAAATTAAGGGAATTGTAGTTAATTAAAAAATAAAAAAAATTGATCAAAGACTGAAAAAAATTGAAGATATGAATAATCATTTTAGAGTTTCCATTGCAACAGTCTGTTTTTTCAACCAATCAAACTTGATTAAAAACACCCCATAATATCGTGGACTCTCCTGTGTTGATTGACGTAGACAGTTGACCTGTGCCTACTGGGGACCCTTTTATAATGTATGAGGGTCAGGCACCTCAGTTCATAGAAAATGACAGCCAGACAACCTGCACATATGATTTGATTATAGTGGTGATGGTTTTGTGCAGAAACAACCACACTTTTTGAACAGCTGAATACAGAGACCTGGTGCACTGTGTGCCATAAAGGTCCCCAAATGATCCTTGTCCTAGACCAGTTGCCATCCAAGGCTATAGAATCCAGTCTGTCCTGCTATTTACCCATAGCTGGGAGGATAAGAAGATGATTCATACTTTTTCCAAGGGTATTAGCAAGTAAGTGAATGTAATGGATTCAACTGGAATTCAGACTTGGCACTCCAATTCCTCAATCCAAGACACTATCTATTACTCTTCTGTGCCTCCATGATATCTACTGTTGTTAATTAATCAAAAAAATTGGTAAAGAAGTTTCAAATTGTGTTGTTAAAAAACAATGGGAACAGGTAAAATGTTTATCTTGGAAAAAGCAGATTATAGGCTGTAGATGTTAAGTTCTTTCGCTAATACAATCCAAAAAGTTTTGTCTATTTGTTAATTACAAAATTTGTTTTCTACAATTATATCTACTCTTCTTTTCTCTTCATTTACAATTCAAATTATTTTTTGTACCAACTAGTTTCAATTTAATCCTCCAGTTAATGTTAAAGATTTGTATCTTGTGGAACTGATTAGTTACAATCATTTTACATGACCAAACATTGATTCACTGACACTGCATCAACATTCTGCTAGAATAAGATAGATCAGCATTGGGGCATGGAAGGGGTGACTTAATATTTTTTTATGTTAATGTCTTTTGATTCTGCAAGTCCTTCAAAGAAGAATCATTGTCATCATCACAAAATTTCTTCAACATGCCACCAATGATTACAGCTAAACTGAATCTTGATTTAGTTTTCCCTCAATTATTTAATCAGAAAGAATTGAATTATCAAAAACAAAACTTGAATACATTTATGAGTAGGTGTGTTGTTTTTTTTTTTTTTTTAATAAGTTCACCTCAAGGAAGGCAAAAATACCACTAAGATGCAAAGGTCTACTGGAAGTGAAAGAGAAAGAAAAGACTATTTAGAAGGAACCAGAAACCCAATCCTAAACAGGAAACAATGGATACATCTTAGCTTCTATTCAAAAGACTGTGGATGGGTGTGATTTCTAGTAAAGCTTGGACTAACATGTTCAATACTGAGTGTGAAGTACCAGCATCTATGATATATGAAGAAATATAGTTTTAAGGTGTGCTATATTTATGGGATAAAGTGCTCAATATCAGAGAGTGTATATAAATATAAATATACAAGTGAACATTGAAGTCAACAGGCTGTTTCATGCTAGGCGCAATTGTCAGGGTGGCCTGACGATTGTGCCTAGCATGAAACAGCTTGTTGCCTCCTAGTATTGACTTCAATGTTCACTTTTATATTTATGTTTATAATATATATATATTCTAGGGTGAAGCTTGTGATAAAAGCACGCAGATGTAGGCTTTAAGAAAGCTTTATTTAAGTGAGAATACAAAGTTTGCGTATAGTGTCCTTTTAGAATCCCAGTAAACAGAAATAGCTCTCTCAAAGAGGAGAATAAAAAACAAGGGGAGACCACTCTTGATTTTTCATAAATCCATATTGAATAGCTATACAGGTGTTAGATTGCTGTACTGTTATTTGTGTGAATTCTAATGCTGATGGTCTTTTGCTTATTTTGCTGTTATTTTTAAAAACCTAACAAAATGCTTCATATAAACTCTCTCTCTCTGATTTGAATACTAACCTGACAAATTATTTTACTTACAATATTTGATGAACAAAACAAACTTGACAAGTAACATTTGAGTTTTGAATTTTTTTCTGCTTTATCTTCCTGCTTCAGTAGTTAAATGAATTGGAGTATTTTTTTTAATTCTAACTTTCTCTATAAAAATTCCTTTACCATTAAAACCTTATTTAAAAGTGTAATGGTTAGTAAGTTTGTCTGTGCCTTTGTAGTAACTTTAATCACTGAGTTCTCTCTTACTGTGAACTTGTAGGAAACTTATTTAGGGAGGGCATTCTCTTAAAAGTTAAGTATGCAAGGGAGATAACTGAGATTTACTTAAGTACAAAATTTTTTATTATTTGTAAATGAATTTTTCTGAGAATTGTTTAATAAAATTAATCACAAGTATACTTCACTCTACGTCATTAATTGGTTCCAGAGGTCATGACTCAGGTCAAAAAATGACTTAAGTCGAAATATTCACACTATAAACCGCAAATAAGCAGTCCATATTTCCTGTTACAGTATTTATTATATGTACATACAGAATTAATTTCCACCTTATCTTCCAGCAATATAGCCTTATGCTTAGCATTAGCACTTGCACTGGGACTTTTCTTCAAAGCCATGAGTAAAAATGTATTCTAAATCACAACTGAAATTTTATTGAAAGAATGTCAATGGCAGAGTATGGATGTAAAAAATCTGAATTCAAAATCGTTGTAGGAGCGGAAAACAACAGATGAGTGCTGCCTGTCTGCAGGAATTTGAAATAAGAACATCTGCTGAACATACTTTATTATACTAAGTTTTTTGATTTTGATGATTTTATAATATATACATAATATAATTTCTAAATTTATTTAAATATGATTTTATATGTGTTTATTGTTAATGTTTTGATGTTTTTAACATTTTTAATGGTCGATATAAACTTGAGTAAAACAACCTAAGTCGAGTGACTACACTATAAGTAGTAACTACCTATAAGTATATGTAAGTCAACAGACTACAGACTAGCTATGATCTGCTCCAGCTAGATGGTCAAACTCTCTGCCTTTGGACAGAGAGGAACCCGGATGAGGCTCTGCCGAAGGGCAGAGTCTCGTTCGGGGAGGTTGACCAATCCGATCCCGTTTATGCAGGTTCTATGGGCATTTTTTGGCTGATCCTATGGGCTCAGAAGACCCACGTTAAACTCGGCCTTGTGCCACATTTACCCTCGTGGTGGAATGGGGCTAATAGATATTGACTTGCTGGGAACTGTTCCAACTGTGCTGGTTGAACTCTCTGCCTCTGGGCAGAGAAGATCCCCAGACAAGGCTATGTCGAAGGGCAGAGTCTTGTCTTGGGAAACAGCTACCCGACCTCGTTTTATACAGGGTCTATGGGAATTTTTGGATGAGCTTATGAGCTCGGATGCCCCACATTAAACCTGGCTTTGTGCCACATCTGATTGTGTGGGGAGGTTAGTAAATATACTAGCTGGAATCTCTTCCAGCTGTGCTGTCGAACTCTTTGCCTTCGGGCAGAGAGGAACCTGGAGGAGGCTATGCTGAAGGGCAGAGTCTTGTCCAGGGAGGTAGACAGACCCAAACCCATTTATACAGGTTCTATGGGGAATTTTTGGCCGAGCTTACGGGCTTAAACTCGGCCTTGTGCCACATCTACCCTCGTGGGGGCACTAGTAAATATTGACTAGCTGGAATCTGTACCAGCTGTGCTGGTAAAACTCTCTATCTCCGGGTAGAGAGGATCTCCAGACAAGGCTATGTCAAAGGGCAGAGTCCCGTCTTGGGAAACAGCTACCCGACCCCGTTTTATACATGGTCTACAGGGAATTTTTGGCTGAGCCTATGGGCTTGGTTACCCCACATTAAATTCAGCCTTGTGCCACATCCTACCTTGTGGGGAGGCTGGTAAATATTGACTCACTGGGATCTGTTGAGTATGACTCAGACTTACATGAGAACTACCGAACTTCCAATAGTAGCACTCACAACTGGATTGATTTGTGACGACCTTGTGCATAACTGTTACCTTTATTCTTATTGTACTTGTTTTTGTACAATAAAACCTTTACTTATTTTATTTTATCCACCTTGTTTTAATATATTACTATTAGCACAGAATATAACAATTAGTAATTTTGAGAAATTTCTTTTTAATTGTTCTTTTATTATTGAATCATTGATTGAAACTCTTTAGTAGCTTATTGGTAAGGTTTTTTCCATGATAAGTCTCCAAGGAAGGAGATACAAATTCAAATCTTGTCTGGAGATGGATTCTTACAATTTAATGATCAGAGAATAGCACATATTGGAATGTCTGGCATAAAGTGATTGTTAACAAGTTTGTCTCATCAATTATTTGCTTGCATTTTCTAATCAATGTAAGTTTTTCCAAAATTCTGAAAAAGTACTTGGGAATTGTTTATATTAACAAAATTTAGTTGAATCCATCACTACATCTCTTAAAAAAGAAATATTGTCACACACAAGATGTTGGTTCATATTATTTCGTTTATTGAAATTTTTTTAAAGGCTTTGGATTTGAATCAAGTTTTTCAGCCTGGGAAAAAAAACTTTGTTCACAGTCCATTTTGACTTAAATACCAGCTATAAAAAATATGCATAAAATGAAATAAATTTTACTTTTTCAGCTGTATTGAAAATAAAATATTCTTGTGATGAAAAGTAGATTTAAAAAAAAATTCTCTTCTTATTTTCAATTTTCTCTGCACATTTCTATCCCATGAACTAAGACCGATTCCCAATAGCCTGACATACTCAGGTGAAGAACATTCCTCCTGCTATTTGTATTTTCTTTCTTTGGAGAAGAGTTACACAATGTCAAATTATTGATTTCTTAATTTATGTTTCAGGAAAATAGTAGTACATTTTTTTTTACTAATAACCAATTTCTTTGATTATGGATTAGTAGTTTATACTAAACTTTGAGGTCTTAGGTTCAGTGTGCGTTTGGTGATATTTGTTACTAAATGTTTGCTTCAGAAAAGGTAAAAATAGTTTTCAGTTAAAATAAAAAGTTAACCAATACAATTCAGAAAATGCATTATTAATTGTTAAAATCTAAAATGTAATCAAACCAATGTAAAGATTTTTTAAATTATATTGTCCCTTTCATTATTGTCCTTTATTTCATTATCCAGTTTTACAAAATTAAAAAAAAATAAATTCATAATGATGAGTCATGTTACTTCCATATTTCAAATGCTGACCACTTTTTTAATATTGCCAAAGAAAAATTGAATTACAATAATTGCTGTCGGCTTTAAGATTTTCTTACTAGTAATTAAATTCTCTCCCTTACCAACTTCAGTTGCAAATTTCAATCTTCGAATTCTGTAGTGAAAGGTTTTACACATGATCGGTTATTGATCTGTTCATCATCTGTCTTTCTCTTTGCTATTTGCACATAGGATTTTGTAATTTTTGACAAAGTCTGTTCAGTTGAGAATGATTGGATGAAAACGACAACAGGAAAAGTTCCTTGCAAACTTAGAAGCTGTTAATCTGTGATGAGAAATCTCAGAAAAAATTACTGAAGAAATAAAAAGATTTTGCCAAAAATGACAATCCCGATTCACAAATAAAAAGATTTTGCCAAAAATGACAATCCCGATTCACAAATAAAAAAATGCAATAACAGGACGATCAGATCTTGTTAGCAACTAATTAAATCAAAAAACTTTTTGCTACAGAAATAGAAGCCATCAGTTTTGAATTGAAATTTGTGATTGCAATAAAAAATGGTGATGCCATATATTCCATTTATTTACTAATTTAAAAATATTGTTTTCTTAAATAAAACTTCTGAGGAAGTTTGATTATAAAAAAAAACAAAAAAGTTGGAATTATATTTTTCTTTATAAGTTCCAAGTAAGAAAATAATCTGAACTGAATAATTATTGCCATTGCTTCAATTCACCCAATTTGTCACCGAATTTTTTGACTTCCTTTTATTTGTTTTGAAGACAAGAATTGTAGTCTAAGAGAACTTAGTGAATTAAATATTTAAAAATGTTTTCTATTTAAATTAACTAAATCTTCATTTGCATTATTTATACACTTTGTTTATATTAGGTTGGTGCAAAAATAATGACGTAATAATGTCGTTTTTTTTTTACGTTAAAAAATACGTAAAAAACGACATTATTACGTCATTATTTTTGCACCAACCTAATACTTACTTTATTTACATGTTGCTTACAATTTATTTGAATTTACTTTATTTTCACTTATTCTGTTTACACATCACACAATTTTTGTTTACACTTTATTTATATTTTGGTTTATAATTTATTTACACTTCCTTTGTTTACACTTACTTTAAACATTTTTTGTTTACACTTTATTTCACACTTCTTTTAAGACACAAGAGGTTACAGGTTGCGGAAGAATTAGGAACAGAAACATTAATAATGAGCGGGAAGAGGAAAAAGAGTAATGAGGAGGACAGTAGATAGCGACTGACTGTGTGCTGCAAATAGGGATATATAGTCAAAGAAGGCCTCTGCTAGCGTTTATAAATCAAAGACAGGAAATCTGACAAGTGGAACAAAAATGGACAACAAAATGAGGATATTTAAAAAGTAAGCACAAAGTTGGTACAAAGTATAAAAAATGTTCAGAAATAGTATTCAGACTAGATTTGTAATACTGAAACAACTCAAAAGTCATTGGGTTTATTATGAATCTAAATGAACTTGCTATATTAAATTGAAGGCAGTGAGGCAATGCAATGAAGAAAAGGTCAAGGTCATGGAGATATATAACATCTGCCTTTGATCATGTGAACAGAGTAGAGAAGGGGCTATGATAAAAGCATAGACTTGGAAGGGAGTTTGACGAGTGAGAAGTGTGATAGAAGAAATTGTTAGCATAGAACTAATAGTTACATCTAGCCGTTTAAACTGTAAATCTCAACATCAGTTTAGTACTGCGCTTAAATTCAAAAAGTCTAGGTACCACAGTGAAGAGCTCATCCAAACAATTACAATGAAAATATTTATAGAAAAGACAAAAAAGCACAATTAGTGAAAAAAAATTCAAATATGCGCATATGTGTAAATGTTAACTTTTTATCTTTCATGATCTCTCAAATTAGAAATGTTTAAAGTTGTGAAAGTTTTAATCTGCTTCAAGTTTTTGATAAATTTTGTTGTCAGGTGTAAGATCTTAAACTGTTATCCTCTTCTTCATTGTCATAGTCAAAACGTTTCGGCCATTGTACGCTCTGGCCTTCTTCAGGTGATTGGAATTTCGAACTGAACACTTTATTTCATTCACTGGGGAGAGTAGATTGTTCTAGTTTTACATGCCATGCCTCTCTCGGATGTCTCAGTTTTTTCCCTTTTCAACTCTCCACGTTTTGTTCGACACTGCTGTGGCTTGGTATTGAATTCTTTGGGTCTAGTCACTGGATCACTGGGCAATTTGTCCTTGAGGACATCTGTGTATGAATTTTTGGGACTTATACACCTAAAGTCTCAGCAAACGTTTTTTTTATCAATGCTCATATTGCAATTGTCCAGTTATTATTATTGCATTTTATTGCAGATCTTAATTTATTAAACAGATAAAAATACATTATCTCCCTTTAAATTATTCAATATTTTGCATGTTAAATTCTTTACTTCCTCCAACTCTAGTTGTGAGAAAATTTAAACTGTATATTTATTTTGGTCAGTATAAAAAGGAAAACTTCATGGAAGAATCAAGAAAAAATATTATCCCCTGAAGAGGATTAGTACAAATGGGAAGAGAAATTTCAAAATTGATGTTTAAAAATAACTAAAAGCATTTTATATATTTAGCCATCTTTTAAGCAAATTCTGATACCAAATAATTATAACTTGCTAAATCAACAGAGTGGTCCAAAAGTATTGTCACCCATACATCATATAATTTTTTTTTTATTTCAGATGAATATTTCAGATATTTCTGACACAAGCTCCTACAATTTGGAAGAGATGTAAGGAGGTAACAAGACTTTCGGACCACCATGTACAATGAAACTTGTCATTTTTATATTTTAAAATATTTACAGACTTTAATGTGAGTGAGAGAAAAATAATGTTGACAGTTTTGTTTGTGACAATGAAAAGTATAATGAAGTGGAATTCTTATTCAAGAAATAAAAACAGTTTTGTCAACCTCTTCAGAAGATTTGTAAATTGTTTTAACATTATATCCTTTATTCATGAACATAAAATCAACTGAAATTGGATTTGCTTGGTGGCCAAAGTAGTTGCACATTTTTCATCAATGCCAGTGGCTAGTGTACAAACCAAGATTTAGAGTTATTTTTCTTTTTCAAAACAGAATGACAGGCAAATTCTTTTTATTTGGAAGACTGGTGCAATACAATCTTCCTATTTCCCTAAGCTAAGACTTAATAAACATCAGTTGGAATAACAATTTTTAGTTACATATTTTCAAGAAGATAAAGTAGTAACAATAATTTAATTATTGTGATCTGATTGTTCAACAAGGTCAGAGGTGTACTTGTTAAAATATTGTGATAAGATTGCATCACTGTTTTTTAGTTAATCTTATTCCATTTAATCATGTGCTGTCATCTGTCTCTAGCACTATATGCTTGGAGGTAGATGATATGCTTGGAGGTAGATGATATACCTGGAGGTAGATGATATCTCCATTTAGTTGTCATCTACCTCCAGTACCATAGGCCTGGTAAACAGTAGTCAAACCAAACCAAATGGACAAAAACAAAGTTTGTGATGAATTTCCTTTCATGAATCCAAAATAAATGCCTACCACTTTTTAACATTGTTATTTAACCCCTTATTTTACAAATTGTGAAATTTCTTGGGCAGGGAATTCTTGACTTGTACTTGATTTAGAACAGTGGTTTTCAAGCGATTTTGGGCCATGAATGACCCACTTTGATATTTCTAAAATACTGGTGAAGGCCTGTAATATTGAATTCTTAAATGTATGCCAGTTACACATGTACGTACATACACACAAAATATTTTTATGTATGTATATTGTATATGCATCGTATGTATTAACACACATTAACATTAACCCTCTCACTCAGACTCACTAGAAAACAATTCACTGTTAATAACTCATTCTCGAATTGCCCCCTTATTCTGTTGGTATTATATAGTAAGCTGAAAGGTACACATTTTATGCATACCCCACTAAAATATTACCATGCTTCACCAGTGGGGCCTGTGCCCCACGTTGGAAATCTTTGATTTAGAATAAGCAGTTTTGTACAATATTAAACCAGCTCAATAGACATCTGAAGAAGGCCAGACAGCACAATGGTTGAAACATTGTGATAATAACAACAAAGATAAGGACATTAGTCTAAATATAAATAATGATAATTGTTATGGTCCGGTTCCTTGTACCACGGTGATAGTCCAAGGTAGAACCAATAAAGAAGAACTCGAAGGCGGATATGGAATAACACAGATATATTACAAACAGGAATATATACAGAGAAGTTGAAAAGTGTTAGTATGAACAATCAGGTTTAGTAGTAATTGTCTGAATGCGACTCTGTTTCGGACTGCCTCTGACTCGACTGACTGATTCGCTCGCTCTGACTGACAGACTCCTGACAGACTTCACTCCAGACTTCAGACGGAACTCTCTGCTTCCTCTTGTTGCACAGTATTTATTACGTATGGAATAGTCCATTATGTTACTCTGGGTAAGGTCCCTTAACACCCCCCTTCCGAAAATTTTGCATAGCAGGGGTTTTTTAATACCTTTTTTTCTTTGGATCTATTTCCAAAGGTTCAGTAAATTTTCTTTTTCTAGAGGATTTTCTTGGTTCTGGCATTATTTGCGGTCTTGTTATATCGAATGTGTCGAAAATCGTGTCCAATACCTCTTCTTGAGCTGGACCGTTATCTTCCTGTAACGGTCTCTTCCTTATTTGATTTACGTGTCTTCTGTGTGAGAATTTTTTTCCTTGAACTATGTACATCATATTGCCAATTTTTTTCTCAATTATCCCTTGTTCCCAGCAAGAGGTATTATTTTTGTATGCCTTAAAAAAACTTTTCCCTTGGGAGGAATTTTCTTTTTGGTGTGTAGGATTGTGTTACTTGTTTTGTTTTACTTGGTAGTAATTTATCGAACGCTGATCTGATTTTCCTAGCAAACATGATATCTACTGGTGATAATGTTGATGGTGTCGCATTATTTGGCGTTATTCTATATATCTGTAGGAATTGCTGTAATGCTTTCTCCGTAGGCGCATCGTACGCTTTTCGTAATGCTCTTTTGAGAGTATCCACGAATCTCCCCGCTTGTCCATTTGATCTTGGGTGGTAAGGCGGGGATTTTATATGTTTTACTTGATAGATTTCGCAAAACTCTTGGAAATCTGCTGACGTGAATTTCGTTCCGTTATCTGTTACTAAACAGTCCACTACGCCAAACCGAGCGAATAGCTCGTGGAGGAAATTTATGGTCGTTTTTGTAGTAGGATTTTTGCACCGAAACACCTCCGGCCATTTACTGTAGTTATCAACTATGATTAAATAGTAGAACCCGTCAATTGGTCCTGCATAATCTGCGTGTATTCTTGGCCATGGACGATCAGTTTCAGGCCAAGGCTTATGCATGATTGGCGGTGATTTAATTGCTAAATTACACCCCTTGCACATTTCCACCATTTGAGAGATATCCTGGTCCATATTCTTCCAATATACATAGCTTCGCATTAGCGACTTCATTCTATTTTTACCAGGGTGTCCTCTGTGGAAATCCTTTAGTATCCGTTTTTGTAAAGTTTTGGGAATTACAACCCTTTTGTTGTAAAGTAGCACATTATCGCATAGAGAAAAGCTGTCCGAAATTATCTCATTTTTTTCTGCTATTTTTTCTTTTGTTTCATTAATAAATTCGTCATTTTTGGCTTCATTTTTATGTCTTGCAATGTGACTGGGAGGTTTCTGACTGTACAACATAGTACTGTTCTTATGTCTTCTTCATTTCTAAGGGCTGCGATTACCGTATCTTCCAATGGCTCTGTCTTTGTTGGTATAAGTCTCGACAGACCATCCGCGTGCCGGATTCTTTTCGTTGGTAAATATTCCAATCTGAAATTATAGTTCAGAAGAATCGTTCCCCTTCTAAGTAGTCTATTTGCCGTGTACACCGGTAGCCCTTTTTTTGAACCAAAAATTTTTATTAACGGTTTGTGATCCGTCTGCAAAGTAAAGTGTCTACCATAGACGTATCTATGGGATCTTGTTACTGCGAAGATAATTGATAGGGCTTCCTTCTCAATTTGTGAATAGTTTTTCTCCGCTGGTAATAGGGTTCGAGAAGCATGTGCGATAGTTTTATTGTCCCATTTGGCATTTTATGTAATATACACGCTCCGACATCGTAGGCGCCCGCATCACTTGCTACAATAATCTTTAGTTTAGGATCATAGTGTGCCAAAAATAAATCCGATGTTAATGTCTTGATTATTTTTTCGAATGTTTCCTGGCATTGATCTGTCCACTGCCAAACTTTTTCTTTCTTTAGCAGTTCGTTCAATGGTGCGCGAAGTTTATGCATTTGAGGCATGAATTCCTGGTAGTAATTCACTAATCCAAGAAAACTTTGGAGTTCTGTTATGTTCTTAGGAACTGGCATCTTTTTTATTGCTGTAGACCTTTCAGGGTCTGGACGTCTACCTTCTTGCTCTATTATATGGCCAAGATATTTTATTTACTTCATGAAAAAATCACACTTATTTTCTTTCACTTTGAATCCGTAGCTTTGAATTCTCTTAAACACTTCTTGTACATGTTGCCAGTGTTGTTCAACGCTTTCGCTATTAATCAATATGTCATTCAGATATGCTATTGTGTATTCTAGTCCTGCCAGCATCATATCCATTGTCTGCTGAAAAATAGCCGGCGCTACTTTAATTCCAAATGGTAGTCTTTGGTATTTGTACAATCCCTTGTGTGTGTTTATGCATAGTAGTTTTGAACTTTCTTCATCGACTGGAATTTGCAGGTAGGCCTCACTTAGATCAATTTATTAAAAATATTTTCCGACATTTAATTTAGTGAATACTTCTTCAGGACTGGCTAGCGGATAGTGGTAGTCCTTTATTGCTGCGTTCAAACCTGTAGAAAAATCAGCACAAACTCGAATTTCTTATTTCTTTTTAACGTAGACCGTTGGTGCGGCCCATTTGCTGTACTCTACTTTTTTCAATATGCCCGTATTTTCGAGTCTAGATAATTCTTGGTCAATCTTTTCTATTGACGCAAACGGTACACTCCTTTTTTTTCTTAAAAATAGGTTGAACGTTTTTCTTTCTTTTGATATTAGCTGCCATTTACTTGCATCTTCCGAGACCTGCCGAAAATACTTCGGGGAAACTCGTTTTTAGTTTTCCTTTTAATTTATTTGCCTCGGTTGATAAGTTTTTTACATTCTGGCCGTAGGTGCTAATAGGTAGATCCCACAATTCGAATTTTTGCATCCAGTATGTCCCGTATAGGTTTTCGGTATTTCTTAAGACGTACATTTTTAGTTTTTTCGTCATTCCGTTAAATGTTATGTTTCTGATTATTTCACCCCCGAATTTTATCTCCCCCCCCCCGTAACTGATCTCGCAATTTTATCCGTTTTTAACATGACAGGTTTGTTCAGTTTTCTCCATGTTTGTAGATTTATGATAGTTAAGTCTGAGTCAGAATCCAGCTGTAACCTAACTTTTCTGTTTTGCATTTCAACTTGTACATATTTTCTTATATTAGTCTCATTTGCTTGGTCGCTCCTCGTAATTCTTATTCTGCTTTCTTTTCTATATCAACAGTGATAACTTTTGTGACCAATTTTTTTACATGATAGACAAGTTTTAGCACGATATGTACAGTCTTTAACCCAAGATCCACAACGATAGCATGGACTGGGTGGTAGTTTCTTTTTATGTTGATTATAATTAGAAAATATTGCTTTACCTGTTTTTGAGGCGAGAAAATCAGTTCGGTTTGTTTGTGAGGAAGGAAAATTTTTTTGTTTTGTTTGATAGAAGGGAAAATTTGTTTGTGTTCGTACTTTGCGTATGTATGCTATGCCAGCTTGTTCTATGTCTTTAGAGTCTTTTTTTTACGCTGACGCATCTCTGGCAGTCTTCGGCTAGTTTTTGAAGTGTCAGATCTTGTTCATTTTCCAATTTAGTAAGTATTCTACGTCTCATTTCTGCGTCTTTGGTTGAAACCAGACCTTGGACGTAAATTAAGCATTTGAACTTGTCAGCGCTGAGTTCCGATAATTTGAAATCGTCACAATATTTAATAACAATGGATGCGAAAGTTACGTAATCTTCGCTATCCTTTTTTGTAAGGTTCATGCATTTCCATCTTTTATGAAATAGTGAAGTGTTATGGCTGAAAAGTTCCGTTAGCAATTTTATAGATTGTTTGAACGTTAACTCGCTTGTTTTTCTGGGAAGGATATAATCAACGAATTTGGTATATTCGCCTGTGCCTAATTTTCTTAATAAAAGACGTACTTTACGTGCGCCTGACCAATCTTTGCAGTCAAAATCATATAGATCTTCATACCTTCGGAAGTAATTTACAAAAGTTTTATTTTCATCGGGTGCGTACTTGAAATCTTCGATATTACTCCAAATAGCGTCTTGAGAGAGAACTGATTCGTTCTCGGGTTTTTGCTCCTTATTTGCCATTGCACGTATCAATAATTCTTGCATTTCCAGATGTTTTTGTTCGTACTGTTGCGGGGCCGATAACGATGTCGCCCCCGCAAGCTTTATGAGGAAACGTGTGAACAGCCAAGACAATGAAGGGACAAAGGCGAAGGTTTATGAAGCAATAATGTCGATTTTATTAATGCCAATTGTACTCTGAAGAAATGTATTCAAGTCGGTGTCGGGTCCGGTATGACTGGTTTTGATTAGGGGTAGCTGCCTTCGGTCGTATTGGTAATAACGAATGTAGAGTTGATCGGCGAAACGGATGTAGCTGGTCGACTGCCGGATGGGAGAATAGACGGGAACAGCATCAGGTTGATCGGTGTCCCTAAACAGGGCCAAGTCAGAACAGTGATACAACTTTACTGGGCGGATCGACCACGGATACGGGATCGCGCCAAAGCGTATCACTTGGCGAAGACGGAGTCCCTAAACAGGGCCAAGGCAGGATGTGATAGACTTCACAGGGCGGATCGACCGCGGAAACGGGATCGCGCTAAAGTGTATCACTTGGCGAAGCCGGTCAGAGAGGTGATACGTCTTCCAGGGCGGATCGACCGCGGAAACGGGATCGCGCCGAAGAGTAACACTCTCGACAAAGCACCGGAAGCTCACAAAGGCAGCGTACTACACTTTGATCCAGGCCGAGTAGCTTGGTATTTATTAATCCACCCACGAGGATTAAATGTGGCACAAGGCCGGTTTAATGTGGGTAGCCCGCGAGCCCGTAGGCTCGGCCAAAAATATGACCTTTGAACCCGCCTTGACGGGTTCAGGTCCTGTCTACCTCCCCGAAGGAAACCTTGCCCTTCGGCAAAGCTTCCTCCGAGTTCCTCTCTGCATTAGAGAGTTCGACAGAAGCCAGCCGGATGATCACAAAGCACAGATACTGCACTTTGATCCTAAACGGGGCTTATGATATTTGGAGCGATTTATTCAAGAACTCCCCGGCTAGAGGGAGTAGAAAACCGTAGATATTAAATTAATACAATTGTTGTCCGATGTTTGAGGAAGCGCTGCATAATCCGATGCTCACGAGGTACGGTTTGGCATCAATGATATTGAATTAGTCGTCTGGTTTCTCGCATGTTGCTTGACTTAAGTCTGCAAGATCATTAGTTGTGAAGGTCAAGGCCGTCTTTCTAAGGAGCGGCTAATGGCGACCGCGACAGTACCTTTGTTGTTGTTCAAAGTAGATTTTGATTAGTTCCATAATGGTTGACTTAAGATCTTACATGTTAACGTATTTTTTTGTGTGTGTGTAACCTGATATTCTGCAGCCTGTGCTCGCAAAAAAAAAGAACTTTCCTTTGTTGTCAGTGAAATTTTATATCAAGAAAAGAAAAAATTTCATTTTTTTTTTAGAATTTAATCGTCGTTCACTGTTACGTACGACGGAAAAAAATATGTCCTCCGAGTAGGGAGTTTATTTTTCTTTTTAGGGGTTTCTTCGTCGTCACTTTTTATGTTGACGAGAGAGGATTTTGTTGTTTGTTCTTCACGTGAGAGTTCGAATCTTCGTCGCCACTCTTATGCTGTGGCGAACAAATGTTTTTTTCTTCCACCGAATGAGTCCGAATCACTCGTCGCCACTGTTATGCTGTGGCGAACAAATTTTTTTTTTCCTTCCACCGAATGAGTTCGAATCCTCGTCGCCACTGTTATGATCCGGTTCCTTGTACCACGGTGATAGTCCAAGGTAGAACCAATAAAGAAGAACTCGAAGGCGGATATGGAATAACACAGATATATTACAAACAGGAATATATACAGAGAAGTTGAAAAGTGTTAGTACGAACAATCAGGTTTAGTAGTAATTGTCTGAACGCGACTCTGTTTCGGACTGCCTCTGACTCGACTGACTGATTCGCTCGCTCTGACTGACAGACTCCTGACAGACTTCACTCCAGACTTCAGACGTAACTCTCTGCTTCCTCTTGTGGCGCAGTATTTATTACGTATGGAATAGTCCATTATGTTATTATGGATAAGGTTCCCTAACAATAATGTAATGAAATAGAGATGCAAATCAATGAAAATATGAATTATATATTTTAGTGACTGCACAAGATTTAAATCTCATCTTTAAAATTAAATTTGATTAAATTCCTGATATTTTCAAACATTCTCAACCAGTGTGTGAAATTGCAGCACCACATCCCTCGTCTGAAACCTGGACCTTACATCCTCATCTGTGATATATGAGAGACTGCTTGACTCCTCTTTAGGGTGGGTGCTTTTATAACTCCTTATAATACAATTCTTTTCCATGCATGCAATCCAGGTGCAGCTGTGAGCTCATGTGATTCTGCACTTGGTAGCTGGGAGGTCACTTCAGGTCAACCTTGCAGCAGGCTCATTTTATCAACTGGCGTGATATTAGGTGCAAATTCTATTCTGGCATGATCTGGGTTGAGACACATTAAATTTACTCCTCATCTCGGAAATTCAGACAGAAAAAAAGATTCTTTTCAGTTTTCTCATAAAGATTTAATTGTGTGTTTATATTCAAATAATTTCCTTTTTAAATATTTCTTAATGTGATTTAATAATTTTCTCCATTTTCAAATTAGGAAATAATGTTTATCGTTTGTGTTTCCACTACAAGCTAATCTTTATATTATGTATTTCTGGTGATAAAATAATATTTAATGAGCTAACCTCTGTTACTTGCGTAGCAAACTTGATCCCTTCTGGATATTTTACATCCGGGTGAACTAACATAAAAAATAATTATAGGGTTTATTTTAATTTCTTTATTACCCTTTAACTGTATACACAAATCATGTGATGGCTTCCGAGAAACATAGGAGTTGATTTTGTTTTCACCCTCAAAGAATTCATTATTTCTTCATTGCCACTCATTTTATAACTGATTATTATCTCAAGTACACCAGAAGTCAAGAAGAATACTATTTTCTGCTCAGTGTAATAAATATTTTTGTGAATGTTGATTTGAGCAGAGACTCTTTCACAAGAATGAGAAGAAGTCACACTTGAAAGAAAAGAAGAAATGAAGAATAAAGGTGACAGTGGATGAATTAGTTGATGATTTAGTGGAAGCAGGAAAAATGGGGTCAATAGTTAAAAGCTGGAGAGAAAAAAAAAAATAAAAGATATGTTTTTACCAAACAAGAAAGAAAGAACTCTATCATATTTTCCTTTTCTTTATTTTTTTTTTTAAGTTGCCACCTTATTTTGACTGAGACATGCCTCTGATTTTAAATTTGGGCTGAGATATGCCTGAGTTTTATTTTCACAAATAGAACAATATTAATAGGGAATTTGATTTTTTTTTGTCAAGAGGCTCACTCCCCTTGGGTCATGTGACATTAAGCTGCAACTTCCTCAGCCCATATATAAATCTATCACTGTTAATGAAGATCATGAAAAAAACCCTCAGAAAACGTAATTCAATGCAATAAGTCAGGGTTCATCTTATTGTTTGGTTAATGATGATTTCCTTTAAGCATTAAAATCTGGATAAGGAGATACAAAAATCAAACAAATACAACAATTTAAGTATCTGGGAAGTTTTAACAGAGGACAAAAAGTACCACACTAAAATCTGAAGGCACATTTGGATAGCCAAACATGCCTTCCAAAAGTTAAGCAGAGTATTAAGAAACAGGAAAATTTAATTACAATCAAAGAAAAGAGTACTGAGCTGTTACATAATGCCACTTCTATATGGCAATGAATGCTAGACAATTTTCTCATAGATGAAGAAGGGACATGAAGCAACAGAAATGTGGTTCTACAGAAGGATGCTGAGGCTAACATGGACCAAACATTTGAGCCACGACAAAGTTTTAGAGAAAATGGAAACAAAAAGGAATACTTAGCATCAGAAAGAGATAACTAAAATTTCTAGGGCACATAATGTGGAAAGAGGGCTTGGAAAATCTGATACTCACAGGACTGATTGAAGGCAAGGAGGACAGAAAACAATACATAACTTATGTATTGAATTTGAGTCAATGGATGGCAGAAGACGGTTTAAGAGAAATAAAAAAAATACAAAATTTATTAAAACCTACAAACGATAGAAAATTGTGGAAAGCCATGATCGCCAGCGTCCTGAAGGGACACAGGTCATAAAAAAGATTACTGACCTAAAAGTAATCTAATCTCTACAACTGTCTCAGGAAATTGCTATAATAATTTTTTTTATTTAAATAAAAGAAAACCAGCTTTGAATATAATCTTTAATAGACAAATAAGATATCTTGTGTCAGCTGTGAGAAAATGTCAACTGTTTAACTTAGAAAATGCACTATCATAGTTATCTTTGTAAATTAAACTGATAAGTACTTGCATTTCTGTATTGTTAAAACCCTGAGTCTTTCAATATACTTACATAGCAAAAGTAACATTTATTAACCTATGACTTATTATTTGAATGTATGTATATCTTTGTGCAAATTAATTAAAACAACTGCTTTAGTTCTCTTTCTTTCACCATACGTTATTTTTAGAACCACTGGAGTGACAGGGTGTAATCAATTTCTATTTTTCCTCAGATTAGGTCATCTCCAGTGGTGTGCAATGATATGAATCTATTTTGGGGACGTGTGATGAAATGTGTTTGGTCTTGAAAAATATGGCTTCATCCGTGATTGTATCAGATTTTATCACGCCCAGTCACTATTGTCTCAACTGTCGATTAGTTGACCTACGGCCATTGTCTGCGATGGACGTTACTCCAAGGATGCGTACGAAAATTGTAACGCTGCACGAAGACACTGCAATGCCTTACCAGTGAGCAAATCAAATTACTATAGACTGTCCCTAAAACTCTCCTGATTTAAATCCAATCGAGAATCTGTTGTCAATCTGCAAGGAAATACTTCGTGGAATGGACATACGAAGTACTAATATGTGCACTCGGTCATGTTTCATTGGGAAAATACGAAAAAAGATACATAATAACGGAATTATTCGTTTTGTTTCAATTAATTTACACAAGGGTGTATGTTCAGACTGTAACAAGGGTGATAGCTATAGAAGAAAGATTTATTCCCCTAATTGTATTTTCCCCATTATAGGCATTAATATATCCGTGATATAATGACACCGCATTTCACGGGCGGAATAGAATAGCTGAAAGGAAAAAGAATGACAAACGTGCTTTGTTCTCAGAGAGACTTTTATACCACTAAGGCATACACAAATTTATATATACACATATACACATGTCCCATGCAGAGAAAAATATATCATATATATCTACATGGCAAAGCAGAGTTTAAGGAGAAACAAAACGGAAGGGTCTTACATATATGTAAATTCTTCTGTGCCTCTGGAGAAGCCATGTTTAGAATTCCAGATTCAAATGGGCTGGATTCATCTACTATATCCCAGGCGAGGACATATTCCACAAAAGGGAAGCGGCAAATCTTGGGTTTTCCCAAATGGAGGACTGTGATCCAGAGGTTCTTTCTATATCTGGGGAAGATATAGTCCCAAATAGAAATAGCACCATGGATTTTAGCATTTGCTGGAGGAGGCAGCCTCAGCCTAGGTCTCTTGGCCCATGCTAAAAAAGCAATCGCTCGGTTTGGTTGCTGTTAGCAAACTGACTGGCCACTGTATGAAGTGACGTCTCTCGCATGACCCAAAAGGGAGATAATCGCCTTCTGTCTCAATACAATACTTTGAATTTATGTAGCAGATAAAATAAAAGTGAAAAAAGTTATAATAAAAATATTGAAACAATTTACTGTCCAAAAGTTTGTGATCAGCCAATCTTGCAAGGGGACATAATCCAGAAAAGTGTACGGTTTGTCAGTGATATCCCATAATACAACAGTGTTAGTGGATGTATTGAACACACAAAAAGTTGGAGAGGCATAATCCAGAAAAATGTTACCAAACTTCAGTGTGTCACAATTGAATACAATTGATATATAAAAAAAAATGATGAAAATCTCTACACATCAAGTTTATAAATTTAAAAAAAAAATTCATGTCAACATGTTTTCCTCAATATGCATAACTACAAAATTTCATGCATTTATTTTTATCAGACAATCTTTAATGGTAAAACCAATTTATGCACAGACACTCTTTCTCCAAATATATCAACAAAATACATCATCTTGTGTATACAATGTTAAATTTTATTATAGATTATGAGGATATTGTGGATAGATAACGATTGACCCTGGCCTTGAAGAGATTAAGACTGTAGTGTTTAGGAAAGCAGTCAAATGAGAGTCTGTTCTACAAAGTAGGTAGTTCTTGGGGGAAAAAGCTGTTTGAGTCGCATTTACATCTTATATTTGAAACATGAAGGAAATCTGAGTGATTTGATTCAGTGGAAGTGGTATTGTGTGTCCTAGTTGTAAAGGTCTGAACTGGTGGAACTAAAGAATGGAGCGCTCATCTAAACATTTGACATGGAAATAGTGTGAGGACTGAGCAGCTCCAGCCCAGATATGACAGCAATACTCCAATTTTTGTCTAATCTGACTCTTGCAAAGATAAAGCATGGTAGAAGGAGTCAGATACTTTCTGTAGCGACCCAGTGAGCCAAGCCTTTTTTCAGCACTTTTAGCAATAAATGGCCTTCATGTTCAACAACGAAAGACGTACCAAAATTAAAAATAATTCAGGATTGGCGGTTAGAAATTGCAGCATTTGACTACACGATAAAATATTGTCCTGGCAAGGAGAATGTGGATCCTGACACATTTAGCCAAGCTTACGCTGGTTCAGCCATTAAAAAAATTACACCTTGTTTATTATCGCCCACTAGAAGGCACTCATGTGAAGGCAACCAGACCCATGGAACGACTAAGTATCGACTTCAAGGCACCCATACCTTCTGTCACGCGTATTTATTTGTAGTAATAGACGAATACTGGCGGTTTTCATTTGTCTTTCCATGTTCAAACATGCACACCACCTCAGTAATTAAATCCCTAGATCTATTGATCAGCTTAGTCGGTATGCCCTGGTATATTCACTCGGACAGAGGGCGCGTTATTCCTGTCTGAGGAACTATCTCTTCCAAAAAAAATTCTCCCTTTTTATATGGAAAAGGTAAAAACAAGCGTGTGCCTCTGGCAGAGTCTGTGCAGAAATTAAACCTCGTTTTTATCGCCCATCAGAAGGTACTCCTATGAAGGCGACCAAACCCATGGAACGACTAAGTATCGACATCAAAGGACCCGTACCTTCTGTCACGCGTATTTATTTGTAGTAATAGACGAATACTGGGGGTTTCCGTTCGTCTTCCCATGTTCAAACATGCACACCACATCAGTAATTAAATCCTTAGCCAAGCCTTTCTTTAGCACGTTTAGTAATGGATGGCATATATGAGTTCCACTTGAAGCTTGGCATAGACTTGAAAACCAACAGACATTCAAAGCAAGAAGCCTGTTGGGATTTCGAAAATAAACACAAATAAATAAATAAAAATAAAATTTGAAATTCACTCTAGAATTACAATTTCATCGTCTAAAAATAGACACGTGAAAGCAAGACTTGGTGTCATCTCAAGTGGACATAGTAGTAAGCACACCACGTGATCTTTCTCAACCAACCAAACAATAAATTTTAAATTTTGCTTTTTTCATTTGGAGCCTGTCTCCGACCTATATAACCAAAAACCACTCAGAGAGTGTCCACAGCAAACATACAGAAGCACACACAAGAATACCCACAGCAAGCACATACAGGAATACAGACGGCACATTCACTTACTTACACCACGCTAAAGAAAGCCTTCTCATTCGGACACTCACGCCGTACAGAGGGATCAGCACAAGCGCGTTAAAATATTGCTCAAAGACCAACTACGTTGGCTGCAGAAAAAGAAACATCCTGTATATGCATCCACTCAGACACATACACATTTATCTTCACACCTACATATATTACGCGTACACGGATATTTGTTTTCACAAACTTTATTTATCTATCTCTTTATAAACTCTCCTTAACTCTTCTGAGAACGCCTTTTCATCTTTCACTTAATTGTAACCATTCTTGTTAAATTATATTCAAGATTTGTTTGAAGATGTTGTTTTATCCCTCGTTGTGGGCATGCGGAAGATAGTTTGCTCTTTCTTTCTCACACGTTGTGGGCTGAAACATCACCTTCCCTTTCCCCCTAAAGAGGTAACATTAGATTCATTCATTCAACCATCAAAACGATGCCAACCACATCAGCAGCAGTCCGTGCAACAAGCCTCATTAAGAGTTCAACCGTTCATTGTAACTGGAGAAAATTCAGGGTCTGAACCGTGCTGATGAAATGATACTTATTTGGTTTTATAGGTTTTGAAAGTTACAAGACATTTTGCCATTGATCTGTTAGAGCTAGATCAGGGGAAAGATCAGATACAACGTACCGGATATCTTGATTTGGGGAAGTGCGTCCATAAACAGTGGAATCATCTGCAGAGATGTTTTCTAATGATCTGAGGATTTTCCTAGACAAATCGTTAAAAAAGGCAGAAAGAAGGTAGGTTCGATGAGAGAGCTTTGGTAGACGCCTACATTGATCTCATGGATTCCAGAGGACTGGCCATTCACAACTAAATATATACTTTTGTCGTATAAACATATTTGATAAATATGTAGCGAAGGCGAAGTAACCTCTTGGAAAGAGAAAAATGCGGGGTTAATACTGACAGACAGACAGACAGACAGACAGACAAGAAGACAAAGAAATACATTTAATAAAGAAAGGAAAAAATATTGAATGAACATATAGATTTTAATGCTGTTTTTAAATACTGCGGCTAACGAAGGTTGTGAATATAAATAACGCGAATTGCTTTGACGATAACAGAACAAAGACTGAATAATAAAATGAATTTAATTTCTATATTTGCGGAAATTAGACTGACACGAGGAAACATTTAAAATGGAGTAATTTAGATTTGATGAAAGCTTTTTTACATCAACAAAGGAACAAAGGAAATTAAATTACTGGTAAAGGAAAGTGTCAAAGTTATCTGCTGAATTTAACGTTGAAGGAGTTTGGATTGATAGCAGAGGTAACGGAAAAGAAGAGAGAAAATGAAATGATTTAAAATATTTTATTTAACTTGACAAGAAACAAAACAATTGCATTCATGATGTAGGTAGAATGAGTGAGTGTTAGAATCTGGCCAACAAAGATCTCAAAGATATGTACTGAGGTTTTCACTATCTTTGGAATCTTGCTCTGAATACGAAAGATATGTTTAAGAAAACAAGCGAATTATTGTGTTAAGTGTTTTTTTAATCATTTCACGCCAAGAAAGGCAATAAAGCCACTAAAACGCAAAGGGTTACTGATTATTAGGAAATATGAGAAAAATCTTGACCGTGTTTTGAAAATGGAAACATTATATAAATACATACATGCAACAAACTATTTCTTGTTAACAGTTAATATATTTCAACCTTGAAAATGGCTAAATGTATAGCCGAAAGCGCACGGATAAAAAGAACGATCGAACAGTTTTTATATAATTTATCATCTAAAAAGAAAAAAACATTAGATAACATGAGAAATTGTATAAAAACCTAAATCTGTCGTATTCAACGAAACATGCATGAAAGAAGGATTGCTGCCTAAATACACACACACACACACACACACACACACACACACACACACATATATATATATATATATATATATATATATATATCAATGTATATTTCGTTAAATAATAGAAACAAGTTTGTCTATTTATTTTAAGTAAATTCCTTTCATATTGTCGAATAAGCTTTTTAGTATTATCACTGAAACACGAAAGAAAATCACCATGTTCTTAGATGTTTTTATTGTTAATCCTGTCTAAGCTTTCGGCTTGCATAAGCCATCATCAGAGATTACAAGTACATTACAATAAATTAAATAATAAATTAAATAACAAAGATGGTAATTTTTGTTTTAGATTGGTTATGCGGACATTGCAACAATGATTGTTTGTTTTGTTTGCATGCAACGATAAATTCGTGCATATGAAACGCAGGAAGCAAATATCGCATTGTGGTTCATGACATCACACATGACCACTTGAAAGTGAAAATGAAGAAAAGTGTTAAGTATGGAAAGCCGTTGGTATAAACCAATAGCTCCTGTTATTAACTATAAGCATTTAAGTATATTTGTGGAGTTTTCTTATTTTATTTTGTTCAGGTTAAGTTTCAACTGTTTTATGTATATAGCTTCAAGAATTTTTAGTTTTTGTTTATTGCTTTCATGGTTAAGTATAGTTGCATTTTCAACAAGGATTTTCCGGAATTGTGTATGTGGCCAGGCACGTTGTTTTAAATGCTTAAAAATGTTGGAATTGTCATTCAAATGGAGAGTTAAGCGTAGCGAAAGCGAGTTTGTGGTGTGACCAACATAAATATTATTTAATCCGTTGAAGATACAATCTCCCAGAAGGCATTTGAATTTGTAAACTATGTTGGCTTTCTGCAAATCGCTAACAGGCGGGGAAGAATCATTGCGAATAATTGAGTTGGATAGACTAAATTTAGTGTAGTATAGGATTAACTTAATTTTTTTACTAGGATCTGTTGTAGATATATTAGTATTTACCAATTTTTTTAGTATATTTTCATCTTGTTCATAATTAGTATGCATTTGATTATAATATAAGAGATTAATATGTTTGGGATTAGTTGAAGCAGCATTATGTGCTATTAGGTTGGTGCAAAAATAATGTCAAAAACGACATTATTTTTGCACCAACCTAATATTTGTTTGGTATTAAGATTTTTGAGAAAGCATCTTATTTGTTCATCAAATGTATAGTTTGGAAAGCTATTATTAATAAGTGTTTGTTTTATATTCTTTAGTTCACTGTAAAAAAAATCTGTTTTGTGGATGAATTAGTTTTTCCACGATGTATTAGATTCTTTATAATTGCTATTTTGTAATAATATAGACATTCACTCTTATAGTTAAGTGTACACGAATTTGCGCTGGTAGGTTTTTTATATGGCGAAATAGCAAACTTATTATTATTTGTGTTTATCGATATGTCTAGGAAGGGAATTTTATTAGTAGTATTGAGTTCATATGTGAATTTAAGGACAAAATTATTTCATCTGTATTTTTAACTAACATAAGGATATCATCAACATATCTTAGATAGATGGAAGGTTTTTTTTTAAAAACTATTATTTTGGCAGTGTCATATTTTAACTTTAATGGACGCAAACATTTTTCTGCAATTTACTGTAAATTTATAGCTTGGTCCTGTTCAATCTCCGTTCTTATTTCTCTGTCTCGATAATTTCAAAAACTTTACATAAATAAAGCACTTAAATTGGTCCTCTGTTAATTTCCAACTTTCGCTTGCTCAGTTTCGAGACAACAGAGGTATGGATCTACAGAAGGATGCTAAGGATATCAATGGACCGAGTGTGTGAGTAACGATGAGGTCTTGGAGAAGATGCAAACAAGAAGGAAGCTTATACTTAACATCAGGAAGAGGCAGCTGAAATTTCTGGGACACGTAATGAGAAAGGAGGGCTTGGAGAATCTGATACTCACAGGTCGAATAGAGGGAAAGAGAGATAAGGGAAAGCAACGCATGACATACTTGGTGAGCAAGTGGATAATAGAACGTGGCCTGTGGAGGTGGCAGAGGGACGAAACTTATTGAGAGCTACAAGGGATAAGGGGGAAGTGGAGAGCCATGATCGCCTACGTCCTGAAGGGACATGGCACATAAAAAAAAGAAAAGAAGACTGGGTAGCTCACGAAATCGTTATTTACATTTTTAGTTAATTTCAAACGTAGTTACCCCCCAAAAAGAGGCTTTTTTCTGAAAATTTTTGTAAGAAGGTATACAATTCTTTCAAATTTAGATTCCCAGGTTTAACCAGCAAAACGTAATTGCAACACTTTTCATTCTTTACGGGAGTCAATTTTCCTGATAAAGATTTTTCTCGGATTGCCAATAAACACAATATATGATAAACAAGCCTCGAAAGTAGATTTGAAATGTTATTCTCGCGTCAAGGTCGGAGTTGAATTCTGCAAGGGAATTCCCCACGCTATCTGGGGTGAATGTGTCGTAGCCTATCGGAACTCCTTCTTCAATGAAAATGGAAGTGCTTACCTCAACAGACATCGGTTAAATAACACAAACTGGTTTAATTTTAGACTTACTCTGCGCACCACTTCCGAGACAAGAAAGAAAAAAATAAAAAGTCATAAAACGTATTTTCTGACCAATATAAAAAATCCATATTGCATTAGAGGAAATGAGCCCTATTTCCAACGTACATACCATACCCACATACATACCATATTAAAACACTCCAAAACTTTATTTTCTACCCAATAACAGACAATATTTACAAATGTAGGGATGCAAAAGGCGATTATCTCCCGTTGGACGAGATGAAGTGATGTGGGTCACGTGACGACCGTTTAATAACGTCACTTCATAATGTGACGTTAAAAGTGATCGGTGATCAGCTTCCAGGTGTCAAACTGAGTAGTTGCTTTTTTTTAGCCCGGACACCTCGGCCCGGACTGAGGCTGAATCTGCCTCCCTTGACCACATAGTGCAGCTTACAATCTAAGATTGTAAGCTGGCACCGTTTTCCTATATAAATTTATCTTCATCAGATATAGAAAATATCTACGGCTTGCAATCCTCAATTTGGGAAAAACCCAGACTCGCTGTTTCCCGTTTGCGAAATATGTCCTCGATAGCGACATAACAGATAAATATGGCCTGTTAGAATATGGATAAATATGGCTTCTCCAGAAACAGAAGAATCTCCGACACACCCAATTTCCATTGGAAGTTACTATACGTAAGACTCTTTTTTCGTACACTTTTCACTCTTCTTATTGTGAAGATATTTGTTATGTTTTCTCGACGTAGAACACGTGTAAATATGAATATATAATATTCTGTACGAATTAGCGGCATAAAATTCCCTGAGAATAAAGCATGTGTGTAATTTCTTTTCTTTCAGTGATCCCCTTCTTTTCGTGAGATAAGGTGTTATTATATCATGGATATGATAATACCAATAATAGGGGAAATGTAAACTAGGAGAATATCACTTCCTTCTATAGCGCACCCATTACAAACATGTCAAAAAGATTCCCCAATACAACACACGCCGTTTAAATCAAAGTATTTATTGATTAGAAATTAACATCACTATTTTGACCAATCAGAGAAAACTAAAAAACTATTTTCTCAAGCCTACTTTTGGGAAAAATTTCTCACAAAAACCCACAGATATCGGCAGCAGAGATGCGACTGTCTCCAAGACGTTCAACCAAAAGAGAAAACGTGATTATATAGCTCCCCACTCCCATCAACGCGTGCTGAAATAAACACGTGTCAGGAACTTCAAACGGATCATCTCCAATCAACAGCTCCAGCGGAAGTAAATCTTCACTGGTGATCCAATTCTTTTCTAAACCACTACTTTTTACTCTGGACCAATTACTAAAAGTCTTTTCTAAACCATATTTTTTTCTGTGGACCAAATACCCAAAGACTTTAATCCAACTAAATACTATTTTTTTTAAATTCATGTACATATATTTGTAAATATAAATGATTTATTTAATAGGCATAAGACCCTATTTTCTTTATTTTTATTTTTATTATTGCTTCAAATTCAGACATATGGATTTTTTAATATAAAAAAACCCCAGGACGATAGAATTTCCTACAACATCAACCAACAGTTCGTTTTCGAGGTACTTCAACATTATATACACCGACATCAATTCAATGTCGGAGCAAAAGTTTAATCCGATCTACCGCCGTCATTTGCTTATCTATCGCCGAATGCACCTATCTATGGAATCCCGATGTCGACGATGGAAAACAGCCACAAAGGCGCCATGGGTCAGATGTTAACAACAGCAGCCGTTACTCTTATTCTGTGATAACGCCCATAACGTATATATTTCCAGCACGTGGTCTTTCTCTTTAACTATGACGCAATACCAACTCCTACCTATGCAGTAGAAATCCCGAGACACACTCTCTAATCATTTTTGCACATGACCCGAGGTGAATGAATAAATTCTCTTTTTCACTTTAACAACGCCTCATCTACATTGTTGTGTGTTACTTTTCACTCCTGTTCTGTTAACGTGAGTTATGGTGTCGCAGACGACACACTTGAACAAAGACCTTTCATACTGTCACTGGTTTCAAACATCATTTCCAAAACTAGACTCCGATAAGGATAGCGGAGTTGGCTCTAGTTCTCTCGAAACTCTACAACAATTGCCTTGTTGCTTCCTGCTATCCAGCTTGTTGGAAGTCCTCCTGTGTAGTTCCCGTTCTTAAGAACTTTGGAGAAAACTCTGACCCCTCAAATTATCTCCTTATTAGTCTCTTACCGCTTTTCGGGAAAGTATTTGGAGCTCTAATCAATGCTGGAGTGGTTAAGCATCTTACATCTCACGACCTACTCTAGGACATACAATATAGCTTCCGTTTCGCTAGGTCTACAACTGATGTGTTAACGGCCATCATTGAATATGTATATAAAGCTCTTGATAATAACGTCGAAGCTCGAGCTGTGGCTCTAGATATCAGTGGTTAACTGGGGTAGGAAATGGCTTGTAAATTTTAACGCCTCCTAAACAAAACTGCTCTCATTTAACCGCCATAAAGATACTTTTCTCTCTGCCATCAGCATGGCTGACGCTAGACTCCTGGAGAGCAACACACTGCGCCTTCTAAGCCTCACATTTTTAACTGACTTGAAGAGGAACGACTACATGAAGTCAATAGCTGCATCTACTGCAAGGAAAGTTGGGTCACTATGCCGTGCCAGAAAATCTTTCTCGTCACAGCCCATCTTACACATGCACAAGTCTACCATTCATTCGTGTATTGAATACTGCTGCCATATCTAGTCTGGTGTTCCAGCTGTTCATCTCGAGGTTCTTGATCCAAAGAAGGATCTCTACAATGTAATCGATGTTGACCATATTTTATTTTTCATATTTTATTTTTACATTTGAGCACACCACAATAATAAAATATTACAAATACTCAGACAAGTTATCAGTATTGAAAAAAATAAATAGCATAGCATTATAAGTTGAATGACAAAGATATGCTTTTCACATACATATAAGTCTATCCTGAAAATATTAACAACATCTGTTGGTTAATACCAATCTATTGTGAAATACTAACTTGCATAATAAAAGTATGTTTAAAGGTCAATAAATCAATTTATATGTTAAATAAAGAAGTAAAGCATAACTGAATGATGTACTGATATTACAAAAGGAAATATCAGAATCGTGGATTAACAAGTCTGCCATGTAATCTTTATTTGGATTTAAATCCGTTGCCAGAGTATAGCAAAAACGGCACACTGTATCACCCTTTTTGCTACCGTATTATCATTAATATGCTCTAACTTCGAAAAAACAATTTCCAGTTCAGTTAGGCTACTGATTCTTGTGTATTTTTAAAAATTAAATATAAATTGACAAGTCTGTTGCTCAAAAAGAGAATAATTCTGAATTACCACCTTTGATTGACTACTTTTCTCTGTTAGAAGTGTAATATATATATATATATATATATATATATATATATATATATATATATATATATATATATATATATATATATGACAATTCAGTAACTCATAAATTCTTAATAATAATAATAATAATAATAATAATAATAATAATCTTTAAACACAGCATGGGAATGTGGAAAACCTAAATCACACCAGAGGCACTGCCATCTCACACCGACTGAATATCCGACGAGAAATCTTCCAAAGAGACTCCCTGTCACCCCTTCTGTTTTGTATGTTCTTAATCTCCACTTACGCATGAACTAAACAATAATAGATATAGTTACAAACTAAACAAGAAGGTACCCAGTCACCTACTCTACATGGATGATCTGAAACTCTTTGCCAAAGACGACAATGAATTGAAGAGTCTCCTCAATACTGTAAAATGTTTCAGTGACGACATAGGTATGGATTTCGGATTAGATAAATGTGCAAAAGTAACATTCAAGAATGGGAGAATTATATAGAAATGCACTCTATAGATCTAGGGTTTGTCACAAAGATTGGGGAACTGGAACAAAAAAAAGCCTATAGGTGCCTAGGAATTAGCGAAGATGTTATACAACATATCCAAATAAAGGAGAAGGTAAGAAAGGAGTACTACAGGCGTGTGCGTCTGGTACTGAATATCAATCTGAATCTAAAAAAACAAAAAACAAAAAAAAAAAAAACAAACAAAAAAACCCCCAAAAACCCCAGAATATCAGCCGTAAACACCTTGGCTGTCCCTGTGGTGCAATACAGTCTCAACATTCTTAACTGGATCATTGCTGACATTAAGCGCATGGACACCAAAACGAGAAAGCTTCTCACTTGCCACTGCATGCATCATCCCAAGGCTGATATTGATCGTCTGTATGTGCCCAGATTCGAAGGGGGCAGAGGATTAGTTCAACTAGAACTGTCTTACAAAACTATAACAATTGGCCTTAAAAGATACCAAGAAATTACAGAAGACAGGATGATGATCTTTGTCAAAAAACATGAAAGTAGTAAGCGACTTTATTCAGTAATAAAGGAATCCAAAAAGTTCAAAATGGAGTTTCAAATGGATGCAGAAATACATGTAAAGCACAATGCACCGGCTGAAGCTGCAAAATACTTAAGAAAGAAAACAAAGACAAATGCAACCGACTAGATACAGAAACAATGGCAGGATAAACCGCTTCATGCCCGTACTAAACAAGCTGATGTAGACAAACCCAGTACCCATCGGTGGCTACGTAGTACAGGGTTAAAAAAAAGCTGAAACTGAAGGTTTTATTCTTGCTGCACAGGACCAATGTTTGTTAACTAGAATTTATCAAACACTCATACTGAAAAATTGTGTTAGTCCAAACTGCAGATTATGTGATAAATATCCAGAAACAATCTTGTATCAGCTTGCACGATATTGGCAACCACTGAATATAAAACACGGCACGCATTTTTTTACCAATATCCGCCTTATTAACGAACATTTTGCTACACCGAATACCAAAGGACTCACTCTAAAGCAAATAAATAAATAGAAATAATTTACTTTATGCCCTTGAGTCAGTACGTTTTATGCCCGATGTTTTCGGTAAATAAAAATCAAGAATATCTACAACACTTATCCACAATGGTGACCTTCCGACGTGAACACACTAATCCACAAGATTTTGACTTGCATATAAGTACAGTATTATAAAATCTGATTGATATTCTCTACGAAATATCGATTCAGTTGTTTTTCAAAAACAGATTTCAATTGGTCCTCAAATAAAAGCGGCATGAAGAGAATTTAAAAAAAAATAGTAATAATAACCTTCAGAATGTGAAGGAACAAGTCTTTTTTTAATTTGTTTCAAAATCTGTCGACAATTGCTGATGCTACATTGAAAACAATGCTCTGTCTGGATTGTATTAGATAGCGTGAACGATAAGCCAAGTATCGATTCATTGATTAACATATCAACAGAGTCTATTTTACAAAAATACACTTTTTTACTTATCAGCAGGGCCGGTGCAACAGTCTCGTGTCTCCCCTCCTCCACTCTACCGCATCTCAACTTTCTTAATGTTAGTATTCATATAAAATACATATATTATTGTAACCTAATGGATCATATGCAATATAGGTGAACAATTCAACTAGAAAAATTGAAAATAAATACAGCGTATCTAAATCATTCCATCTTATTCTTTAACGATGTCAACCAACAAAACATTGTCTTGCGGCAACTTGAGATGTTTCTTCTTAAAAAGTTGAATAATTTCAACATATTATAGATAAAAAAAAAAATAATGAATTTTATGAAGTGTTTCTTCGAGACTTAACATAACAAAAAAACAGATTTGGGCGAATAAAAAAATGTCCCCAGAATGACGTAAAAATCCGCGAAATTTTTTAAATCTTTAATAGTCAATTTAATTTGTAAAGTATAAATGTGGGTAGAAAAAAAAGCAAATGTTGATAAGATAGCAAGAGTCACGAATCACTGCCCGGGGCTTCCAATATGTTTAAATTTTAAAATTAAAGTATTATACGAGTATGGAAGGACTTGTCGGAGTTAGCTCCTCCTTAATTTCCTAAATGTTCACTAGGGGCGCTCTCCCTACACTACTGGCTGACTTAGCCCACTACAAACTCGCCGTGGACGTTCATGGCGAGTTTGTAGTGGGCTAAGAAGCACAAACGCGCGTGCGCACACACACACACACACACGTGTGTGCGTGTGATACTATTAAGAAATTGTCAAAATGAAGCCAGACGGTTTAAACATTGTGTGGAAAAATTTAACAAAGGTTAGGTTAGTAAGAAATTTAGTTGTTCAGGTCTTATAATAAAAATTCGAACGTCCGAATTCCAAACAATAATAAAATAAAAATAAAGAAAACATAGTCTCATACCTGTTAAATAAATCATTTACCTTTGCAAACATATGTACATGAATTTAAAAATGAGTAAAAGATAGTCTCTAGTTGAGTTGGTTCACCGAAAAGGCTGCGGTTTAGACAAGACTTTTGAATAGTTGGTTCTTCATAAAAAGCTGTGCTTGAGAAAAAGCTTTTATCACTAGCGAAAATTCATTGGCTGTCTATGTAGCTGTTGAGATGATTCATTTGAAGTTGCCGACTGGCCGTCAGCGAAAATTTACTGACCGTCCAAACTATTTTTGTTGCTGATTCATTTGAAGTTGTCGACACACATTTCGTGGGGGAAAGAAAAAGTTAAATAGCCACGTCTTTATTTTAGTTTGGAAACAGACGCATCTCTGCTGTCTGAAAACCGAAATGTTTGGGTTTTTATAAGATTTTCACGAAAGTAGGCTGGAGAAAAATAAAGTTTTATCTTTATCTGATTGTTTAGCAGTATGGCGATGTTAATTTATAATTAATAGAGACTTTGATTTGACGGTGCGTGTTTTATTTTGGAATATTTTGGCTATGTTTGTAATATTGCCTGTTATTGGGTAGAAAATAAAGTTTGGGCATGTTTTAATATGGTATCTATGTGGGTATGTAATTGTGTTGAAAATAGGGTTTATTTCCTATAGGCTCAACTCTGATGTGGTTAATAGCGAGCCAAATTTAAAGTTGGCAAACGGGATTTCTTTGTTTGGTTAGTTAACGTCGAGATAAAAATTATACGTTCCCTGGGGAGTTGATTTTAATAAAATTTGGATCAACCTGTTTGTTATATAAAGAGGAAATTTTAAGTGCAAAGCCAGGAAAGGACGAAAATGTTATTTGGGAGAAAATGGACCACACTCAGGCGATAAAGGATTCAACTACTCGGGCGAGAAAGCTGTGAATTAAGGTTATAAAAACTGCTGCTGCTACTACTGTTACTGTTGTAGCTGAAGAAGAAGAAGAACCCTTAAAACCCTACGAGAATTCACTTTACGAAGATTGCTTTTCCCAAACCAGAGATATCTATTCATTCGAATGTCTTTTCTAAACCTGTGAGCGTTTATCTCATATTTGATAACGCCTATTCCAAATATCTGAATGTTTTGTATAAACCACCCAGAGAAACGGCATCACCTTGAGTAGATTTTCTCTCACTCCTTTAACCTTTTCAATTCGTGAACATTTAAATTCTTGAACTTTTTGAATTCGCGAACTTTTTGCAAAATTACTTTTGATGATAAAAAAACTGATTTACATGAACTATTGTTTTAAAAGAAACTAACTAAATTTATTTTGTTGTTAAAGAAAAATTGTTTTTCTTGAGCTTTGTTTTCTAAGAAAAACTGTTAATCTGCCTTGATAGTTTGAGGCGAATAAGGGACATTTTGTGCAAGGGCTATATTGCATTTTGTACATTTTGCATATTGTAAACATTTTTGGTTTAATTAATAATTGTTTGTTTCTTTGCAAATTTTACTTTGAGCATGAGTCATGTCGTTTTTCGTTAGCACCCCGAAATGTACCTATAATGTGAAGAATAGGAGACTTTGAAGTCCCCTTTTTTATTCTTTTTAAAATTCCAGATAGAAGAAACATTTTATTTATGCTTCTGTTTGTCTCTTTTCTCAACCAATTTTTTCTCAACTCAATTTTTGTTCGTCAAAAGACGACATCTAAACCCAAATCTTTTAGCAAGTTGTCAGTTATGTTTTCAGATTCGTCAGGTGGTTGTTAGGAGCGCATAAAGAAAAGAAAAAAAAAAAAAAAAAAAGAAAAGAAAAGAAAAAAAAAGAAAAGAAAAGAAAAAGAATGTTCATCAAAAAATAGGTGCGACCACAACACGTGTTTCTCCCTCCTTCTGGACGGCAAAGGGAAAGATCTGGGCGGGCCTTTGTCCGACAAAAGGACTTTCACAGGCTTATTAAGATAAATATTAAGAATGACGCATATTCAGTTGTATTCTATAGAAAATTTCTTATAAGTGTATGTAGAAATCCGTGTGAAAAAAATTTGTAGGTTACCTTTTCTCCTTTGGTGTTTGAAGATGTGAATTTTCATTGTTATATCTAAGGCTTATGATTGATCAATAAAGTTTACATATCAGTTGAAACTTAATCTGCTGTCTGGATGTGCAAGTTATTTTAACTGCAATGAATTTTTCTGGCCTTCATTTCAGTGTAAGGCGTGATGGTTCAGCTTATAGATGTCTTAGATTTTGTGGCTACCACAATGGCAGTATATACTTGTGTAAACAAAAACATTTTGTCTATTTCCTTTGGTCATATGACAACTTGTGAATATTTTGAACAATTGTTTGACTTTTGTGTAGATTCATGCTTAAATTATTAAAATATTTTAACACATGTAAATAATAAATTGATTAGATATTCGCCTTGCATATATGGGTTACGTAACTTGACTTTATTTAGACCCAAATAGCGCTCTCTAATAGGTTGGGTGAAAATAAAACTGTTTTAAACATTCAATAAAGAATTCGTATTTTCATTAATGTTTTTAATAAAAACCTGACACGGGAATTACAACGTTAAACTGAACACTGTATCTCTTATTCTTTAATTTTATAACGGAAGTTATGCGTGGAGCCTCTCTTATTTTTGGTAGATTTCTATTCACAAAAACGAAACCCTAGACAAGCGGAGTTTCATTTCGCAGCAGTTGTTCAGTCTTTTCTTTTTCTTTCTCTTTTTATATGAGAGTTGAGAGAGAAATATATATATATATATATATATATATATATATATATATATATATATATACATAGAGAGAGAGAGAGAGAGAGAGAGAGAGAGAGAGAGAGAGAGAGAGAGTCCACTTTTTTTTAATAATGGTCACAAAAAACTAGAATGACAATAAAATACTGGATTCCATTTTCTCATTCCTTTTCCGACTTTAAGCCACCAACTCCATTTTTCCAACATCAACACCGCCAATGTTGTTCACACGTTTGTGGCTTCTGCGTGCAATTAAATCTTTCTATATTTTATGTACAGGTTAATTATAAATTTATGCAGTCAGGTAATTTTAGAAGAGAAAAAAATATATTTATTGTTTAATTATTTGGACCGGCTGGATTACAGGTGAGGAAAGTAGAAGCCTGAAATAAATTTTTCAGATTAGGTTTTATAAATACCTCCACAGATTCGAGATACAGAAAGTTTAAAAAGAACTTTTCAAAATGAAAACTCTTTTATGAAGCTTTTATTTCAGTCTTAATTCAAAGCTAATAGATTAAATTTAATTTTTCCAATATGAGAAATACTTTGCTGCATTTCGAAATTAATTTAAATTGATTGGAAGTAGTTTTCGTTTTTAAATTTTTAAAATTGCTGATTTTAGTCATCATTCATCGCAATGTAATATTCTTTATTAAAAACATTTAAAAAATAAAATAAAATATCATTTTCTGAAGAATTATTTGAGGACTATTAGCTGATTTAAAATATTAATCTGATTTGAAAGAAATATTACTTGCGTTTAACATAAAATATTGCAGAAATGCATTTTTAATACGACAGTGTGTGTTTAGTTTATTTAAAATGTTGACAGCTTGACTTGTAGTGGTGCTGTAAGAATTGTTGGCTAGGGTCACCGTGAATATAATCAAGAAGGAAAGCTGTGTTCTTGTAAAACAACACCCCACATGAATCATGTACAACATACACGAGAGAAAAATAATCAAGCTCAGTGAACATTAATAAAATATTGTATTAACAATGATATACAAAAATCAACAATAGCATAAAGAAAGTTGCTTCCCTTTTTCCGTAATAAAAAGGGTAAGTTTAGCTAATTAATGTTGAGTACAATGTTGAATGTTATTTAACTACAAAGTTCAATTGAAGTCTTAGCTAAATAAAGAATAATTCCACAGTGTGTTACCAGTGTAGAAAGATGTAATGTTCATGAGTGATATCAATAGGAATTAGTATGATTACTCGAATGAGTAATAATTAAGAATTAAAATGTCACAAGAATATGCGCCGTGCCGTATTCTCCAAGAATTGAACTGCTACTGGCTGTTGGCTAACAGCGAGAGGGTTTTTATAGTTACTCATAGGCTCCAGTGAGCTTGGCGCTAAAAATATAGAAAGATACTGAAATACGTGATTGGTCAGGAAATGGACCAATCCGTGATTTTAGAGAAAAATTCAAATTACGTGCGATGGCAAAATTGTCATATAATAAGTATCATATATTTATGAACCAATGACATTAAAGAAAGTGGAGGTGTGGCACATGTAAGTGATCACCACAGACTTACTTACAGTCGAAAGTTTATCTATTGATGATTGATGAATTGTACTAAGCTTTTCCAATTATGATTAGTAAATATAGTTTTACTTAATAACAATATGCCTAACCGGGATAAATTAATTCAGAAATTTAAAAGATTTAAAACTTTATAAATTATTATTTACATTATTTAGACTATTGTCCTCATCTTTGTTGCCATATTTATTACAATGTTTCGGCCTTCTTCAGGTGGTTGGAATGTTTAACTGGGTAGACTGTTCTAGTTCCACATGCCATGTTTTTAATGGATGTCATTTATTAGTTATCTCCTGTTAATTTCCCTCTGAAAGTTCTCCACTGCCTTAACCGTGTCCTGTCACTGGATCTAACCAACGCCTTTATCCACTGTGCCATGTGTCCTTGAGGACATCTGGGTATGAATTTCTGGCTATTATAAACCTAATGTTTTCAGCAACCATTTTTACCAGTGCTCATATTGCAATTTTTCTGTTATCATTGCATTTTAATTAATAAAAAAAAAAAAAAAAAATGAAAACAATTCTTGTAAAAATTCATTATTTATCGATTTTTTTTCTCAAGTCAATAGTGTCGTTATCGTATTCATAAACGCAATTAAAAGCTTTTTCTCATTAAATAGTTTATTGCATTTTTTTATTTTACGATTCAGAGTAGATTTTCGATAAAAAAAAAATGATTTAAATTCTCCAAGGAGTTCTGATTTTAACTAATATAAACATTAAGTGGAACAATATTTAATTTTTCGAAATTCATAAAATTAAAATGGTGGGTAACAGATGTAAAAAAAATAAAATCTTTTTACCAAGATTTTGTAAAGGAAAACATTTCTAACATAATTCCATTCATTTGTGAATAAGTCCTGAATGTTTGACTAAAATTCGACAATTATTTGATTTTTACAAGAATAAAAAAGACGCTCAAATTATCTACTTATCTTTGGTGCCCTGCTAACACAACAAAAAGATTTTAACCAAAATTTAAAACGTTCTAAAAAGGATAAACAAATATATTTCAATAATAAAAACTCCTTTGATCTTTGTTTGTAATAACAAAGATTTTCACGCTAAAACTTTGAGGCATTTTTTCATCAGGGTATGTTCATTTTTTTAGTGAATCAGTGGAGGTACCTATTTATAAAAAATAAAAAGAAACAAACTAAAGTTTGTAGAGTAAAACTTTAATTTAAAAAATGTAATTTTAGAATTTAATTTCAGATTCCATTATTATTGTATATATTAATCAAAACACATTTGGTGTCATGTCAAAGTTACTTCACTTACATTAAATTAAATTAAATTAAATTAAATTAGATTAAATTAAATTAAATTCTATGAATTTAATTTTCACATTATAAGTTATATATTTATTTGCATTCTGAACTTTAAAAAAATATTTTCTTCAAATTTCATGTCTGATGGCAATGTAGAAAATTAAGTTTAATCTCCTGATGAGTGGACAGAACGATTACAATATGGTTCATGTATGAAACTCCAGAGTTTTTGAACATAACATCAATCAGCTAAGTGACAAATTTTATATATATATGATTTTTAGTCATTCATGGAGTGAACATTATGAATATTTAATTAACTGAGATGGCCTAATTTACATAACTTATGGCTGCTTTCTGAAATGGTAGATTAACACATTTAGAAAATGTTGAATTCTTTCTTTCAAATAAAAAAAATAACAAGTTTGCTTGGAAATTAATGGATTTCATTTGGTTTGATTAAAACTTGTTCTGTGATGAGTAGATTAAACAAATATGTCATATTTTGCTGTTGGCTAATTGACATAAAATCTTATCTGATTCAAAGAATGGGAAAAACTAATAATCAAGTTAAATATTTACCTACATTTTCTCTTATGAGAATTTGACATGGGAGACATTTTTCTTTATGACAAGGAAGGAAGCAAAGGGTATATTTTCAGATCAGGAGAAAAAAATGGTCTGTATTTCTAGTCTCCAGATAATTGAAACCTGGACAGTTATGATATGAGGCAAATGTCATAAAAATTGTACCAATTGGCCTCAGTGTATCTAATTAGATACCGCTTCATCACTGATTTTATCATTACAGATGTAAAACATATGAAACGGGGGGGGGGGAATTAGACCAAGTTGAAAAAAACATCAAATGTGAATCAATTATATGATGAAACAGCTGGTAAAATAATTTAATAGTAAAACAATTTTTCAGAAAAAAAGGGTTCCTAACAATTTTTTTAAAAATAGGTTTCCTGTGGGTTTTGGTGAAGAGCATCCTTCTTTAAACCTGGCACTACAATATCACAAATAAAGAACTGTACTAAATAACAGAAACGCCATCACTTGAAGACTTTCAGCAACAGCAACAACTAAAATGGATATCTTATGTAACGTGAAGAGAAAATAATGACATAATCAAGACGCTGATATTCTACACTGTTTCAAACAAAAGGTTAGGAAGGAAAACTTCATCAGTATTGGAAAGAGCAATAACAGCTACTGGACTTGAC